>JAGPOW010000304.1:77191864-77203806 GCA_030014935.1 Caiman crocodilus | reverse complement strand
AGGACCAATGGTCACAAGTTACTGGAGAGCAGGTTTAGGTTGGACATTAGGAGGCACTACTTCACAGTTAGGGTGGCTAGGATGTGGAACCAGCTTCCAGGGAAGTTGTTCTTGCTCCTACCTTGGGCGTCTTTAAGAGTAGATTGGATAGGTACTTGGCTGTGGTCCTGTGACCCTGGCACTCATTCCTGCCATTGGCGGGGTGTCAGACTAGATGGCCTGCTCTAGGCCCCTTCTGACCCTAGATACTATGATACTATGACAAAGAGAGTCAAGACTCTGTCACAGATACCCTAGGCCATGAAGCAAGACTGGCCCTCTTGCTCCTGATTCATAAGTGCCAACTCCCCAAGCTGAGGGTGAGGTGGCCAACATAGCCTGGCTCTGACTGTGCAGCCCAGTATCTCTATTAGACTTTCTGTCACAGTTGTGTTTATTGGTGTGCACTGCAAGGCATTTACATTGCCTTACTTCTGGGATTTAGTATTGCAGAAAGGGTGACGTGTACTTCACGGTGGCACTCAAATGTGATACAAAGGCAGCCCAGATCTGTCCCTAGTCTGTTTTATCATGATAAATACCTGCCCATCAAAAGAAAAAGCCCCACAATTGGCAGTGCCAGAAACAGAAGGAATGTGCATAAAGACCTAATAATCTTTAATTATTATTCCCTTGAGCTTCACACCTTATTCATCTGAAACTCCTATTAAAAACTTGCTCTTTCTTTTGGTCTGTCTTCAGGCAAGGCTCCGCCTGACACTGTATTTTGGTTCCAAATTTCAAATGGATTTGCACATCTCACCCGATTTATATCTTTTAATCAGCCTTTCCATGTCAATTTGTTCTATAATCTGAAATGTATAATCTGGTTTAATTAGTATTAAACTGCATGGACCTGAGCTGTCATGGTGCTTCATGACAGTTCAGTGTTACAGCCTGTCCCCTCCCATTTCTCTTTTAAGCAAAGGTCCCCATCTGAACTAATGTAGCAGCTCAGGTGGATACAGGTTAATTCCAAATGCAAAAGAAGCATTTCAACTTTTTGAAACCAAAATTTTTCATAAATTTCTATTTTGCAAAAAGTTTTTACTTTTTTCAACACTTTTTTTGATCAAAACAAATGGGAACAGGGTGAAATAATATAATCTGTGCATTTTGTGACCTCTTTAAGATCATGTTTCATCCTTCCGTCACTCTTACTACATTCAGGTTGGAATATTTTGCGAGTTACCAGGTTGTACATCTAAAATACCCTGGAATCAGGAGAATAAAAGTTAAAACTTCTTACAGTAGCATTAGTAGAGTCACATAGCTTTTCTAGCTAGTGTCTCAAGGTAACTTGAGAAGCTAGTTGTGGGTTTCTGCAATGAGAATGATATTCTAATTCCAACCATTTTATCAAGTAAAAAGACTTTCACAATTACTTCGCTAGTTCAGCACTGGTAATGAATATATGAGTACAGTGGCAGTCTGAAAGCTATTATGCACACTCCTGAATTCAAGGCTGTAGACCTTTTCAAGCAAAAATAATAAAATCCTCAGGATTACAACGTAAGGTCACATGATCTCTGATGTCTCTTAGTACAAACAGTATTGGCATATTATTCCTGGTGAGAGGTGTAATGATTTGCTCTGGGTAAAACCTAAAAGCCAGCAATGACTGTACATGCTTCCTTTCTCCTTTTTTCTGCAGTGCTTCTTCAACACCACCATTAAAAAAGTACACTAAGCTTACCACCAGAGGGGATGTCAGGCAGGCCAAAAGAACAGTAGAGTCATTCTTCTCAAGCTATTTTCTCTGTCCAGGTAACTCTTCTCTTCCAGAATTATTTAGTTTGACAAATAGAAAATTAATGATTTAGACTCATTTAGGTCTTTATTTACATTGGCCAATATTTTTTTTATTTCAATTTTTAAGTGATAGAGCAAATTGAAAATATTTTGTTTCTCTTTACTTTTATAATTACGTTTTCCTTCAAAACTTCAGTAATTACCAGAGAGATAACAGTGGATCTGTCTCTCCAAGGACACTTTGTCTTGATTTGCACTCTCACTTGAATTAGTACAGAGTGAAGGAAGACCAATGTTTTCTGTGGGCACATCTACATGTGCATTTACTGCACTGTAACTTACTGTACAATAAGCATTTTTAGGGCCAGCATGTACACATGCAGCTGCTAAAGCAAAGTAACACTGTGTGTGGAGACTGACTTGGCACTAACTTTAGTCCCAAGTCAGTCCCCACACACAGTGTTACTGTGCAGTATGGCTTCTACATGTGCATTACTGTGCAATAACTAATTGGGCATAAATATGATACCTGCATGATGCAGTATTGAATCTATGCCCAAGCCAGCTTAAGTCACCATATTTACTGCTCAGTAAAGGTGTTTACATGTAGATGTGTGCCCTTACTGCACAGTAATTTTCAGTTACTTCTCAGTAACCTAAATTACTGTACAGTAAATGTGCACATGAAGATGCACCCTGTATGAAGCAGCAGGGCATTCAAGTTTCCCCCAGTCTGGACTCTATTTCAAAATGTCTATGGAAATACAGTTCTAAAGAAAGTGCAAATGTCTTTTCCGCCCATTATTTTTTTTAACGTTTTGTGCCTGAGTTCTGGCATGGAAGTATGACTAGCTTGGCTATTTTTAGAACATTGCTGCCTTGTTCTGTAGGCCTAAGTGTATTCACTGGAGCTGGCTCCTAAAATGGAACTAAACCATGTCAATATTTAAATGGACATCTTTAGACATCAGTTTCTGTCTCCTTGAGATGAATAGAGAAAATGCAAACCATTCTGAGCTGCTAGCTTATGTTTCTACCTGCAAACTCATGCATATAGTGTTACATCAGTAAAGTTAACATAAAAAGAGAGTTTGAGATTTTCCCAGGATGTGGGGATGAATTATATAATATATTCTAATGCCAGAAAATCATGAAATAGTTTAAAAATGAGCATTTTCGTCATTGACTGCATGGGAAAATTGTTATTCCCCTTCTCTTCACCATTCTCTCTGCCTGAATACCCATTTGGCCAGCCCAGTAGGGAAAAAACAGCCTCTTTATTGCACTGTGGTAATAGGCTTATCAGAAGATGGTGCTCAGCTCAGCTAGACCAGCTGTATTACAACATGGCTGGCTTGCTTTGTTTCAGAAAAACACAGTGTCCAAACTGTTAATGCAACTTCATGAGGACAAGAATTTAATGTGTAAATAATGTGCTGAAGAGAAACCATAGTGTTCAGGTTAGATTAAATGAGCAAAAAGTGGCAGTTCCAAAACTGATTCAGATTCCCATGTGAAATAATCCCAGGCATCATCTAGTACCAGGCTGAGCCCCAGAGACATGAGGCTAGGCAAAAGCATGGGAGTTTCATCCAAAAGTTGCAGAGTGGAACAGAAAAGCCAAATACCATTCACTTCTCCCAGGGCTCTCAAAGGAGACAAGAATCTTTATCTATCTTTCTCAAACACTTGCCTCCTGTTCCATGAAAAAGCTCAAGGAATCCAAAGAAATGTTTTCAAAATAAAAATCACTCAGTGACATTAAAAAAAATGGGTTTAATTTTCCTTTGGTAAATGGAACATGCACAAATTGTTTGAAACAGCTGGTTCAAGTGGAAATGAATAATTTTCCCAGGGTCACAATGTGACAGTAAGTGTTTGCTGCATCCGCACATGGAGGAGAGAGCAGGGACAGATATTATAACATAGCAGAACAATTTCTCTGCCTCATAGCCTCATGAATATTTGAATGGAGAGTATGTGATCGGGGAGCTCTCTGAAGGTTCCATTTTCCATCCTTCTCTCCTCTAGTTTCAGTAATGGTGAATTTGGCTGTTCATTTCCACAAGGACTGAAATGTGTTAAGAAATTTGTCTTGCTTGGCTAGGAAAGATGAGGCAGAATCAGAGCTCCTGGTTTCTATTTTCAGCTCTAGGTGTGACGGACTATTATCGATCAGAGACAGGGAATTGGGAGTTAAGGCTGGCAATACTGAAATGTCTCCAATTCCTGAAAGTGGCAGGGAGACTAAAAGGCTATTTGGTGGTTCTTATACCCTACATGTACTTTAAAGTTTCTAGATATTCCCACAGGAAAAGCACAGGTACAAAAAAAATCAGCTGACTGCAAACATTCATATTCTAATATGAATGTAGCTGAGTTCAGAGCAAATTGTATCCCTAAAAAGACAGATGCTTATTCCTACCGAGGGGTAAGGTGTGTTTGGTTCACAGAAATCCTCCTGCATATACAGAAGACAAGCACAATGTTGAGACACTGGATTTGAAATCAGTCCTTGAACACATGCAACAAGCATCACTCCCTCTGCACTGTATAACTGAGTAAATATGCACATACTTGTGACAGTAACCAGTCATCTAATGGATGGACCATGTGGTCACTTCATCTAAATGGACTGTGAGACCGGAGCCAAAATGTTATTTCTATTATTATTGGTAGCTTTGTTGTATTCAAAAGTGAGCTAAGCCTATACTTCCCTGCTCAGGATATGGAATCTCTCTATGTATATGTGTGCACTGAGTCGACGTCACTCCTAGGATCACTGCTGAGAAGCATGCCCTATGCACTGTCACTGGAACAGAGACAGTGTAGCTACCTTAGGGTGAAGTGGGTGCATCTACACATGCAGTTAATACCCTATAAGATTATTGCACAGTAAACTACTGCACAGTGGCCATGTCTACACAAGATGCTGACTGTGCAGTTGTTACTGTGCAGTCATTTAGTATTTGTATACACAAGTACTAAATGATTGTGCAGTAACAGGGGGCCTGCTCTACCCCCCTACAGCATCCAGGGGGAACTTTAGGCTCCCCAGGCATCAGCCCTAGGCTGGCAGGGGCAGGTTTGGGCTATGAGAGGTGGGGACAGTATCCTGACCCCAGAGCTGCTGCCTCCCAGCCCCACATCCTAATCAGCTGATCAGCGCGCAGGGATGGGAAACTGTCCCCTCCCCCAGCAACTGTTTCCCAGCCCTACGCCCTAATAAATTAGATCAGGATAAGTGATCAGAAACTAGCTCAAATCTGTAATGCAACAGAATTTCAGTGCATATAAACTGCTTTTCAAATGGTTGAAACTGCTTTGCCCACCATGGTGGGCAAGCTGTCTGATCCCGCCAAGCAGGGAGGCATGCTCTAGTGATTTGATTCTAGATCTTGATTCTAGTCCAGATTTTGCCTAAATAGAAGGGTGAAATCCTGAGAGATATATATAGCACTGGCATAAAAACAATCAGCAAGCAGATGTTTTATCCCCCCGCAAAATGTTATAAAGCTGCATTCACAAACCTTAAAAGAAACAGTAAAGTGCCAATGTATTTTACTTGTTTTTTTGCTTTTGCATTTCACCCTCAGGGTTTAGCTTCAGTAGGACGTTTCTGCTCCAACACTGCACTCATGAAAGGAAGCAGAAATGCATGAGAAAAATAAAGAAAAGCATCTCCTTTTATTTCCGCAAATGTTCCAATGATTCAAATGACTAGGCCCTGGTTTTACAGTTGGATTGGAAGTACAGGGTTTTCCCTAACCTAAATTCAATTACAAGATGAGGGCCTTAGCAGCCAGGTAGAGCCATTCTCCTCCTTACGTATTTTTCGCTAAAGTGCACAAGCAGATGAAGGACCTAAAGAGAAGTTTCAGCTAAGATGAGTGTTTGTTGACCACAAGCTAGAAATCACATTCCTGTGAATAAAGAGTAAAGCAATGCCTGGTTTTGGAAGTGGAGAGCAGCCTCTCCTCGCTCATCCCTGTCATTCAATGGTTATAAGTGCCTTAATCAAGTATCTAACAGAATCTATCAAAACACTTACTGAACAGAATGAAAATGACTAACCCTTTGTTTGTGCCCCTCTTCCTAATGGTCATTGGTTTTATTTTATTTTCATGTTGTTGGAGGAACACTGAAACTGTCTAGAACTTCAGGGTGAAAGAAAAGAAAGAGAGAGGAGAAATATTTTAGAGTGTGTTGTAGAGGTTACAAGCTATATGGAGCAAACATACACACACCAGATTTGCTTGCTTGATTTTAACCCATTTTTCTTGTTAATATAAAATTTAGCAGGATAAATTAGCACTTAAATTAAAACTAGGACATGCAAGATAATAACGGCTAGGTTGCAATACTTCATAAAAGGACACAGGAGTCAGAATGGACTGCAAACTGACTGAGTTAACAGTGCACTCTTGTTGCAAAAAATGTCAAGTCCATACTGCAATGAATTAACAGAAGCTCTAAAAATCAGATTTGTCATTATTTTTTTCTCTGCCTTCTGATTCTTGCCTACATTTTCAAGTTGTTGTTTTTTTCTCCCTGTTACTGTGAGGTCAAGAGACTTCTTTGTTTTACAGGAAACCTGAGATCCTCACATATTTGCATAATTTTAGAAGTTGGGCTTTAAGGAAAATACTCAACATTTCATAACCAAGGGAGTGGGGGAGCACAAAAGTTGCCAATGCTGAATGGAACTTAGCACATTTTCAAAAAGCAGAAAGTTAATCCTAGCTATAAGTGACTTGTCCTGATTGGTACAGGGAGTTGAACAAGATAACCTTTGAGATCCCTTCCCGCCTTAGGATTCTTAGCCTCTTTGTGACTCAGTTGCTCATATGTTCAACTTTACCTACTTCACAAAGTTGTTGTAAAAGTTTGGTGCAGATACAGTAGTGCCAGCCTGTAGATAGAAAGAAATATACATGCAGTTTCTCATCCTCCACGTACATTTATCCCGCAGATGTATAAACATTAGTCTAGCTAGCTGCTCATCAGGCCCATCTCCCTGTTTTTAGCAGCCTTTTTATACTAATCCTTGGAACACCCTTGTGAAGTAGGGAAGTGGTAACCTATTCATTTTACAATCAAGAAAATGAGGCACAGAGTAAGGAGATGACTTGCCTAAAGTCACACAGGAAAACTATGTAGGAGTCAGGAATTGAGCTCAACATGCCTCAGACTCTACCACCTAAATAGCACCAGCCTTTTTAAGTCTGTTCAGCTGGGGCAGGTCAACCTTAATTTATGGTCAAGTCCTTCATAGAAACCACATAAATGGTAGCTACTGAAGTGAAGCATTCAAACAGCAGAGCACAATATACTGCACAGCTTTTATTGTATAGTTATTATTGAATGGTCTCAGACAGGCTTCCAAGTATAATTCAGTGCTTGACATATACTGTGTAAACTTTATTTTTTATGCATTGATGGTAGTCAGGTTCAGCCAGTGAAAAACTGTTAGCAATTTGCTTCCCAGTTGGGAATATGACTCAGAAGCTTTGTTCAGTTTTTTTATGAGACTCCTAAAAATGAAGGTGTTTACTAAAGCTGGTTCTCTAATGGGTTGATCAGCCTTCCTCTATTTATATACTTCATTTACTTCCATGCCAGCACATTATAGAAGTACAGGCAGAAGAAATTTTAATCTCTTCTTTTTAAGTAGAGCTACTAGGAGAAATTATTGCATGTGTTTTTGTCCCTAATCTTTCTAGTTGGGATTCTTCTATTTTTTTATGAGAGAAAATAAACAAAAGATATTGCAACATATTTCAAGCCATAAGCTTTTAAATGCGCCATTATTTTTTTTCCTCTCCAGTCACAAGAGCAAAGCAGCTCACAGGTGCTGTGTAGGGTATTTTGCAGCCTCATTTATTTAGAAATTAATCTCACCTTGCAAAGTAAAAACCATTTGCTATTCCCACTAGTGATGACCTAAAAAGTCTACCTTAAATAGTATTTGTTAGGCATTTAATAATATAATCAGGCCTTTTTATTGATGCTTGCTCCTGTGAAGGACAGAAAAGTTCTCTCAGGAAAAGAAACAAGGCCAGACAAACACTTGAACAGGAGAAACTCAATTTCAGCAAAGGCCTTATGCAGGGGCTTAATTTAAGCACATACTTACATGTATGAATGTGCTTAAATCACACTAAAGTCCTTGGGAGTTGAGTACATAAATAAGTGCTTTGGCAAATGGGGGCCAGAATTCTAATCAAGACCAACATTTGGGGATATACAACACACGTCTACACCATGTCTCCAGTGTGCCCCAGCAAGGGTGCCCAAAGCACATCCCAACTACCAAATCTAGAATGCAGTGGTGAACTCGCTATCTGTGGCTACTGTCATGACCCCAAAGTCAGTTGTGCCAGATGTTGGGGGTACATGCTGTATGGCCTCAGCCCTCTCCTACCCAATGTCTTACTGAGTGCATCATCAGAGTGAAGGTCTGCACTACCACCAACGATCTCCAGTGTTAAGCTCTTGCCCACCATGTCTTGGTATTCTTTTTAATATTGGGAGCTGAATATGTTGTCTGGTAGTGGTTCTCACCTGTCCCCTTAAAGGATTCTCTTTGTGGGGCTCAACCTCCTCTTACATCCTACCCTTACCACATCCTGGATGTTAGATGTCTGGGTCTTTCTGTGACATCAACAGGACGTGATGCTGACAATCAATGGCTTGTTTTCTGAATGGGAATGGGACTAACTACTAGTGTAGTGTTCTGATAGACCAAACATTGAGATTTTATTCAATCACTCTTTTTTAATTCATACAGTGTCTGTGAGTCAGTCAACTGAAACCAATTCTTTCAGGAATCCAATATTCAATCAACTAAAATCATTTGAACAAAGGTCCATGTTTCAACCAACTCAAATCCACCTAAAGGGGTCCTGTTTCAATCAACTTAAATCAAGTCAGCCAGGATTCAATATTCAATTGACTTTAATCAATTTCAATCAACCTATATCTATTTGTGGCTACCGGCTCGTCCCACTATCATCACCTGTGATGGGCCTCAACTGAACCACCTTGTTCTCTCACAGGAACAAAAGCTCTGGCTGGGCAGTGAGTTTACTCCACTGGTGCTCCTTTTTGCTAGAGAAAACTGGGCTTTATGAGGAGGGTCTCCTCCGTCTTTCCCTTTCAATGGGAGAAAATCAGATAGGAGGGAAAAATGGAAAGAAACAAAGCTCAAAGCCATGCTGGAAGCCCACAGACTCACTCAATTGCTGGTTCTGCTTCTGCAGAGGTGATCTCTCTGCTTAGGCAATGGGGAAGTTGTGTTCTTGGCTCCACACAGCTCTATGTGCTTGCACCGAGCCTGTGCAGCAGTCCATAGACCTCTGCTCTAGTCTGAGTCTTCTGCGCTTGAAACTTTGCATGGTTGGATCAGACTGACTCCCAGTTACTGTGGGTTCCAGGTTTCATCAGTGGTCCTTCAATCACTCTGGCCAGTTGTCCAGGTTACTTCTCCCGCAGCTCACCATAGGATGTCAGCATCCTGAGAGCCCTGTCACATCCCTTCTCCCAGGACCCTGCAGTCTCTCCCTAGCTGCCTCTTTCTAGGGCCTGAAGTACCTGGTTACCTGTTCTTGCCACCAAACCACAGGGAGCACATGCTGCAGAAATGCTCTGGAGTACTCCCTGCTCCAGTGAGGCTACTCCCCACACCCAAGGTGAGTACTGGATATTTTTGGTTTTGGGGGTCTTCTCCTTGCTCCGCACATCTCCCTTCTCAGCAAACTACAGAAACTAAGGACATGGCTGATGCAGCAACATGACCGCTTTGCTGTATATAATGTGTGAAAAAGAGTACGTGGGTAGGTTATGTTCAAGAGTGACTCTCCCCCGAAGCACCAGGGTACAATGTAGACACCCACTTAGATTTCTGGTTTTTGTTTCAAGATCCTGTGCAATGCCAAAGCCCTTGCTTATCACACAAGGGATGTGAAATAGATTAGACATTTGTCAAGCTCTTTCCCTTATGCCACATTTCTGCTCATTTTAATAAGCTGTGATTAATTGTGTTCAAAGAATGACAAATTGATGAACCAACAGCAGTAATGTCTGTATAACTTTTAATTTCTTAATTCAGGAAAAAACTTCCTTAAAAAAGCTTGTAGTTTTTCTAAGCCAAGATGTGGTTTCAATCCTCCAGCAAGTTTGAATGGAGCCTTCTCAGGAAACACCAGATGCTGCAGCAAGAGTGATGCTTATTTATTAACTGGCATTCTTCTGCCTGAGTCAGAAGCAAGCCAACATCCCATTGCTGACTGAAAATGCTATCACTTGGGTAAGACATAAAATTGAGATTCTAACCATTTGTGATCATTACAGGCCTCTTAGCACTTTTCACACTATCTTTGAAGAACTGTGGTACCCTGGCCAGATTTTAATTTGGGTAATTGCATTCTGCCTGCCAATAATCTCCTTTCTCCTCTGATAGTTTCAACTGAGTAAAAAAATACTCTTTACTTCCTTTCCTGAAGTCTTATGCTGTCACCTATTAAAAAGTCACTGAATTTCAGTGATGGATGAATTGCTTCCTAATTACTTAGAGCTCAGTACTAAAGTTCTTACTCAAACAAATCAACAGGAGTTTTATCTATTATTAGTGTTTACGATAGGTACATAATACCATATACAAATCTTGCATAGAGAATACAGGCAATACCCATGTCCTAAGGAGTTTATAATCCATGATGTGATGTGATACAAGATATATGGGATGGGATGGAATGATATGTGTGTTAAAACAAAGTAGAGGAAGCAGGAGAGATGGAGGAAGGAAGAAAGAAAACGTTATAAGGCAAGTTGTTTTGCATGCTACACATCATGGTAGTTTTATATAATTTATATAATAAGAATGTAGGGTTTTATAGCAACAGTCTATATACCAGACCTGTCACAAACTGTTTTGGCCTTAGGAGGGTCATTTATTCTTTGTAAACTGATAAGAGCTCTCTTGATACAGGAGCTAAGTAACAAGACAGACAGATAGAAAGAAAAACCAAAAGGAATTTGACATAAAAGGTGGAGTCATTATTAGATATCCTTGACAAAGAACTTGAACACTCCCTTAAAGATTAGCTTTGTAATATATAGAGCTCTTGGACTTCCTTTGAGATGACAGGCACATTTCAAATGATAGCCATTATCATTAAAGGAAGCAGTCTTTACTACCAGAGTAATGCACTATAATTAGTGCTAGACACCAGTGCTACCGTTTTCCAGTTATATTACTGGCAGTTCCCAAATTTACCTGTGGTAGAGAGGAGAAATTATTTAATGATCTGCTTCTGACTTTGAACCCTAATTGAGTGCATTGTCCCTTAGAGTCATGGACTCTTTCACCTGACATATTGCATCAGGAACTGTTAGTCTGAGTACCAAAGGACTGTGGTGAAAGTGGAGCTGGAGACTGAACAAAACATTGTGGACTATTATATTTATTCTCTCTCTTTAACTTTTACATTTAAGTTGCTATAGACAACGGCAGAATTTGCCCTGTGATATGCAAATACACTTATGTTCATTCATTACTGGTAAAACTTCTTCAGAAGAACTGGTAGTAACCACAGGAATTCTATTCAAAACTATTTTTTTCAAGCTCTGAAATATTTTGATCTGGTCAAGTTTATCAATATTATGGATCAGTTTTCTGTGAACATTAGTAGCAAATGAGGTGTGGCTAGCATTAAAGTTACTCGTCTGCATATTAATTCTCTGGCAATCAGGGATCAGCATTCAGTATCTTCAAGCATCTTTTTGATGATGTGTTGATAATACAATCAGATTTTTGGTTATAAGCTGATATTTTAATTTGGCAACAGTTGAAGGTCCAAATGCATGGATAACTTGTTTCAATAAAATCTGAATTTTTTCCTGGGTGGGTTGTTTTGTTCCTATTTTTGTGCTAAGATAGCATTGTGACTCCCACCAGATTGTCAACCCTTGCATGGTAATGAGTTGAAATTATTATGGTTATTGTGTTTTAGTATTTACAAGTTAAGTGACAAGACCATGGTCAGAACAATTGAAGTAGCAGAGGATACCTGCACATCACCATCGTTGCACTTTAAGGGTTAAAAGAGTCTGACCTACTTATGTGATTGACAAGTTTCTAGAAAGGTCCA
>JAGPOW010000304.1:77175337-77191764 GCA_030014935.1 Caiman crocodilus | reverse complement strand
TGGTGTCACCCCAGTTCTCAGAGGCCCCCTTAGAGATTTGGGGATCGCTGACTTTTGAGAAAAGCACTGCAGTACTCTGCTATCCGGCTGCAGCCATTGTGTCTGTATTGCGCATTGTACCTGTTTGCTTTATACCCATTGATCGTCTTGTCTCACACCTCACCTTGTATATAAGTTTCTCCAAAGATTAAGTAAGTAAAGTTTTCTTCATTTACCTTTACTCCCATCTCCGGAGTTATCTACCCTCCTCGCGTAATTCCACTTACCCAGGACCCCGAGCACACCAGGGTTGGCGCTGCCACCCAGCTGCTTCACCCGGTGTGCATTCGGCACAAGGCCTCCGCAGCCACACGGAGCCGCTGCGCGTGGCACAATTTTCTTCCTTGTTGCAGGACTGTTCCCTTCAAAAATATTCTCTAGTATTTTGTCCTGGGTAGATTCAAATATCTTAAGTAAGGGGGTTTCCATAACACCTCCTGGAAGATTATTCCATCTATCTGATCTCACTGTCAGGAAGGATTTTTACTTATATTCAGCCCACCAAGCAGGTAAATTAACCCATACCGAGCTATGTGTTGTACAGCTTGACTGATATCATTACCCAAGATAGCTAGCTTGAATATCTTTGCACTACATTTCTAAGACTGCAGAGTAGACATACCTCAGTCATAATTTAGCTAAGCTATACAATTTACCTATAGTTTTTGATGCTTTCCTTGTCAGTCAGCTCTGGCCCTGATTATTTTTGTTGTGCTTCTATAAATTCCCTCTAATTACCACACTTGTCACTATGTACTCACAATGTGATTCAGCACTTCAAGAGTCATACTCAAAACTGGCACAAATCACTGATTTCAACAGAACTATGCCAATATGTATCCACAGACGATCTGCCCTTAGATGCCATTCCAACAGAGCCACAAATACCAAAATATTATTTGTTTTTGGCATGCTACCTCAATATATACCACCCAAGAGTGTATTGAACTTCTCCGCAACCCAATCTCCTTGCAATTTAATATCTGATTTACCTTAGTTTCTTTCCTCGTTGCAATTTTCAATTCTATTCAGCTTTTCCCCTACCCTTCAAGTTATATGTATTGAATTACTCTTCTCCAAATGTATATATGATCTTATGTGTCAAAGACATTTCTAAGATCTCTAATCATATTATATAGGCAAAATTAGGAAATATGTATCCATTATAGGTAGATAGCTCTGTACCAAATATATATTAGATATATGCTTCCAAATTAAATCTTACTATAATTTCAAACTGTGTTTCCAATTTCTGAAGATATCTCTATATTCTTTGACAATAGTATTCATACCCTCTTACAATTTGTCAATATCAGTGAATTTAATTCATGCACTCTTACCCCATCCCCTTCTGTATCATAAATAAAAGTGTTTTATAAGATCAGACACACTAGTCTGTATTATCCCATTATTAACAACATCAGTATATTTACTTGATAGTTGGAAACTGTTTTGCTCTTCTTTATGACTCACAATAGCTATTCTATTAGATATGCTGTTCTTTTGCTGCACTGCAAGCAATCCAGTTTGGTACTGTATGTTTTGATTTGTGTTAACACGCTAATGCACTAATCTTACTAATATCCTTTACATTTATTTGTGTCATAAATCATATTCCATTCTAGTCTTTGCTTCCTGCTACATGTATGTATGTTACATTGTTTTCCTGTGTTGAAAGAAAATGCATTTGGGTTCATTTTATTGCTGATTTACCAGTGTATTTTCTGCAGTGTCCCATAACCATTTACTTTCATGACAGATACATTATGACAAGTGCTATAAGCACTTTATTATTGAGTCTATCTCATTGACTTACCTATTTTTTATTTCAGTTTTATAAAACATATCAGACTCTGTAATACCACCATTCTGCAGGCTCTAAAAATATGTGTAATAGTTAAATGCAATGTCTATATAATAATAGTTCTTGACTGACAAAGAAACTTTGCATTTTTTATAGTACCTTTGGTATAGCAATAGAAAGCTTCATATGAATTCTGATAAATGTTGAAAATACAATACTGGGCAAGCAATATTTTACATATTTTATAGGTAGGAAAACTGAAACCTAGGGAAGTGAATTGGTGTGCCAAAGGTCTTTCAATGAATCAGTGGCAAATCCAAAGACATAACTCAGAAGTCCTGATCCTAATTACCTATTGTAACTACCTGAAAATACTGCCTATATATTCTGCTTATTCTGTTAGGCCACATCCAGACAAATAGGGGTGTATGGTTTGTGGCACCACAAACCTCTTTGTGAGGTGGCAAAGTTTGCTACTATGATTTCCTAGTAGCAAAAAAAAACCCCTTGGAAACAAAAGCATCATAAAGCTGCAAAACAAGAATGCACCAGCACAAATGGAGGCCGAGTCATCCAAAGCAACACTGTGGCTGCTGGCCAGGTTTCTGTGCTTCCCCTGCTGCTCCGGCATGGCACCAGGTCACCAGGTAAGACTGCTTGGACCAGCACAGGCACTGGCCTCAGCCTTCAGCTCTCCCTGGCTGAATAGCTGGGAGGAGCTGGGCAAAGGCAATTTGCCTGTTGCCAGACAATTTGTCCTGCAATGAAGTGCACATGCAGGGACATGCAATGAGGCAATTTGTGCCCCTGCAAGTGCACACCTCTGCTTGTCTGGATGTGGCCTTAATGTTGTAGTCCATCTGTAATCTGACAAAGACTATTTGGTATACAATGGATTTCAATATGTAATACAAAAGACCCTTAATATATTATATTAGTTATTGTTCTGTGTGATATATTTTTTGTGATATTGTTGTAAATATTTATTTAGTGCAGTTGGTATTTCATTTCTCCTAGTAGCAACATTAAATATTAACATTTGCTTTTGAACATTAAGATTTAAGTATAGCTACAGGAACATTCAATATGTTTTATCTAATTCATATAATTGGTATTGTAGCATTGAACATTGTTTAGCCTAAAGAAAAGTGTAAAATACAGTTGAGAATTGATTGGATGTTACTCATGTCTATCTCTGTAAACAAGCAGAAGGCTGGACTGGGGAAACTGAAGTCTTGGAAATATGGAAATAGGGTAAGAAATTTACTGGACACGTTTGATAGCTGTTTCTTAAGTGTTATAGGAAGTTTCCACTTTATCCCAGTCCCACAGGTGGCCCTAGTCTGTCACCAAGAGCCAAGCCAATTAAAGCATGTCTTCTATAGCTACAACAGAATAGGGGAATCTGTTTGAATGGCATCATAAATTTGCTGTCTAATAACTCTTGTTTATTTTTTCCATAAAGATTAATGTATGTACTACTATGTTTTCTGTGTGCATTAATTATTTGTTTTCTTAATAAACATGGAACTAGTCTTTATTTGAAAGCTGATAGGATGCTATCATCACCTTTTTATCAGGTTTAACATACAACGGTTATGAGGTTTAACTCTGTTTAACACTTCCTGAAAAGTCCAGGAAGTGTTCTGTGCTTTGTGAGGTACAGGAAGAGGAGAAAAGTAACAGGTATACTTACAATTGCCTCAGTATTCTTCTATCCTTTCACAGTATGCACATGCTAAAGCAAAGGAGTTCAAGTCCCACATCTCAGAGTTTCCTTTAAATAGCTATAATCTGTTTGGGAAAATAGATGTCAAACAAGTAATATAAAATTGAGGCCATTTGGACTCCTCACTAGAAATTTTTGTCTTTTATCTTACCATCTCTCACCAAACCAACAGCCCTTGCCTATAGACCCAGAATCCAGCTATGCACCTTCTATAACACAGACACCCTCACTGGGCCAGGCAACATAGATTATAACATCCAAGGCTCCATTCACCTGTTCCTCCACTAATGTCAAATAATCCATCACTGTCTTATGATGCCCCACTGCTGTGCACCATAGCCAGGCAGAGCAATCCCTACATAAAAGATCAAATGGTCACTAATTCAAGATCAGTTCCAGAAACGCACAAATCCTGTGTCTCTACAGGAACTATGGATTCTTATACCATGACCTGGACTAACTATATACCTCAGAGTCCCTCCAGGTGTTAACTGCCTTGTTTTTCTTAATTGAGCTAATCAATTCACTTAATACTTCTTTTAGTAGAATCCACTCCTCTTCCATATAAATCTTTTCTTTCTGCTGGTCCATTCCTAACATCTGACAAAGTAGATTTCTGCTAAAAGAGCACATACATCTCTGAACCAGTTAGCTTCTATGGTAAATAACCTTTTGCCAAATAACCTAAACAACATTTTCCACTTACGATTCATGGATATTCTTAAGACTCTGAGCTCCTTGTAGTAAGTTCTCTCTCTTTTCTTACTTCTCTGCAAGCAAACCCAAACTAAATAATTTCTCCACCAGAAAATGGAACAAAATCAGAATCTCTTATCCAGTCTTGACTTCTGAAAAGGTAGAGATAGAACAAAGATCTTATTACAGGTTCAATACTGATTGATTTCAAAACAAAAAGGTCCCAAAAATCTGTTTCTAGAATAAGATAGAAAGGAAGAAAAAGGGGATAAATGGTCAAGTTAAAGAGCACTTTCCAAATAACCACTGACAATATTTAGAAAAGGATAAATGTGTCCACTAGTCATGGTAACTGTCAAAAATATGGTTCATTTGCAGTGGCCGAATCTACATGAGATACTGACTGCACAGTAGCTCATTACTATTAAGCAGTAGTGTCACGTGACACAAAGTGTGACACAATGCTACTGCACAATAGTATTGAGCTACTGCACAGTCAGCATCGCCTAAAAGCCATTCAGCAATGCTACTGTACAGTAACTCTGGTTTCTGCACAGTCATTTAGTACTTATATGTGCAAGTACTAAATGGTTGCACAGTAATGACTACAGAGTCAGCATCTCATATAGATACCGCCGGTATCAGTTAATTTTTCCTCTGTGAGCTCCAAAGGACAATCTGAAGTGACTTTGCTAAGACACTCACACAATTTCTATAAGACTGGTCCTGCTGATTGGATGTTTGTGTGCCAGTTCGCTTCCATGGCTGAGTGGGATCTGAGAACACTCAGCCATCTGGAAGGAGACTCAGAAATATCCTGAAAACTGAATGGCAGATGGGGAATCAGTTTTTGGCAGAACTGTATTACAAATTACTTGAAGAACCACCTAGTATAGTGCCTCTTCCCCAAGCAGCTACACTTGAACTAACAAAGAAGAAAATCCATTTAGCTGTCAGTGGTTGCTCTCAAACTCCCTTTTGCTTGTTTAATCCTTTCTTGCTTTATTTCTATGTGATCACATAGTTTGGTGATTGTAATACTTTGGCATCAGTCTATGAGAGAGTGAAAAATCCTAAAACTGATGGGATTACTTGAGGATAAGACACTGCCAAGAAAGTCCCCTGGGTGTGAGAGGACTGTCCAGGGTACAAACTACTTCCATGTTCTATAATCAAGATTTGGGATTCCAGGAGCAGGCAGACAGGACTTCTAAAGCTATCAATCAAGGTGCAAGTATTTGAGGGAAAGCTCAAAAGGAAGGAAGCATGAAAAACAGAAGTTGCAAATTCTCAGAATACAGAATAATCCATTCAATTAGTACCAAACTTCTCAATGTCTCATGTCAGGTGTAAAGAAATGTAAATATAACACTGAAAGACTTGCATCTGGCATTGCAAGACATGCTGAAGACTGTCTTTTCTAGTTCTAGCATCAGCCAAAGTTTTAGCTGTCCTGAGTTATATTGCATCATAATATAGGGACAAATTATCATTCAAGTAATCCAGGAAAGGTGCATTGTAAAAAAAACTAAACTGCATGTCATTATGAGGTTATACATTCAGTGTCCTCTACTGTGTGGAATTAGGACTCAGTGGGCACATCTACACATGTAATTAATGCACCGTAAGATTACTACATATTAAAATAAGGTTCAGTAAACTGCAACCAGGAGCATATCTACATATGTGTCTGCACTGGGAGCATATTTGCTCCCCAATGGGTGGAGTTGAATCCAAGGCTGCTCCTGCCCCTCTTTTCTGCTGTGTCCCCCTGCAGGAACCAGGGGGAGCTCCAGCCTCCCCATTGCCAGCCCAGGAATAGGCTTGGACTCTGGGGAGCAGGGGAGGAGCTGTCATGAGTCAGAGTACAGCTCCCAGTCACACGCAGGTCGGGAGCTCAGCTTGGCTTGTTGGTACTAGCTTGGAGCAATGCCCTATGGCTGAGAGGCAGCAAGGCACTGAGCTCTCTGTTTCCACAGTGTCAGGCTGGGGACAGAGAGTTTCCTTGTCACTACAGCCCCGCGACTGCTCCCTGCCCTTGCTTGGTATTGCGGGAAGGTGTGGGGGGTAAGTAGCAATGGGACTTTCCTGTAGACTTTGTTAAAGATGCCATCAGCATGCCTGGGTGGGAAACAATGATCACATATAATGAGGAGGATCGATGGCCAGGCAGGGAGGGCAAGGTAAGGAGACATGAGCTTGCCCTGGTGAGGGAAGTCCCTGGCTGGCTGTTGGGGTTCTGTGTCCAGTTCCTGGTCTTCCCGCTACAGTGCTGGTCAATTCAAGGGCTATAAGTATACAGAATGTGGCCCACTGTGCTTCCCAACCCAGCTGGAGGAAAGGCTGATATCAGTCTCCCCCTACAGTAGGATACGGGCAGGGATGTGTGTGCTGCTGCTGCTTTCAGATCTGCTCCAGTCACCTCTTTTCCCAGCACTGCTTAAGCCGATGATCAAGCACAGGACATTGGATTAAGGGGCTAGACAACATGTGCACCTTGTACTACCCACTGGAAAAGAGGTGGCTGGATGGCTCTGAGCTGGGGGGAAGCTCTTGTCTTCTGAGTAGATAGAAGACAGCTCCCCTGTCCCCTTAGCAAGCAAAACTAGAGGAGAGCTCAGGACTCTTCTGTCACTCAACCATGGGTTGTTGCCCCAAGCCAGCACCACTGAGCCAGGCTGAAACTCCAAGTTCTGCACTGGAGCTACACATAGCTTCCCTTCCTGCTCCCTTGCTGCCTAGGCTGAATGGAAGCACATTGCTCCCAGTCAGCATCTACACATGCACTACTTTACGGTAGCTAAGGCACAGTTAATCTAGTACCAGTATTTCTTGGTACTAGAAAACTAAACATTAGCCTACTTTAAAACACAGTGGGCATATCTACACAAGATGCTGTGTCACCATAGCAATGAGCTACAGCAACGTGGCATTGATAGGCACAAACCATAGCTCATTGCTACTACACAGTTGGGTTAGAAACAACCCGTGCACCACTGGGACTACATAATAACAACAGTGCAGTTGGGTGCACATGTAGATGTACTCAGTGGGTGCATCTGCACAAGACACTTTACAGCTCAGTGGCATAGTTTATTGCACTGTAAGTGTGCGCATCTACATATGCTCATGCTTACCGTGCAGTAAATGATGCTACTTACAAGCAAATTTACTACTTGCATTTGCATGTAGCAAATTCACTCACAATAGTTACTGCACCTGTAGACACCAACCAGGAGCATATCTGCTCCTGGTCAGCCCTGCCACTAGGGAGTGAGTCTGAAGCTAGCCCAAGGGCTCCAGGGCTGGAAGCCTCTCCTGCCCCATGACTGGGCCAGCACTATGGCAGCTACAGCCTCAGGCCCTTAAAAACCTGTAGGCATTTTGAGCCGTGGGGCATATGCAGAAAGCCTGAAGCCACTCCGGGCCCCTGGGCCCCCCTGCACAGGTCACAGGCTAGCTGTACTAGGCTGTATGCACTCTGGCATCACTGACAAGCACCACAGTACCATGTAGCTGTTAGGTCTGTGCTGTACAGGTCTGTGCTGTCAGGCTTCTCCATATGCCTGCCAAGACTGCCAGCACCTAGTCCCAGGTGCAGGCAGCCCATGCCTAGCAGCCTGCATGGAGACTGCAGGTGCTGTGGGACATTGCTTTGCTGTGCAGCTGCCAGTCCCATGCTGTGTTCCTGAACTGCACACTGCAGGCAGCTGCCCAGGCCCAGCAACACAGGATACAGATCTTCCAATGTTGTGATCTCAGAGGGGGAGGCTTGGAGCTCCCTGCTGCTGGGGCAGGGGGGGAATAGTCTCTTCCTGGGCTCTGGTGGCAGAGCCTGCCCCAGCAGCAGGCAGCTCCTGGGGGCAGGGAGCAATCTCCTACCCCCTGCTGGCTGGCAGATTTGCTCCAGTCAGACATCTACATGAGTGCTAGAGCACTACTGCATAGTAACTAATCTCAAGTAAATTTACTCTTGATCAGCAAAGTTTACTGTGCAGTTAGCATGTGCACACGTAGACACACATGCTTACTGTTCAGTAAACTGTGCTATTGTGTGGTAACATGTTCATGTAGATGCACCTAGTAGTAAGTTGACAGGGATGTTTTACTGCACATTTCATAGTTTCATAGATGGTAGGATTGGAAGGGTCCTGAGCAGATCATCAAGTTCAACCCCCTGCCATGGCAGGAAAGAGTACTAGGTTTAAACAACCCTGGCAAGGTGTTCATCTAACCTCCTCTTAAAGACCCCCAGGATAGCAGCCAGCACCACTTCACCTGGAAGTTGGTTCCAGATCCTAGCTGCCCTGACAGTGAAGTAGTGCATTAAATTAGTTTAATGCACAGTAAAGTTTGTGTACATGCACCTAGTGTCATGGGCTCTAGTCTGCTAGTAGTTAATAATGATTCACCTTTTGGACATTCAGAAGCCTGTACTTTGGGCCATGTCAGTCTGATTTTCATCCTCATTATCACAGTAAACATTGTGAAGTATGATGTACAGCAAGACAACAAAGAAATCCATGGCAACCATAAATTTCTCAGTATAGCATTACCTTGTGCATTTCAGCTGGTGGAATACACAGGCTCGGTGTCAACATTATTAATGAGTAAGCTCAGTGTGGATACGCACAAGCCAAGGTTCTAAATCAGAACGTTACATATGTAAATGATTTCAGCAGACTTGTTGATGTAAATGTTCACATAAATCTGATGTTAATGCTAGTTTGCTCAACACCACTTTCCTCTCTGAAGAAGTGATAATTTACATTAAAATGTAATCTCAACAAGCTTTATTAGCTTGCAAGGAGGAACCTGTCAACACATCAGTCCTGTCCCCAAGAAAGTTTGTTTATGCCAAAAAATGGGCTCAGTGAGCAGGAAAACATCTGATGGGCAGTTAGCTCTTGGCCTGCCATCTAAGACAATAGTGGGTTACAATTTAACTCTTGGTTAACCAAACAATCTTTAAATCTATAGGTTTCCCTCAATTTATGAGGGTTTTGTATGTGCGACTTCACTCTTATGCAATGACCCTTTTTATACCAAAAATTTGTTATATGCAAAGTAAATTCACTCTTATGCAATTGGTGTGGTAGAAGCCCAGTCAGCTGCTTTGTGTGGTGCATTGTGGGAGTGACACGCATCAAAATATAGTCTCCTGTGTGGATCTGTGTTCCTCACTTATTGTCTGTGACATATATTTCTGTAGTTGCCATCCCCATTATGGTTTCTAAGTGTCCCTCTAGCTTATCTCCTACCCTTGCCCGTGTGCTTGTGTGTAATGTCTGCTGTTGTTGAGTACAAACATTGTCTTTTAAAAGTGGTAGAAATAGGTCTGGGAGTCAGTGCAGTGGAGGTCTTCGAATGTATCCCTATCTGTTACACTGTAAAGTGGGTTCCCTTTATGCAAATTTAAGTTATGCCCATTTTCCATGAATACATGTACAGCATAAAGAAAGGGAAACCTATGCTCTGAATCAGTTCAGAGTACCAGACCAAATTGGTGGGGAAAAACAATGCGCAAAGTAGTAAAAAGGTTTTCCTAAGATTATTCAGTATGTCAGTGTCAAAGGCAAGAATAGAAAGTATCTGCCACTATCATGCCTTATTAATTAGACCACACTGATGCGCTTTAAAGCAGAAAAGGATTTACTGGATGGCCAGAATACCCAGTGAGCTCAGGATCAAACTGTTTAGTTGTCTGAATGACTGAAGGGATTGAAAGATACTTATTTGCTTCTTTTTTTAGAGCACTGACAACCCTTAGACTGGTCCCAATCTATCTAGGAGTTTCAATGCCTTCTATTATAGAAATATTTAAGTATCTCAACTGTTCCATATTCACAACATATCTATTAAACGGACCAGTAACAGAGCTGACTAATACCAGTAGGCATTTTCCCTAAGAAGAATGAAAAACGATACTCTTGTTTTAAATATATATTTTCCATTTTTGAAAACAAAACAGCATTTTTTGACTGAAAACTAGTATAAATAGCAATTTTTAATGAGTCCTATTCAGTATTTACAATGAGGCAACTGACATATGTAGAGATTAAAGGTGGCATTCCATTCCCTTCCTGGTCATCTATCCACATTAACTATGTACAAGAGGAAGAACTGTATTCCAGGTTGCACAGTCTTGCACATATGGACAACTATGTAGGCATGCCGATTGGGCATACACAATAGGAACCAGGACATGTACACCAGGAGTGGGCAAAATGGCAGATCTGGCCAGCAACAAGACTTCATTTTCCAGCAGCTTCTGCTTGTGTGGCCGGTGTCAGTTTCCATGGAAAACCCAGCAGCAGCCACAATGTGATAGGGCTGGGGTTTCCATGGAGACTGGCCCCAGCACTGCTGGCAGGGCACACAGCAGGGTATGGAACTGCTCCAAGGCCAGGCTGGGATTTTGCAGTGGTGACAGTGGGGTCCAGAGCCAAGACAGAGCCATTACCTTTAGCCTGCATGCTCCGGGCAGGGGTTTACAGGCAGTGGATTGCAGCTCTGCCTCAGCTCTAGATCATGCTGTTATCACCTGAGTAACCTAGGTGTTCAGCTGTTAGATGGCAAAAGATAAGAGCACTTTCTCACAAATTTTGTTGCCAGTGCACATGCCTAGTCTGGGCATGTCCATAATCTTTCACATACACAGGGCTATACATAAAAGAACAGAATTATTCTGGGCACAAGTGGCAAAAAATGCTATGTAGACAAATCTGGAGAAATCACACGGAAGTCACATAAATATCTGTGACAGCGGCGTGCCGCCATTAGGGACCCAGGGCAGATTAGAAGAAGGTCCCAGGGGACCGACAGACCCAAGAGAGGAGGAAAGGAAAATTAACTGACCGGCAGGAGAGGCGATGAGACGGGAATCAGGAATGTGGCAGCGGCAGCAGCCACTGCTGCCATTACAGCCGCTCAAGCCGCTCCTGCGCCGTGCCTTTAAACGGTTGTTCCCGGCAAGGGGAACAGCCGAGCCAATTGTGGCAGCTGCGCTGGCTGCCACGGGAGAGTTTAAAAACCCAGGCAGGCCTTGCAGCCAGAGAGAGAGAGAGAGAGAGAGGACGAGCAGGCAGGCAGCAGGAAGGGATTGCTGCAGCTCCTTGGGAGACTGTCTCTCCGATAGACAGTACTCCCTCAGTACAGAGGCTGAGAGATGCTAGTAAAGCACAGGGTGCTCCGGCTCGGCTTGCTTCCAGGCATCACCTGGAGCAAGGCTCAGCCCCAGGAAGTCCCTCAGGGGAAGAAGAGTATTTCTTCTAAAGAGGTAAGAAGGGAGAAATTCCCACGACAGTAGAAATTTACAGCCGGGTCTAAAGGGGCACGAACAGGGTACCAGCATCAACCCATAATCAAGGACCAGCAAGTGCCTATGGACCAACGGACCAGGATCCTTCATCAATGAACCAGCAAGTGACCGGTTAGCGAGTGGACGGGGTTGAGGGGTGGCGGAGCCCTGTGGAACATCAGACCTCACAATCATGAGTACCCCTCAGCGGGAGACCCGTGATTAAGATCTCCACTGAACCCCTCCTTTAAATAACAAGTTCCATCAAAGTCATGGCAGGCGAGATGAGGGAGAGGGGCGACCCACGAGGGGTATCATTGAACGCAACCCACCATCGTCACAATATCTTTTACAAGGGTGGTTCCGAAGAGGATGAATCTAGACTGCTCTCAGTGGTTGCAGATGGTAGAACAAAAAGCAATGGTCTCAAGTTGCAGCAAGGGAAATTTAGGTTAGATATTAGTGTCTGTACTCAGTGTTTGAAAGTGCCTTGGCACAGCAGAATTTCCCAGGCACAGAGTGATTCCTGGGTGCAAAAAGTCCCTCAGTATGGCGGGAAAACCTTGGTGCAGTGATCAATCCCCACCAAACCTGGCAATCACATTGTTTGCATGCACACTACCTATTGGCTTGTTGTAAATTATTCCTACCTGGCAACTAGCAATTGGCTTGGTAGCCGTATAAAAGCTAGGGCAGTTTCCGCCCAAGTTGGAGAACTCCGTGCGTACTCCAGAAGAGAGTTCCGAGTGCATCTCAGAGCAAATTTGGAGGCCCGATCACCCACCAACAACTCCCCGTCACCAACTGTTCCGACGTATCCCATACCTTGCATGCTCGGAAAACATCGTTTTTTGTTCAGAGCTCTACCTGGTTTGCAACTTTACAGAAGGTGCCTGCACTGTGTACATCAAAAGTCCCTGTACTTCAGTATTGTAGGTAATGTTATTTCAAGTTAACCAATACGCATCTGTGCCTAATTCTTCTCCATCGGTTGAAGTACCAACAGCTCCACTGGCTATATTCGGCCCCCACAATTAGGAAAAACGTTCTCACTAGGAATGTAGTAAAGCACTAGAACCTGTTACCCAGAGAGATTGTGGAATCTCCATCCTTGGAGGTTTTTAAGACCCAGCTAAACAAAGCCTTGGGTGGAATGATCTAGTTGGGGATGGTTTGAGCAGGGGGTTCAACTAGATGACCTCCTGGGGACCCTTCCAACCCTCATTTTCTATTAATATTGTAGGAAAACTGACTGCTCAGCAATATTCCTTAATTCCTGTTTGTTTGTTTATTATTTATCTTTTTCAGATCAATTGCCAGCTAGAATCACCAAGAAACAGATCTATATACGCCCCTCTTCCCCTGAGAAATGTATTTCTTAACAAGCAGTATCATGTGAACCACAGAGATGCATGTTCTAAGTAATTGGAACTGAAGACAACTTGCCCTGTAACATAAACAGAATTTTGCTGTAGCAGAACCCATTAAGAAATGATCCTGTCTAATATTAATTCCATTTCATAAAGCCTGGCTGATGTTGACAAGATTATATACAACACATTGGTTGTTAAAGCATAATTCAAAGTAATGTATTTGCAAAGCACTTTCTGACAAGACAGTACAACATAATTATTATTATTTATTGTGCCAATACTGTCTGTCAGACTTTAAAAACTAACATTTAATATTGTGTTATATTTTTTTCAAACTCCTTCACTGATGGACTTTCAAATGATGCCAACAGACTTTTAACTCCTAACATTAGTTTAAGAAATAGATAGTCAAGTGCTCATCTGGCCTTCCTAAGGTAGTAATTTTAAACATCAACATCTACTCAAGATCATTATTTAGCATTTGGTCTTGAGTAACTTAAGTCAATGGGATCTTCCACTTCACGTAAAAAAATGTAACAAAGCTGAAGGTTAAGAAGTCTAAATGGTTCCTGCATATGCTCCAGGTCAAACATGAAGGTATGGTTCAGTTGTATAGGTTTTATCAGTATGCATTTGGGACTCATGAGTAGTAGAACAATGTTCTCCTGAAGGCTCCCACCCACTAAATCTACTCTTACACATGTGGCCTATGATACACATCACTAAAAATGATTAACATAATAGTAAGAAATGAAGAAATGGTCATACTGTATCCTTTTGTGCTACTATAAACAATGACAACTTAAAGTGAGCCAAAACACAGCCAGAGCTGTGTTACAACACATCACATCAGCAGTCATCATTCATACAGTGAACACATGAAAAATAGATTAAATTAACAATGTTTTAGAGAGTTTTAAAAAAAGAAAGTACAGTTTCTGTATTCTCTGCCTGTAAAACAAGGTGCCTGAATTACCACAAGTCTGGTAACATGAACTTGACAACAGAGACTTTCATTTATAACCCTATACTGAGAGCTGCTTGCTCTTGATACCAATGGGAATTGTGGGAGTTCTGCGCTGCTCAGGATTAGGCACTGTTATTGTAATCAAAAGCTTTTATATGAAACCTTAACATTAACCATGTTATGTCAGATACGTATTTGAAAAATACTCAGGGGTGTGTCTATACATGTACCCCACTGCGCAGTTGGTACTATGCAGTTATTTAGTACAGTGCACCACCAAGACTGCACACCAGTACTGTACAGTCCTGGTGGCACATGGGTGATTTCTGATCCTACTGCACAATAGCAACAAGCAACCACGCAGTAGTGGTAGCATGATGGTTAGTGCCTGCTGACTGTACAGTGCTTAGCTCACCCCTACGGCAACATAGCATTTCACACAGATGTGCCCAAGAGGTAATTATTATTGCTCTACTGTGTGGCATATAAATTTGTTTGCAGATGGCAAAGCCTTCTGTTAGCTTTCCAAAAGGCAAGCCCTGTGGTACTCAAGCCAAGGAAATAGAAAAAAGGGATAGAAAAAGAGTGAGTTTGTACCCAAAGAAATCTTCAAACAGACCACATCACTAATATTCAAACAAATCAATCACCATTACAGCAGCAATGACTTTATAAAGTAGGATTATTACAGGGGATTTCATTGCATTTCAAACTGAACTTGAGAATGTGATGTTTTCTCTTTTGGTTCTTTTTCTTAAGATATTTCAAATCCCCAAAAAGCTGAGAACAGTCGAAAAGGGCTCAAAGTTGTTTTTTCATTTTTCAACTGGTTCTGCTGGCAGATATAAAATAACACTACTTGACATGGGAGTGCAGTGATCCCTGGCAGGAAAGGCATACACAAATAAAGACAAATCTTTACTACTGAAATGAATAGAATTCTAATTACCAGCCTAAATTTGTTTATGAGTAGTTCAGGGGTATAGGTTGTAGTCACATTGGCAGACAAGGTTCTTTGGGTAAATCCGATATCTTTTAGTAGTCCAACTCAAATAGTTGGAAAATTCTTCTTTGTAAGGTTTCGGGGACAATTACCCTTCTTCTGCCTGATAAAGAGTAATGGAACCTGAAAGCTTGTAAAGAAGAATTTTTCCAACCATGAGTAGTTTGTATCCATTGAATCTTGTACTAGTACTGTCCTCTCTTCTTCCATCATCTTTATTCTATGAGCCTCTGACATCCATTAAAAGTTTGTAGTATCAGTCCCTAATTGTACAGCTTTGTCTTAATACTAATTTCATACTATATCTACTACAGGAAGAATTAAATAACATTTTGGAGTAGAGTATGATAGTCTGATCCTCCTCTGTATTACCAGTGCCTTCCAACTTTGTATCATTCACAAATTCTATACATGCATATCTAGTTCTTGTACGAAAGTCTTTCATGTAAATGTTAAACAGAATGGGTGTCAAAATTAATCCCTGAGAAACACCACTAGTCACCTATCTCCAGGCTGATAATTTACAGTATGATCTTCTGTAGTTTAGCTTTTAGCCATCCCCTCTCCAACTTACAAATATAGTATTAATCCTCATCAGTAGTATATAGGCTCTCTGCCCTTCAATGCAAATGTGACAGGTGGGCGGGACTTCCAGTCCTGCCCCCTTTGCACCGCCCCCTTTCCCCTTTTATGGCGTGTGATGTCACCAACTCCACCCCCTGACCCCAGTCACGTGGTGCATGACATCACCAACTCCGCCCCTGGCCCCAGTCACATGGTGCGCGACATCAGCAACTCCTCCCCTGACCCCAGTCACGTGGTGCATGACATCAGCACTCCACCCCCTGACCCCGGTCATGTGGTGCGTGACATCAACAACTCCACCCCTGACCCCAGTCATGTGGTGTGTGACACCACCACCACATGGTTCATGACATTAGAAGGACAACCCAGGCAGACCCTCAAAGCCCAACCCCTCATGCTGCAGGGTGGTGGTGTGACACCTCTAACAACCTGCCCCAACACCCCCGGCCAATTGGCAGGGGTTTCAGAGGCCTCAGACCACCCAAGAACAAAGATGAACCAATTGGAATGAATACAGTGGGTGTGGGATTTAGGCAGCAAGCCCACCAGGTCTATCTGCTTTCCCAAATGACCCCTCTGTTTAGCTGAGACTGTGCTAAGGCAAGCAAGGGCAGCTCTGGATTCTTTCACAACACCTGTAGGCCCACTCACTACACCCCCCAAGACAGCCTTATAGAAAGCGTTACCATAGAAATAGTTTTGTGGAGGAGACCTGGCTCCTTCCCCAAAGACTCTTTGAGATGCCTGACCCTGCTGGGGAAAACTCTGTGAACAGGCAATTGAGTGAGAACCAGGACCCCGAAGCAGACGCTGAGACTTTGGAAGATGGTAACTTTATGCCTGAGCCTGCGTGCGAAGTCGAGGTCACTACAGAAGACAGATCGGTAAGAGACTTGGAGCATGATTGTGGGGGCCTTTGGGCTGTGAGGTT
>JAGPOW010000304.1:77155319-77166324 GCA_030014935.1 Caiman crocodilus | reverse complement strand
TGTGTGTGTAAGCTATAGTAAATTTGCCTTTATTCCACTCCCTACTTGCCTCCTTGATCCAAATGAATACACTCACAGTGCCCAGCTGGCCTGTGACACGGTATACAAATAAATATACATTTGATTAAAGGAAACTGGCAAATTGTCAGCTATATACAAAGCTGAACCTCGAAGATAAAGTCATTGTGAATGGCTAGTCCTATTTAGTGTGTATCTTGGAATATTAAGGGCCTGGAATTTCTGTTTTAGTGCATAAAAATGTACCCCATTTAACTGACATAGCCAATGATCCAAAATGTATATTTGTTCCTTCAAATGTTAAAATTATGGATTTCCTTTTTTACTTTGGGATTTGTCTATGGTCCCAGTGCAGACAATCCGACAGGTTTTTTTTGTAAAGCTCTCAGAATTTGGGAAATACCCTTATATTTTACAGGGATACTGGAATGAATATTTGGATCTGTGGTGGCCGGGCGAGTGATGGGGCCCTTGCCAGGAACCCAGAACATCAGGTGGGTACTTTGACGCGTGGAGTGGAATTAGGCACAGATGCGTATTGGTAACAAATAGACTGTTTACTTATGCCACTGATGTGTGTAGAATAGGAAGAAAACTGGCTTAAGTTGCGGTTACAGATGTAATGAGGGCCCCTTGGAATGAGATGAGATGTTTTATAGATGGCTTACCGAGCATGCAGGGGAGGGGGTACGTCAGGAAGGTCGATGACGGGGAGTTGTTGGTGGGTGATCAGTCCTCCAAGTTTACTCTGGGATGCATGCGGAGTTCTCCAATGAGGGTGGAAACTGCTTTTACTCTTATATGCCTAGCAAGCCAATCACTAATTGCCAAATAGGAATAATTTGTAACCGGCCAATGGGCTTAAGCAATGTGGCCATTGGACTTGGCGGGATTTTCCACTGTGGCAGAATTTTCCACTATTGCGTAAGTGGTGCTTTCCATTGCATCAGGTTTGGCAGATGCTGGGGATTTTCCACTGTACTATAGGCATTCAGTTACTAGGTTCTGACAGGATCCTGTCATTGATAGGTCTCATGCTCCTCTATCCACAAAATCTACTTCTAGAGCTTGTCTACACGTGCAAATGCTGCTGAATGGATTTATTTGCCAACCCACCCTCGCCAGGTATTTACACATAAGCCCATTTGGGATCAGATTTACTGTTTCTGGCAGCAGTCTGCTCTCAACTCCTCTGGCCTGCACCAGCCCCTGCAGCAGCTAGGCTTCCCCTGGGTGTGAACACAGGAGCTGGCAGGGAGCACAGGACCAGGAGACAGCTGTCTTTTGGTGGGGACTGGGAGATTGCTCCCTATCCCCAGGAGATGCCTGCTGCCAGGGCAGGCTCTTGTGGCAGAGCCCAAGAGGGGATAATATCCCCCAGTAATTACTCAGCAGTTAATTTGCTACTTACATTTGCAGATACCAAACTAACTGATGAGTAAAGCAAATTACTGCGTGGTAAGGCACATGTAAATAGTGATGCTTGCTATGTCATTTGCTCTACTGCATAGTAAAGAGTCTTATGTAGATGCACTCCTAGGGAAATTATTAAAAGTTGTGTGTCATACCCAAGCTTAATAGATATTTGGTGAATAATTAATCCAACAATGAGGGATTATATTTTATTTGTTTGGGTTTTTTCAATGCCTCATTTTCTATATTCTAAAATTGACTAGTTTTTATTTTCTTAAAGCAATTTCTCAAATTGACTGTGTGGTCAATGCCTCTATTGACTCTATAGCAATTTCAGACCAGGCTGATGTGGAGCTTCAGCTTCCTTGTAGCTAGACCGCTAAAAATAATTTCTGGTATCTCAATGCTTCCCTGTTGAATTATTACAAATTTGAAACATTTGTTCTAGAGGAGTTAAAAAATTTTATAGAACTTAATCACCTACTGCTTCTCTGCTTCAATCTTATAGGAAACTACTAAAGTCTTCTTTAGGGTGTACATCATATGCTTCTATAAAAAAAAATACTGAAATAGATACTTTAATAAAAATTAACTCTTTAGATAAGGATTTTGTCGCAAATTCTTTGCCTGATAAACTATGCACTCTTACCAATATGAGGTATGAATTGAATAAATTACTGTTCCAGGAGGCAGCGTCTGCTTTATATAGATCAAACCAAGATTACTGGGAATCAGGGAACATGCAGGAGGGTTGCTCGCATATAGACTAAGTAAATCCAACCATAATAAAATATCAACTATAAGATACTCTCTGGGGAGTGTTCATATGACACAGAGACAAATCAACCAACAATTTATTCAATCCTAGTTTAATTTGTACACTGAGAATTTGAATATTACTAGTCAGGAAATAGATATGTTCCTGAACTTTATACCCATAAAACAAATTTAAGGGATAGAGAAGGAATTTTTAGAGGCTCCTTTATCATGAGATGAAATTATAAATGGCATGAACAATAATAAATCTTCAGGCACTGATGGATTTCCAATGGAGTTTAAAAAAAAAAAGAAAGCCATATTGTTACATAGTGTTACATTTATTGAAAAATGCAGAGAAGGCTTTTGATTATGTCTCCTGGAAGTACCTTTTCATGTATAACAAAAGGTGAATTTTGGTAAATCATAAGGTTGATTAGGTATTTGATTTATTTGGCTGGTATTTGACCAGCCAAATAAAGTTCAGTCAATTGACCAGTAAAATATTGGTCAAAGTTGTAAAAAAAATGCTGATAGCTCCAAATAATGCACAGAAAAAGCACAAATTTTCCATTAAGAACTGTGTCAGAAAACAATTTAAAAAATCATATTTCTGTCAGGAAAACTACAAAAAAATGTACAAACTACAAATCTTTGACTAGCCAAAAAATATAGTCTATTGATAATATTCGACCAGTCAATTGAAAGGCTTATCATCCCTAAAACAGATATAGTTGTTATATGCAAATCCCAATTAAAGAGTCATGACCAATAATACGTGATCCATTTCTCTCGCAAAGGGGGACTTTGCAAGGTTGTCTATTACCTCCCTTCCCTGGCATTTAATTTAGTATTGGGATATTTGGCTAAGTACATGAATTAAAGAAGCCCAAGATGAAAGTGAAAGTTTTGAGTTTTACTCTAAGCACCCCAGGTTAGTTCAAGGCCAAATATAAAAGATGTTAGCCCTTCTGTGAAGGGGAACTTACACCCTGCCTGCACTGGCCAAAGGCAGCAAACAGGTGGGGCTCTTTATTACATGCTTCCCAGTATGCCCTGCAGGCTTCCTGGCAGGCTGCCAAAGAACCCTAAACAGAGCTGAACAGGTGAGCCACTCCTGATCAGCTGCTGGGCATGGGCCACTGTGTTCTCAACCCCCTGCCATCATAACTTGTGCAACCTCAATGTTCTGGCCCGTGCATATCCTACCCATGATGCCTCACTACCCACATCTGAGCAGAGGACTCAGGTGTCAGATGTGAGTCTCACGGAACGCTGCAGAACATCACAGCCACTCACCCTGACCTGATGAATCAGCAGCTCACAATGGCATGCATCCTCATGGCCACAAGCCACTGACTGCTCATCCTAACCATGGCCACCAGCACACCCTGTGCCTGCCAAGTGTTCTAGACTGGACCACCAACTTTCACGCAGCCAATGAGAATGATTGGTAGTGAGTGCTCTGCTCCCAGGGTCCCCGATTTCATCATTGGTGATGTCATTGCCACGCCTCCCCAGTCCTCCTTGGGGATCTGGCCTACCTCCTCCTATCCTGGCTGATGAAGCCCTAACAGGGGCAGCTGGATTGCTGGAAGGAGAACTTCAACTACTGCCTGAGCATGTGCTATATGATGGTAGAGTGTGCCTTCAGCCACCTCAAGGCACTCAGTGTACCAGGGTAGGCACTCACGTACCAACCCCTCACCACCTCATAAAACTCTTCCTGGGGTGTTAGCTTATCATGGTGGAGCCACAAGTATAACTCAAGCCAGATTATCATATTAAATGGAAATCTGGGGTTCCCAGCATGCCATCAAAGCAGATAGCTTCCCTTCACCAGTCAAGATACTCCTGTGGGACCATGTTGAGCAGCAGGAACATGGTGTATTTGCTCGGGCTCCCCAGAAGAACCAGAGAAGGTTCATCCCTCCAGGTCCAGCTGACTATCACCACAGAAACGTTGGGAGTATAGATTCTCGTCCTCAGAGACATGGGGCCAAAATGCATCTCCTGCAAGGGAAGCATGGGAGAGGGTAGCAGTATAAGAACCTTGCTGTCCCAGCCTGAAAGGGCTGAGCCACCTATAAGGAAAAAACAGTGGGGAAAGAGTATTGTAAGAATACCAGTGACATTTTCTGGAGTGGTCAGTCCCTACCTGACTCAGGGATAAGTTCTGACCTGTGAAAAATCCAAATCAGCCAGGGCCCACTGGAATTCATCCATGGATTATATCAGAGGGGAGGTAAAAAAGTGCTGTTGGGTCACTTGCTAGTCTATCCAGGTATGCGACCTGGGAGTCACCCTGGAAGCAAAAACCAAGCTGCTGAGATAGTAGTTCACACATAGGGCTTCAGTCATCATGTGGGTCACTTTCCTGGACTGGGACCGAGTGAGATCTGGGGGTATTCTTTCAAGGAGGAATTTTTCTCATTCCTGGTAGACTACAACTGCAGCAGTTATCACACATAGCATCTCCTGCCCCTGACCTCAGGATGCTTTCTGTCAAAATGGCTTTTTACCCTTTGCCTGATGAGTTCAATAAATGGTATCATTGCCTTCCTGTGAGGGCACTGGGAGAAGGGAAGGCTGTTTACGCACAAGTGTGTGGGCTAGTTGTGTTAAAGCTTGACTCTCCCATGGAATACAGCATCATCCTAAGCAATACATCAGGAAGGTACCAGTTAGCTAGATTTATGTTCCCATTGAACATAGAGCTTAGGGCTCTCCTAAGCTCCCAAGACAGGGGTAGGGAGAAAACTTTGCCCCTCAGCTGGCCAGAATAGGAGGGTGAAGGTTAGGTAAAGCCAGGAAAAAGAGAGATTCATTAGTCTTCTTATTGCTGAAAGAAAAAAAACCTTTCCATCACTTACTGGCCTCATAGGGTAATTCAACCTCCCCTACGCTCCACTATCACTGTCCCCTGACTCCAACTCCAACTCAGCCACATTTCCTGAGACAGGGCTATTACCATAGAGGGTGGCTTGTTAACAGCTGAGGTTGCCCTTGCTCCGCTTTCTCCCAGGGGGCTCCACATTTTCCCTGGGGCCTGGGTCCCAATCCTGGTTGTATGGACCTAGGGCAAATCTTACCATCCCAAGTTGTGTGGAACCCTCCTGTAGTCCCTGACTTATCTAGAGAAATATAGGGAGGGCTGAACATGGGTCCTATGGTTTGTGCTGGTGCTGCAGCTGATGCAGTGGTACTGGGAAGGCTGGTATGCACTCTGCACATCTCAGAGGGATGCTGAGATGTGTTAGGGTTTTTTCTATATCCATGGCCCAAGTGTGGGAGACGGTGTCTCAGGGCCTCCCTGTGCCGTCTCCTCCTCCAGCACTGTCTCTATTGGTGATTCATCCAGCCTACTCACAGTACCATAGGTGTGGAGGGGTTCCGTTCTTGGCCAGACAGTGGGACAACTTCTCATAGAATGGCACATTCTTCCTATAGTCCATGGATCTCTTGTAAGCACCAAGCACACGCTAATACTTCTTCTTCATCACTGTGGTCTTGGCAAAGAGTTCAATCAATCTCTGTTGTGGCCCCAAGCCTGCATCTGCTGGTTGATGAGCTTGAAGACATCTCTCTGAAGTCGTGACCTTTCTGGAGATGGCACTAGGTATCTTCCTTGTCCCGGATAGCAATGAGATCCTTTATCTCCCCGTGCTCCTAGATGCATGCCTAGATCTGGCTGGTGGCGGAGTATGGGGTGTGTTCATCCATGGCCTGTGGTGATGCCCTTCGCATCTGTGTCCATGGGTGGTAAAGGGTCTGACTTCAAGGGGTGGGTAGAAGAGTGGAAGGATGGATGGATTAATAGAAGGATTGGAGGATGTGTAAAGGTGTGGTTCCCAATGTGTGGCTCTCTCTCTTACTTCAGCTGCTCCTGGCCCCAGCTCCCACATCACCTGGCCTCCACGTCTCAGGTCACCTCCACAATCTCACAATTTCCAGAAGGTTCCAGCAGACACCCTGTGGTTCTGGCAAGAACTCATGCCCCGCCCAGGCAGTAAAATTCATGGGTCCTCAATCTCCACCATAGAGACAGGTGGATATGGAAGTAGGACAGCTGGCCATGCCCCATATAGTCTTGAAGTAGCCAAAAAACCTTTCAACATGGCAGGTTCCCATGGCCTGTGTACCTGACCATAGTGGCCAAGCAGGGAAGGCCACAGTGTTGGCTCTGTGCTGGCTTAGTGTCAATCTCTTGGTCCCTACCACCTGGCTTCTGCTTGGCATGGGAAGCATGTTGGGATCTGGGTGGCAGGGTTCCTGGCCCTGGGGCTTCCTGGGAGAATGTGCAGGTGCCTGGACCAGGCTCCCACAAGCCTGTGCTCACATTCTGGGGGTTCTTCTGGGCTCTGCATCAGATCCATGAGGTGCTTTGTGATTGGGGGGAAGGTGTGGCCCAGATATGAGGGTGGTCTACCGGTGTGTCTGAGAGAAGAGATGCTTCCCCCCCTCAACCCCTGCTGAGCTGCAGCTCATAGCTGGCCATGGTATGAATAAAATTATGTACAACAGGAGGTAAATTTTGGTTGGGCAAAGGATTTTTTTAAGAGCAAATTTATAAAGCTGAGCTTTTGAACAGATATTATATTGTATCAAGGACTCATCATTTTGCAGATCCTGTTCCTAACAATGCCTCATTTTGAAGTCACCAAAGATCTGTGCATTAAATACCAGGTTTTCAGGCCTTCACACTTTTCATTGTCCTCTGGTGCTGTAAACACTGGAAGATTCTTGCTGAACACATAATGAGAACTTTATTAAATGAATAGGGATCATCCTGGTTATATTTCTGCAAGAATTTCATTCTGCCTGTCCCAAACGAACCTGTACCTAGGGTTTTTGAATTTGGCTGCTGTTACAAAAATGAAAAACTAGCCTCAGACTTCTCTTACTATTTCACCTGAACAGTTATTTCATTAGGAGGCCACGATGGAGATCACTACTCCAAGTCACTATGTGATTAGCAGTCACATTAGATATCTAGTTTCTCCATGCAAAATGTGCAATATAACATGGAAGACATTGCTTTATGAACAGTATGAGTTGAAAGCTAAAAAATGAATTTAGAGATTTGATTTTGGGAATTAACTTGTAGGCAAAGTAGATATGCATTAGAATGATGATCCAGGACAACAGCAAGGGTTAACTGATTTCTAAAAGCCTGTTTCTGAAAATTTTCTCAAAGCCCACTATTTCTGCCAGGCAAGCAGTGAGCAGAGACACAGGCTGGGAAATTGAAACCATGTACCACACTGTTCCATAACGTGAGATAAGGATGCCCCCTTGCCCTGCCTCCCTCCACTTCTCCCCCATCCCCCACATCTTCCCCTACCTCCCCACTTACCTTCCCAGCTGCCAGTCCAGAGCCATAGAGTTCTAAAGGGTAGCTAGTTCATGCTTGGAGCAATGCCTCCTAGAATGCTGGAGGACTGCAGACTGGTTGGTTTATCTCAGTAAAGCAGCCAGGAGTTAAGGTAACTCGAGCTAGATAGCACCATTCAAAGATAATCCTCACCTGAAGTGACGTAACTTTATAATGCCTACAAGCATATATAACCTCTTTCTGACTCTCTAATCTCTGCAATTTTTACAGCCTGAGAAGCTTGAAAAAACTGGCAAATTTACAGAAGTTTAGTCTTCATTACATGAGGAGGCTTTTCCTTTAGGAAATCTCTTTTTAAAGTATGGGTCCCACAAAATCCCTCATCCCTCTTTTTTTTTTGCCCTCTATTACCTATTATGACAGACACGTACATAGCTCATAATTCATATATAGTTTATATATGCAATTTCTGATTTCTGTATTCCAATAAAAAGAGACATGTAGATCATCATCAAACAACACTTAGCAAAACTAGAAAAAAAAAGAAAACTTTATAAACCTATAAATTAAAGGCTCTCTCAGTAATGGAAAAAGAAGATACATAAGAACATCTGAATTAAAGATTTCAAAGAATTGTTTCCGAACTAATATGTTGTATAGAATTAGCTTATATTGTCATTTTATGGTTTTGGTGCAATGCAGCATGATACATGTAACCTGATCTGCTGCCACATAAGGCAGGCTCTTGGAGATCTATAAATAGATATGTCTGGATACTCCGTAGAAATCAATGGGAATTCAGTAGCCTTCTCTCTTTAACCGATACTTCCCCTGTGGAATTTTGTGAACATCTGAATGTTTACGATTTTATATATATATAACTACACTAATTAGAAGACTCTATAACTTTACTGGGAAATGGGGAAACATTAGTTCATACAAGGAATTGGTGCAAAAAAGAGTTTCATAAAAACTGTATTACAGTGAGGCCCTGCAACTTGCCATAGCCTGCGCATATGTTCTTTAATTACTTTTAAAAGTACCCATCAGTGTATAGTCATGGTGATAAGCTGTCCAACCATTTCCACTTGCTGCTGTTTTCTAATACATGACCAGAATGTGAACATATTGTAAAGGGCTGTCACAAGATGTTGTTTATGCTATTGGTGCATCCTGTGACGCATTAAGTAGACAGAATTTAACTTACTACCATAGTCGCATAGATAGGGACCTACTGAATTCATGGCACAAGTGGGCTGCGTGGCAGCTTCTTTAATCTTACAGGTCCCCTTGGGCATTCCCCCACTACCATTTGGAGGGGATCTGCTGCTCACTCTTAATCCACAGTTTTTCCTCCCTGCCGATGAAGAAATTATGCCCATTTTTGCCTTCCTGCCAGTCAGCACCAAGCATCAGGGTCACCAGGGCCCCTCAGCCAATCAGCATTGGGGGTGGGGAAGGGTGCATGGGGGAACCTGCAAAATTAAAGGAGCTGCCGTGCAGCCCACTTCCACCATGAATTTGGTAGGTCCCTACACATAGAGAAACATTCTTGATGTCCTTTCCTATTGAAAGTGGACTCATGTCTATTTTCAGAGCATGCACTCTTCATTTCAAGGGTGTAAATAGGTCTGAGAGAGACGTTTTCTTATGAGGCTAGCTGGCTTGTGGGTTTGTGAAGAATTATGAAAGATTGTATATACCCTGTAAAGAGAAAGAACAGCTTCTTAGTCACTGGGCTGGAATCTCTGACATGAAGGTTTTTTGAAAAATGCTGTGTTGCTTGATATAAGTCAAAGAAACACAGTTTTGTACATATTTTTGTAAAAAACTTAATAAAGGTCTAGATCACCCATTTCTCATCCAAATGGAATCACACCACAAGGCTCTTAATTTTAAACTAACTTAAAGATCAGCAATCTATATCACATAACCTAAGGCACTTTAGGAGATGTCATATACAACTTCTGCCATTGAAGAATCCAGTCTGTTGAATAAAACACTATGACCTTGTGGCACAGTTACAATTTTTCCCCCTAATTTTATTTTCTTGTTTCCTGAAGGAGATCAGCAAGACTCCAGAATGAAATTTCCTCTGCCATATAGTTTTTGAATTAGAAAAGTTTTTCCTCAAAACAGAAAAAAACCCTTGGAATTTTCTGCCTCAAATGGAACTAGAAAACGTCTCTTTTACTGGGACTTCAGTTAAAAAAAATTATAATAACACCCCCAAGCCCCTCTCCCTGCCCCCCCAACCCCTTTCCCCCTTCCCTGCCAACCAAGATCTCACTGCTATTTCAGGAAATAAATTATTTTCACCAAAACATATGGGACTAGATTACCAGCAAAGAATTTAATTTACAGTTACCTTTGGGGTATTTATATTATCATTATACAATTATTATAGTACTTAGAACCTGGATCCCATTGTGCTAGGCAAGTTACAAATACCAAACAGAAAGACAGAATCTTCTCCAAAGAGCTTCTTCTCCTACACTAGTTAAATGCAAGCAACCTCTGCATAATTCTATAACAAAAGGCAAGGTCATTCAGTAAATATTTGTATTCAGTGGATACTATCTGGATAAAAAGATAGCACTGAAGTATAGTAAGACACTGCTAATATAATTGATAGTAACACCCACTTATTTTAATCATATGACTTCCTGATGAAGCTAGGGTTAAACTTGGTGGCAATGGATAGATTTAAATTGCTATCCTTCATTTAAGATAGCTTTAAAAATAACCATATATTCTTATTCAATACAAAGATAAAAGACTATTAAAAATGCAGAGAATCTGGGTTAGGGGTGGGAGGGTCTTCTAATTGGGATTTTCTGGGAAGCAGTATCTGTGGAAAAGAATTCAGGCTGGCAGAAGCACAGTAGCATCAGTATTTTTTCCAGTTCTTTCCCTGCCTTCCCAATCTGCTGCCTGCAAAATAAGCAGCGATTTAGAGGCAAGGTGGATTTAGGGGAGAGGTGGGGACAAGAGCCGCCTAAAGCCGCCTAAAGCCATTGCAAAGACACTAGGGCTTCTGGTAACTTCCTAATTTTTGTACAGATATTAGGGAGTCTACTGGGTTCAGAAAATAAAATCAAATCACTGCTTATTTATTACTGATACTACATATTAGAGCATATAGGTGTGCTGATGAACATTTGGGCATGTTTAAGTATATTTTTAATAGTAATAGGACTTGGGGTTCCTGTCTGTACAACTACAGGACTTCCTGTTGTCCTTGATCCTAGTCACCAGGCGAAGCTCTACTCCCGCCTTGGCCTTCCTAATAGCCCTCCTGCATTCCCGAGCACAAGAGGAGTACTCCTCCTTGGAGACTGCTCCTTTCTTCCAAAGGTTGTATGCCTCCCGCTTAGCCCTCAGGGTCCCCCAAATATCCCTATTAAGCCATGGGGGCTTCCGGGCACTTTTGCCCATCTTGCATCAGGCAGGAACGGTCGCCCCTTGGGCTCGGAGGATCGT
>JAGPOW010000304.1:77132301-77155219 GCA_030014935.1 Caiman crocodilus | reverse complement strand
CCAAATATCCCTATTAAGCCATGGGGGCTTCCGGGCACTTTTGCCCATCTTGCATCAGGCAGGAACGGTCGCCCCTTGGGCTCGGAGGATCGTCTCCTTAAGGAACATCCACCCTTTGTGGACACCCATGTCCTCAACCCTATGGTCCTGCAGCGCCTTCTCAACCAGCCTCCAAATCCAAATTGAATCAGGAGACCCATTAATCTCTCTAAATCAAATAGAAAGTCTCTAATTCAATTCAGAAAGATTCAACAATTTGGCCATAGACTCCACTTTCTACATACCTCAAGGTACCAGGTGCGGCTCATGAACACTGAGATGGTGAGGGGAGGATGGAGCATCCCGAGGGAGCACAGGGAGGTCTCCTACAAGCTCGACATTGGACCCAGAAGCGGACCAAAAGTACTTTTAGTTCACTTCTGGGTCTACCACAGAGCGCACAGGGGATCCCCATCTCCATTCCCTTGGCTTGGCAACTGGTGCCTCCTGGGTCTGGGGGGGTACCCAAGATCCCCCTGTGGCTGATCACTGAGCCAGGGGATGCATGAGAGAGCCACCACTGAGAATGTGCCCCCCCCCATTGCTCCTGTGGGATGCTCCATTTGCCCCACCATCTCAGTGTTTATGAGTTGCACCTGGTACCTCGAGATGCATAGAAAAAAATATAAAGTTCTATCTACGGCCAAATTGCTGATACTCTGAATCACAACCGAAACTTCAGATTCAGATTCAGCTGAATAGAATTGGGGCAGTGATCCAAATCAGCAAACTGAATCTCTGTCCCCCAAATCGGCTGAATCTAAATCTGAATCGAATACTGCCCACTTCACCCACCTCTAATGTATAAGATTAAACTGTCAAATATCAGATATCAAAACTAAAAAAAACAAGCTGCTTACAGCAGCTCTGTTCATGATTTATCATGATCTTTGTAGAATCCTGGAAGTTACCTGGCTGTCACAAGGAAGGATTCTGTTCTCTACTCCACAAAAGTACCTGTGAAAGCTGCTCAGTTTACATGCTATGTCTATGTGATATATATTGAATGCAGTTGTAATTTGGCAGCAGTTACAATGGCATCATAATTGTTTATGAAAAGTCAACAATGTCCAGAAGTAGTGACTAGAATTTGAGAGGTTGGTTTCTACTAAGCACACACACTGTTTTTCCTTCCATGGAACCTATGAAGGGCCAACTTGATACTTAATTTTATTGAAAACAAAAAAGCAACACATGAGTTGAAATTTAACTTTGAAAGGATGCTCACCTCAGCATAGTGATTCCTGCCAGACCATGCAAGTGCATGGGGTAGACCAAATCCACGGCCTTTTTAAAAACAAATTGAGGGGTTAAAATCAACTCTCTAATGTACAGTTATTCCTGTCACAAAATCCACCAGGGCTGCCTCCTTGGTTGTCTCATCAAGAAAGGACATGGGCAATCATAACTGAACTTCTCCCCTCAGACTGTTAGAGGGGGGTCCCTTATATCAAGACTCTCAACACAGCTTGTTTCTATGAAAGGAAAAAATAGTAGGAGGCTACAGGAGTAGAGGTATAGTAAGAATACTGGTTAAGTATTTCACTTTAACACTATCAGCATTATAGTGCTCTGTAGCCTTCTGGGACATGAGTTCACACCTGGTACATGACTCCCTTCCTGCTCCCCTACTCCCAAGTCCCCTGCAATGAATCACTGGAAACTACTTTCTGCAGGAACCTGAGGTTTTCCTGGTGGTGTCCCATCCCACACCGGCCAAGCCCAGCCCAATTTGGAACTCTAACTATCTTATACTTTGAAATAATCTAAACAGAGATTTTCCTAGTTTGTGAATTGTACTTTATGTGTGCTGATAGCATACATGACAAACCATATCCCAGTGATTATGACATCATTGGTTTGATTTTACTGTGAAAATGTGTGCATCTCTAAACAGTCCTGTCTGGGAGTCACAGTACATGGAGAGTATGAAGCAACAAGGCCTATACATAACATATGTATTTGAAAACAGCATCAAATCTAAGGATTTAAAAAATATAGAAGGGAGAGATGGGAATGAATTGGTATGAATGTTAAGAATTAGAATTCAAATAACTGGTTGTGAAAAAAATGTTGCAAGAACAATTAACATTATGATCTACATGTTGAGTCATTAAAGTTGGTGGCATGAGTTACATGCTGCTGTTGCTGAATCAGCTGTTAGATCTTCTTTTCTTTGGCTTGGTTTGAGAAAGACCCTTCAGGGAAGCTAAGATTTGGTCGCAAAATGCTTAATAATAGGGTTCCCTTGCTTTAAATTCAAGCTTAATGAAACAGATAAAAATATACTAATTAAATGATCAAAATTATTTGAAACAAGACAACTTTTGCCACAACCACATTCTGTCCATATAAATTCAGGTTTAAACGTGATTGAACATATAAGAGTTATTTATATAATCTAAAGGTAAACCCTAGAATACTAAAATTGCATAGTCTTACTTTGTTGTGTAATCGCTTTTATGGGACCTGGAAAAAGTTGCGATTCTCTCCTTAATGCCTTCTCTTCTCTCACACACAATTTCAAAGTAGTTCAGTATTTTTATTAAAATGACCAACAGAGAATAAACAAGTCACACACATCAATGGGCTTCAGAATTTGATGACGGGATTTTTTTTAAAACACTCTCTGAGCTGAAGGAAGCAACTCACTGAAGTTACCAGTGTTAGGCTATGGCTGAATTTGGCCATTGGAAAGAATATTTATGCTTATATTGGCAATTATTCAGTACAGGGCAACTAACTTTGAGATGCTAAAATATTATTAATGTAATAATTCCTTATATATTCATAGTGGCTATCATCCAGGAAAGCTCATCCTATGGCACATGAAATTAGTGTGGCTGCATAGCAAATGCAAAGATTGGCAGAAGGCAGGGTAAATAAGTACCTAACAGATTAAATAAATAAAATATAGATACAGCACATGCTTTCAGATCATGGACTAGAGTTCATTGTATTTGGATGCTGCAAAAGGACATCTTTGAACAGTACAGAAAGTGGCAGTACTGTAGAACAAAATTTGGTGCCTGGGGCAAAGCCCACAGTGGTAGCCCGTCCTTGCTCCATGCACAGCTCCAGGAGGCACACATACCCTCATGCTTGCCTGCAAGTGCACACAGTAATAGGAGCTGCCCTTCCCTGCTCCCTGTGTCCCCCCAAAAATGAACCACTTGAGGCTCTATCCCATGCCCTGCCCCAGCTGGGCAGCACCTCTTGGCACCCCTTTGCTTCAGCATCCAGGACAACCGCCCCACTTGCCCCCCACTTGCTACAGTGCTGGAAAGTGGAGTGAGTGATTTGAATACCAAAGGTAAGACGAGAAGAGGGAGAGGAAGAGTGTGAAGGGGGAAGGGGATAGTAATGAAAGCGGCATACACCAAAGAACCCGTAGGAACAAAGTTATCACAAAAGCTAATCCAGGTAATGGGATAAGAATCTGTATTTTCAATCCATCCTTAACACCACCCCCTGCCCCCATTTGTGGATTATTTCTTGTTCTGCAATTTCCTACTCAAACTGGCTTTTAAAATTTTGCTGCCTGAGAACATCCATCCTGAGATCAGCAACGGAGCATTCTGGAAGGTTAAAGTGTTTTTACACAGGCTTTTGCATCTCTCTGCAGCTGCTACAAGATCAGTTCTCATTCATTCTTACACATAGAGATCACCCACTCAATCTGATGTAGCCAGTAAATGGGCTTTGGTAGAATCGATAACATTGGTAGAATTGGATGTTGTACTCCTTGAGGACATGCATGGCCAGGAAAATAAGGACCTCTTGTATCCAGTCCTCATCACTCTTCTGCCCCTGCTGAAGCATTCTTAAGGGCAAAGATTGGGCTTATAAATCACCTGCATACCCAAGCAACCTAATCTCCACCCCCCTCCTCTCTCTTCTTTCTCGTTCCCCCCCCCCCTTTCTCCCTTTTTCTTTTCTTCCTTCCTTTTTCTTTCCTGTTTCCTTTCTTTCCTCTCCCTGAACTCCATGTCCTCCCCCCCAACCCCACACACACTGGATGTGGTCATCTTCACTTGCAAAGGATGAACAACTCCTTGTTATTTAGTCCAGTGAAAATGTGATTTGTATTGATGTGAGAGTACAGTAGGAATTTGTGTTAATCCTTCCCTGCCTGTTCCGTGGGGATAGACACAATGGATGGCAACAAGTAAGTGGTGGGGGGCAAGACAGGAGGGGCAATAAGCAGGGATCTAGGGTGCTGGGGAGGGTAAAGGAGGAACAGTGTGCCTGATCTGGACCAGCAGAGGGAGAGGGTTGGGTAGGGTGTTTAAACTAACATGTAGCCTAGGGGGCTACAACTTAGTGTAAAACAAGCTGGGTAGCATGGTTGAGACATAAACCTAACCTGGATTGGCATAACTTTAAGCTTCTTGAAGAGTGCCTAAAACTAGTTGCACTTTGGAATATGGCATAGGCAGCCCTGGGCAGCAGCAGGCAGGACTTGGCCGCATGCAAAATGCCACAGGGGAGCCACAGGCCAAATACAATCAATTGGTGGCCCAGATCCTGTTTGCAGGCTGTATTTTGCCCATCCCCAAGTTAAGAGCTCCATGGGCTACTTAAAATTTACGCGTATCAAGAACTTTAGGAGTTAGTCTCTCAAGCAATGGATGAACATGAGACAAAGTTTATCGTCAAATCCATTTTTTTTTCCAGTAGTCCTGCTAGGAGAATTTCAGAGATTCTGTAACCAAAATGCCCACTATAGTTTAGATTTCTGCTGAATGTGCACTAGCCAATAAATAAATAAATAAAACCAGCTGAATCTCCATAACTGGCAAAAAAGAAATACTAGTAAGTAATATATTTTTCTCAGAAAGAAATGTGTGATACATGGCACAGTACATTTTATAGAGCTGATGTGTTGGTGAATAGCTTTTTTATGCAGTTACTTTTTTGACCTTGAGAACATTTTAAAAAGCACTGACTCATGAAATCTATGTATTTCAAACTGATCCCTGCAGCAAGATCTTGAACAGCCAGTCTGCAGATTGGATTCCTTACATACATTCCTGTTAATAGGAAAGTGAATCCAGGATGAAGTCTGCTTGAGTTTCTGGACCCACAGTTTCAACATTTTAATACAGCCCAAAGCTGATCAAATGAAACAATTGTCCTTTTAGTGGCCTTTTGTTCTTGTTGTTACTACCTGTTCCAGTAATTCACCTTACCCATGTGCATTCATGTTCTTTGCACTGCCACTGCCATAATTCCATTTGGAGCAGAAGTATAGCATAGAGACAGAGGTGCCCTAAATCAGACTTGTAAAAGCCTGTGTATACCTGGAGACTCTTTCCATTTGTACATTTTTAAAAAATATTTTGCAAGGCTTCTCCCCACCCCCTACTTCTTAGCTAAGGATTCCAGAATAATGGCTTGATTTAAAAGCAAACATACAAACAACCTTAGTCCATCTATCCACCTGTGCATATACCTATTTCACAATTCGATGAGTTCAAGCATTAAGTTGCATCCCATGTGCTCCTTACTGCATGTTACCTAGAGTCATTGTATTTCACTTCACACAGTAAGACTGCAAGTTCTTTGGGGAAGAACTATGACTCAAATCCTATTTCACTTCAAATATACCTGAGTGGTACTTATACTATTTGTATGCATTTAAATCACTAAATAGGATTCTATTTTCCACAGAGGCATAAGGAGCTCTTTCAGTGGCTAGGACAGAATTGGGTTGGGGCGAGGTGAAGCAGGAACATTAAGGAGTGGGGAACTGGAAAAGAGCAGGGAGGGGAATATTATATGCCCCTGATGTCTGCATTTGGGTGACAGCTGGTATGGCTCCAGCTTCTGCTGCAGCAGCACAAGCTTAGGCTGCTGCAGTTAAGGCACAGGCTTGTTGCACACTGGTACAGCAGCCAAGCAGTGTGAACTCCTGAGAAGCTGATCCCAGTGCCCCATTCACTGCCCCTCCCGCACCAGATACACTTCTTGGGGTAGGGGGCCATACTGCCCTCCCCCACAGGCTAGCACCTAGGGTTGTTGCCCTCCCCTCCTCTGTTACACTACTGATTTTCCCTGGTGAAGCAGCCTGAATTCCTCGATTTTAGCCCCTAGACATCCAAAATTGGCTTACAGTACCTACTCTGGAGCAGCTTAATATTTCCACACAGGGGTATAAATTCATGGGACTTCAGTCAGAGAAAAAGCCATAACTGGTACTATTTGACAATGCTTGTGGTAGAGATGGTGTCCCCTTCTTTTTGCCCAACAGTTCTTTGTTTACCTACCAAGAAAAAAGGAGAGCTGAGTTTTAGATCAAACTTACCCTGAACTATGCCCTACTTCACCAGGCAGCAGGCTAGAAAGGACTGAACGCCACATTTTTTGAGGCTGAGTCACTGACTACAGATGAGGGAAAGATTCATGGGGTCAGAAAGAGAAATACAGAGAACCTGACTTCATGGCCCAAGGATATGGGTACAGCCCAGGAAGAGGGAACCTTTGCTTCGATTTTTATGAATGCATTCTGCATTAAATAATAATTTAATAAAATACAAAAAACAGAGAGCAATGGGTCCCCATCTGTTTGTAATGCCCACCCACTGGGGCTATAACATAGGCCTATACTGCATTATTAGTAAACCTTCTACTGGGAACCCTCATTTAATTCTTCCTTGTATAGGAAATGGCTGTTAAAAAGATAGTACCCAGACTCCTAAGGAGAAAGGAGAACCTAGAGTTCAGCCTAAACCCTTGAAGCATACTGGGGTTTTAAGAGAGAGATAAAAAGGTGAAGTGTTAATAGCAAACCTCAACATGTCTGACTTCAGAAAAATAAAGACCATAAAAACATAATATACAGCATTCTCCAGCTTTCTGTTATTTACCCATGAACTTATACAACACCAATTTGCTAGCTCTTTGCAGTGACATCTCTCAAAATAACACTTCTTCCAAGACATTGCTTGTCAGGTAGAGCAAGTGTTACTAATTATTGGCGACAAATTACTGAAGTCATATCCTGCCCTCTGTAACCTAAGTGTAAGCTAGAACAACATTACAACTTAAAAGGACATTTCAGATTTACATCAGTCTAAGTGATGCAATATGCATTGAATAAAATGCACTTAGGTGGAAGAACCAGAACAAAAATTCTCTCCCCATCCTCTCTAGGTGAATTAACTGGTTAATCAAGCCTTAAATGTAATGTGTAGACAGGGCCATAGACAGACATACAATAGTAAATTTAAAAAAACTAAAACCTAATTCCAACATAAGTTTTATGCACCTAAATGGTGCTTACATAGCCACAAAACTACATATTACACCCAAGTTGGATTTTATTTATACTTGTATAGCTACACTAATCCTGTCGTCTTCTGAGCAGACTCAGAAAGCTTTCCTCTGTTTTGTAAAATGCCTGGGCAGAGTAGCATAAGAATATACATAATACCAGGAAAGTCCTAAAATGTAGTAAAAGAACAATATTTTGACCTCAGAAGATGGGAGGGCTCCACCTTTTACCCCAATAACCTATTACCTTGGACACTTGCCCATGAAGTGAGAGACCCAGATACTAAGCACCACCTGTACCATCCCGGGGGGGTGAACCCGCATCTGTTGCATGTGAAAATAAAGATGAAGTTTAGTCCTAAATGCCCAATCCTGAACCTACTTAAGTAAATAAAGTTATTTTTACATTGCTTTAAGTGAAAGTAGCACCTAGCCCTAAAATTGTCAACAGATATTATATGGTCACCAGAATTACTCCCCTCTCACAGAAAGATGTTTTTGGCAAATGCTGACATCTTAATAGAGACCAAGGTATCATATTAACCCTGAAATTTAAATCAGTTTAGTTTTAAAATGAAATAAGTGACAGACTTCATACATCAAAAGATGGTAAATGCTTCAGTGATGAGCAATTTCTCAGCTGGCTCCCATCCTCCAGGTGGCACATGAGAACCAGAAACCCCCACATCTCCTCTTTAACAAATGTAGACTTCTAAAATAGAGTGTTCAGTGTCTTCCAATTCCTAATTAACCAGCCAGTTCCAGCCACTTCAGGGAAGTGTTTGACATGAGAACATATATTAAACAGGGTTGGTTCTTTTAAACTGAAGTAGCTGAATCTTTCATTAGTCTTTTACAGCGCACAGATTCATTTTTAGAAGTCAAGCAGAGTAGAAGTTTTGTCTGTGCACATCTTCCTTTCTATAGTTCCTTTTATCTGTTGACAGAGTTAACAAGCCTTACATTACAGGGATTTGTGAGGTTCTGTAAAAGAAACTGTGTGTCAAATAAGTGATTTCTCTATTTTTGGTTCACAATCCTGAAGGGCTGGTTTCACAGGATTCATAGACTTGACCTGCACCTTCAGCACCATTTGTTGCCTACAGCTACAGAGTTATACAAGCAGTGTACTAAATGTGTCAACTTTGCTGCCTTTAACCTGCAGTCATAGACAGTGATTATAGCCAGTAGAAAAGAAGGATTTTGTATCATCCAAGCCTTCTATCAATTAGTAGCAACGATTATAAGGAGAAGGAGGAAGGATGATGATCTTGCACTCTCTCTCAGAAGCAAAACAATAAAGAATTAATATTCATTTAAAAGCCTCCTTTAATGCCCAAGTTGCTTACACATGAAGTAGAAAATTCCTACATATAAATTACTTTTTCCTGTGGCAATCTAATTTTTTAAAATTTGTTTACAAGAAATGACTCTTAACAATTGAAAGGATTCACAGCAATGAAATTCAAGGCATATTGTATGCAAAAGATCTGAGCTTAATCCCAATAAACTCACAGTCCTGAAGAAGTGAATAAATCCACCATCCCCTCCATTCCCTGTGGAATTTGTTCCAAAATATATTTTTCCCTTATCTCCTGGAAATGGGCCTTTTAATGTAGCATAAGAATAACTCACAATCTTAAATGTATTCATCCTCATTGTACCCCTGTGATGTAGAGAAGTAAATTAATTCCTTTTTACAGGCAGTGAACTGAGGCACAGAGATATGTGGTTTGGCTAAGCTCTTCAGTAAAGCAGGGAGCTGAACCTGGTTTTCCTGTGGTACTGAAGCTTCCCTTCCACTCCATTTATCAGCACCAGCCTCCAAGAGATTATTACCTAGTGCATATCAGTCCCTCATCATTGACAGCATTCCTCATCTCTGTTCCTCATCTCTTTTTATTCATTTCAGGCTGTTTTCACGGACCAAGGAGAGGACTAAGTAAACCACTCTAGTAAGTTAACACCTAAGATACTTTGTTCAGTTTTGAATACAGGAGGATAACAACATATTGAAGAAAATGCCAGAGTAGTTAAAGTGATAACATAGAGGGTGCTTAATTAATTTGAAGCAATAAACTCTGTTGCAGTTTGAGTTGGAGAAAACTGTTCCAGGACATAGCATCTATAAGTGTGCCTAGTAGAGCTGTGCAAAATTTCAACAAGTGTTCTGTTTTGAAGCTGTTTCGACCCTTTTTGAGCTTGAAACAGCAAAATCGAAACAACACAAAGGCTTTGAAACAGCTTCAAAGCAAAATGAGCGCACTCGAAATGCAGATCTGGGGGCCCACAACCCTGGGAGGAGTCCCGCAGTGGTGGGAGAACAGGTGGAGCTCCATGGGGCTAGCAGAGCTGCTTGAGTGCAGTCTGGTGGCAGGAGGTAGGGGAGAGCCAGGGCTGTGCTCCAACTGGCACCGCCAGCCCCATGGAGTTCAGCCTGGTTGTGGGAAGCAGGGGAAAGCCAGGGCTGCGCTCCACCTCCCACCACTGGGCTGAGCTTTGTGGGGCTGGCAGAGCCAGTTAGAACACAGCCCTGACTATTCCGTGCCTTGTGCCATTGGGCTGTACTATGAGCAGCTCCTCCAGCCCTACGGAGCTGAGCCTAGTGGCAGGAGGTGGGGGAGAGCCACTGGCCAGGGCTACACTCTGAGTAGCTCCACCACTGGATCTTCTGCCACCAGGCTGAGCTCTGTAAGGCTGGTGGAGCCACTTGGAGTGCAGCCTGGTGTTGGGTGGCAGGAAGAGCCAGGGATGCACTCCATCTAGCTCTGCCTGCCCCACGGAGCTCAACCTGTCCTCTCAGCACTGCCGGATGCCTGTCATTCCAAGATCTGGAGTCCCACACCTCTGGGAGGAATCTGCCATAGCCTCCTTGGGGTGTGGGCCCCCAGATCTGTATGCAGGATGAAAGGAGGCTGCCACTACCAGCAAGTGACACAAGTTTTGTTTTTCAGCATCTTGAGGTGCTGTTTCCCAGAAACCCCTACACCCATCTCCTTGAAACTTGGCAGCCATCATGACTGCAGGAAGGGCTATCATCCCAGAAATTTTCATCTGAATCAGGCAACAAATGACAAAGTTATAAGGATTTTCATGATTCCCCATTATAACCTGCAGTCAGTGTCTACACATGCATTTAATCACAGTTCATTACTTCACCATAAGATAGTATTGTCCCCTTAATTTACAGCAGTGTTAATTAGTTTACCATGGCCTAATGCCACGACACATGTAGATAGTAATGTTTTATTGCGCAGCTAATTAGTGTACTCCAGAGTACAGTGCAGGTGGAGGTTTTTAAAAGAAGTCAAGGGACTACACGGTTATCTTGGTTTTCATTTAAAGGGACAAGAGACATTTTTAGTCATTATCTTGAACAAAAAGTAGAAAATACAATCCAAAGTGAACTCTCAAAAGCTATTCGATCAAGAAAAAGAATAAAAATGTTACTGTATTGATTATATTATTAGGACTTTTAAGCCATTTTTATTAACATACACCCCCCAATGTCCTAATGTTTTGGACTTATGATACTAGACTTCTGATGATGAAAAGTTGAAGGAATAAAATGTTTCACTTGGCTAAATGCTAAAGAAGGAGGAATAAAAATCAAATATATATTTCGAAAGCCCTTGAACAGAAAATATGAATTATTCTGATTGGTTCCTGTAATAAAAATGTTAGAAATAGGATATTAAAAAAAAAATCTGGGCAGGGAAAGAGCTCACCGTGTAACCAAAAACATTTGCCATTTTAGCTGACTCTGGTATAAGCTACTATATTAACCTTAAAACTGAATTTTCTCTTTGTTAACTTTCCCTTTTCCCCCCTGCTCCCAACTGTTTCTGGATAGTAGGTAGGTGCTCATGCTGCATCCTTGCTTTCATATTTCTGTAAATTTTCTCAAAAATTACTATTTAATGAACGTGTCTTTATTTCGCATTTCTGGTCCTCGGCATTTAAGTGTAGAGAGTATTGGAGAAAACCAAGACACCAGTATACTATTCCTTCCCTTTGACATGGGCTGCATGAGCTCAGACAAAGACATTTTCTAGAGCTTGCTAGAAAAGGGAAAGTGTTAGGGGAAGGAAGCCCTATGCTGCCAGATTTTTTCAGTATAGACCATTTTGTGAATAAAAGTTTTTAATTCTTTCAGATCTCAGTGATTATCTAAATCAATGCATTCATTAAAACATAGTTTACAATGTAGAAAATGGGACACTCACCAGTTCCAAACTGTACTACATATACATAATTCTCCTAAACCGCTAGATTGGAGGGTCTAGGAGGCTTAAGAGAATGATGTATATGTAGTGTAATTTGGAACTAGCAAGTGTCCTGTTTTCTGTATTTTTTAAATGAATGCATTGCTTTAGCAAACCATTGGGATCTGAAGGGATTAAAATTCAATTTGGCACAGACTCTCTCATTCAGTTTTGTTGCATAAAAATAGAATCAAAATATAATTCTGATAATGGAAAGGAAGTGAAGAACTGGTTGATTCCATTCCTGGAATGCAATACAAACCCTTTAGAAAAGGATCAGTGATAAAGATGTGGACTTAAATCTTCCAGTTGTTGTAGGCACATGTGTAAATACTTTTTCCCCAGGATTAATTCTATCCAGGTTTTCACTCAAGGGGTACATCTATATGCTAAAATGTACAGCAAGTACTAAATGACTTGTTCAGTAACAACTGTGCAATAAGGGGAACATGTTAGATGCGCCCCTTGAGTGGAAACCTGCTGTTACTGCACGGTCCCGGCAGTGCAGACGTCATTTCCAACCCTACTATGCACTAGCAACAAACTGGGCAGTAGTGTCAGTGTCATGGTTTGTGCCTGCCAATGCTACATCACCATAGTGACAAGCTACGTCTCTGTAGCTCACCACTATGGCAATGTAGCATCTTGTGTAGACATGTGCAAGGGGTAGTATATAACAGCCTGTTTGTGCTATTTGAAATGTGGTCAGAGCCAAATAACTTATTATTCTCCCCATCATAGGAAATTACGGCATGCCTGCTCCTTTAAGAACAGAAATAGCCTAGCTAGAAAGGCCTGTAAGTGAAGGCAGAGCTCCACAGCTGTAGGTTGCCCAGGCAGCAGGCTAATGAGGGAATTAGCTGGCACTTGCACACTGTCAGCTGACCAGAAGGAGGCAGGGCCCTGGGCACATATAAGCCTCAGGGCTGGGGCTGGCAAGTGCAAGTTCTCTCGCATTTGCCAGGGGAAACATCTCCTGCATGAAAGAGCTACCTGGGGACATTTGATGGCCTGACCTGCTGGCTGCAAGATTGATAGGACTCCAGAAGCTCATAAAGGTACCTGGAGCTTGAAGGCTCACAATACTGAGGGTGAAGCTTGCCTTAAAGGGGCAGAGTCAGTCTTATTGTTATTCTGTAGCCCAGGGGCTTCTGTTTAGGTTGTTCTTTATACTGGTGGAACAGAATGAGGCTAATAGGGGAGGAGGAGGCTGTCATAACCAAATCAGTTGAGTGTCCAAGTCACAATAGACCGCATGGAGCCATTACCCCAAATCTGGTCACGTTCTGCTTCATTAGTTATTCCTACCTAGCAGTCCGTTATTGGCCACTCCAGACGTATAAAAGTTCATGCAGCTTCCGCCCGCATCAGAGATTTCTGAGCACGCAGCAGCGTACCTACGGAGAACTCTGTAGCACGACCGAGGAAACTTGGCGGATTGATCACCCACCAATATCTCCCCATCACCGGGTCCTCTTGATGTACCCTTGTTATCCTGCAGGTTCCTTTTCATTCATAAACTCGTTAACTTGTAACTTGTTTGGTTATCCGTGACAATGCAAGGAAGCTCCTCGAGGCCTGCGCTGCCATTCCACGCGGTGTAAGTAAAATAATCTTTTAAAACCAATAAGCTGTCTCGCCTCTCCATCGCAGGCCGCCTGACGTCCGATTAAATTAGCAATCCTCTGGACGGCTCCGGCCACCCAAGACATGGCATCATGAATAGGATCTAAGGGGAAGAAGGTGTTTCAAATGGATGGAGGCACACCTTCACCCCGGAGCGTTTGGGTGCATGGTGAGCAATGAGTGGGTCCAATTCAGACCCCGAGACAAAGTAGGCACTGTGTGTCTTGCAGGAGTAAAACTGATGGGCATAACAGACTCAACTCTAGCCCAAGAGTATGCCCGCTGTATAAGGTGTGTGAGAGAGGGCGGAGAACTGACACTGGTTGACCGGTTCAATTCCCCTACCCTAGCACCCGGGTCAAGGGGGCACGAGCTGCTTTCAGATCTCTGGGAAAAGTTAGAGACGGAGGGCTGTGTCACGGTGCAGTGGATGGGCCTAAAGTGGGACAAGAGGAAAATGTTGAACATTATGTTCCGCACTGTTACCACTTTGTTGCGGGTAAATGCAAATTTAGAGGTTCAACTGCTCACAGATGGCTAAGGAAGTGGCAGTAAAGGAAAGCTCTTAACCATTAGAGAACCCCAGTCTGCCACCATTCCACGATGGTGCTGAGGAAAAAGAAGAGCGGGTGAAAAGTCTTGGGGAAGAAGGGGCGGTAGTGCGGTCCTCGGCCCCGCCCCTCAGATTGGCGCCAAAAGAAACTCCGCCCCCTGACGCAGCACGAGTGGGAGAACCGCCCCCTTACAAGGGAGAGAAATTATACTTGATGCTCCCGCCCGATGAGCCTACGATCCTCCCAGCTGCGGTCCACCCGATAGTGTTAGTCAAGCAAGTTACAGATGCACAGGGTACGACCACTACATGCTGCACTTGCACGCGGGGAGAAATGCAAGAATTGTACAAAGAGTCGAAACTAAAGCCTGAAGAGACCCTGGCTCTGTGGTTAGGACACCTGGTAGTAGAATTTGGGTCAGACTTGCTGGACCTGGAAGAGGCTGACTACCTAACCCGCCAAGCCTTGTGGAGTGGAGGGCACGTCATCGACCTAGAAGTGGTAGCGAGTAACGCTTGCTACCCTATCCCCCTCCCAGCGCTTGTTGCAGGCCAAGTTAGCTACCAGTCTTATGCATGGCACGACGGCCACCCACCAAAAGTCAGCACGGAACAACTTCTCCTGGCCATAATAGGGGTATCATATGCCTCTTGGAATCCCAGCGTACACCAGCTGGGACTGACCTGGGCTCAGTGCAGAGGAGGGTGGCCTCACCATCATCTATGGAACCCTGGAACTGTTCCTGCAACCCTTGACAGCATAGAAGCCTGCATAGAGGTCTATGGAGGAGATGACACCAAAATACTTCAACTCCTCCTCAACCCAGTGACTGGACAGCAGATGGGAAACCACCTGAGTTACCTTCCACGGTTGCAAGCCCTTATGAAGATGTCCATGAGAGTCTCTAGTAATGTGGAATACCGACCCTCGGTGTACCACATCAAAGCCCAAAGACCGAGGTGTTATGAGTCCGACACTCCACAAGAATCGCAACAGTTGCCGCAACGAACGCCGGAGGAGAGGGCCATGTTCGGGTTCCTCCTACACCACTCCAGGCTTACAAAGTGACAATTGTGCATCCTGGGGACGAGGGCCAACGGAACCTGGCAAATGAACTGGGTTTCAGGTATGATGCATAAGAAGACATGATGACTGATTACCAACCCTGGCTCATTGCAATCAGCTAGCTCACCACCGTATTGTTCTCCCAGTTTTCTCTTTCCATCTGGTTGTTCGTTTGTTTGTTTGTCCCCTTACAGGTTCGGCAGTGACAAAGCAGTAATCTGTGACTGTCTGATCACAAGATCCACCGACTACCAAACCACAGCACATCCGGATCAACACAGCAATGGCCACCTACTTGTACGTGGCAAATGGAGTCGTCACCTTATTCCTACCATTACTGAAGGGTTCCTCAGTGAACGGAACTGACTTCGAGACGTCCAACTCGGTCCTGAACTTTCTATCATTCTGAGCCAAAGCCATAATTAACGGCTCATCAACAAATGATCTATGGTTCCCCTTTTCTGTTAATGACCCCGTGTTCACACCCTTGGTCAATTTACAAAATTGTCTTGTACATACTTGTTTTGTTTTGTTTTAAAGCCTGTTCAAAACTTTACGCAGTGAAAATAAGCCATAATGTTTTGAATGAGAAGGATAATTCACTTAACAGAGCAGTTCAAGTTGTTTGACATGCTGACTGTAACCAGCTTGTGCATGGTCTAAATTACAGAAAGAGAACAGCATTAGTAATCTGAAGGTTTCGAGGATGTCGCAGAAAGGTTGAGTGTAGACAGAAAGTAAATGAGAGAGACAGAGAGAGAAGAAGGGAATTTTGAACATGAGAGAGCACAAGAGAGAAACGTGAAGGCTTACAGTATGTTGTAGGTGGATAGAGGGCAGAAAGTGTGTGGTTTCAAGTTGTTGAAAGGAGAAGTAAGTAGTGAAGCATGACAGGATTAATGCGTTTTGATAGACTTAAGTAAAGAAATGAGGAAAGGCTGCTCAATAATAGTTATAGTTAAATTGGTAATGCTTATAATAAGAGCATAATGGGGTTACTCCATTAAACAAATATGTCTTCGTGTGTATATATGTATATATGCGTTTGTATGTGTGAGTATGTGTTTATATATCAGACAATTATAGGAACCCTCCATATAGGGGGCATTGATCTAATACCCCGCTCCCAGTTACCTTAGAGAATCGAATTGGAGAAAAATTACATAAAATTAAGGATAACAATTTGCTGCTTCCAAGTTAATCCAATTGTCAACGTCTTTAGTCACCTTGTGTTTGCCAGTGATCGCAATAATCATTGTTGTGTATATAAATCATTGTATTTTATAGTTTGTTAAAAAAGTAACTTGTTAAACTGTCCATTTGTGTGTGTGTGTGTGTGTGTATGTGTGTGTGTGTGTATATATATATATATATGATTGATACTGTGTATATCTGTATATATAGATATATATATATCTGCGTGTTATCCTAAACCTTGTAACAGTAACGAGTTTCTGGACGAAAATTGCCTTCAACCTAAAGCTCTTGGTCTATTGTGCCATGGCCAAGGAGGCATGTCATAACCAAATCAGTTGAGTGTCCAAGTCACAATAGACCACATGGAGCCATTACCCCAGATTTGGTCACATTCCGCTTCATTAGTTATTCCTACCTAGCAGTCCGTTATTGACCACTCCAGACGTATAAAAGTTCATGCAGCTTCCACCCGAGTCAGAGATTTCTGAGCACGCAGCAGAGTACCTATGGAGCACCCTGTAGCACGACCGAGGAAACTTGGCAGACTGATCATCCACCAATATCTCCCCATCACCGGGTCCTCTTGACATATCCTTGTTATCCTTCAGGTTCCTTTTCATTCATAAACTCATTAACTTGTAACTCGTTTGGTTACCCGTGACAACACAAGCAAGCTACTTCAAGGCCTGCGCTGCCATTCCACGCAGCATAAGTAAAATAATCTTTTAAAACCAATAAGCTGTCTTGCCTCTCCGTCGATGGCCGCCTGACGTCTGATTATATTAGCGATCCTCTGGACGGCTCTGGCCGCACGAGACAGAGGCCTCTTTGGGGCATGCTACTGTGTACAGCTCCAGTGCCAGAAAGGGTGCAGTGACAGGGGCCACAGAACCCAGGAACCACAGGAGACTGAGTTAGGTCAAGATTGGATTCAGGAGACATTAAGAATATACCACCTGTGAGGCATGGAGCATGGTAAAGGGGAGGTTTTGGAGCCATGAATCTAGCCCATAAGGCTTAATGTGTCCCATGAGGCACTGACTTGGAATGGGACCCAGCTAGCGGTTTCAAGAACCCATGAGATCTAGGGTGTCTAAAAGGACCACGACAGTACCCATACTTGTGGCAGCCTCCCAGTTTATTATTTATACCAACAAGATGTGGCAGGAAAGAAAAGAAGGCACCTAGAGGGGAAAATTGGAATGGAGACTTAGGGAAATCATGGCCATTCCCTGGGGACCCTGTGCTGCGACACTCCCACTGAGCACTGAGACTTTTCCACCATAGGTTGCTAAAGACCACATTCATATCATTTATCCCCTGAAATAGAAGACTGGGCTAAATAGTTTTCCATATATTTATCAGTTCACTGATATGTGAGAATTCAGTTAAAATGAGGAAAAACAGTTTGTTACTAACAGAACTAGGTACCAGGGTTATGGTTCTACTGTTACTTCTGCCTTTGGATCTCTGTGGGTCTTTAAGCTAGTGACTTTGCTGGTCTTTTTCTTGGTTTGTCTACTTGTACAATGGATTCATTAATCCTTTCCTAACTTAGTGACATTTTAAGGTTTGTTTCATATTTGTAAAGGAGAAAAATCTTTTGAAAGAGCAACTCCAGGATTATGGGACAAAACATTCCATGAAGAGGAGTGTTTTCTTTAACACAAATTCAGAAGTAGAAGCAAATGAAAAGTGACACTCAGATCTAAGAATTAGATTTATCCTTCAATCCCTACATGTTTATTGTGAAACAGACTAAACTTTCATCCCATCTTTTCAGATAGGTAGAAATTCAGTGTCCATTTAACTAGAGATGGGAACATTTCTGGTTTTCCATACCTGACAAGTGACTGCACTTTAATATGCCTCATCTGTTGGATGTTAAGCTAAATTGTCCTGAGCTCCCTAAATGATTTTGTGCAGCCACTGAAGTGGAGCAGTGCAATTGTGCTTTTTGAAAATAGCATGGCTATCTTCTGTGGATGTGCAAAAGAGAGCAATTCCATTACCAAATGCCCTGTCTGTAATTATCATTCTATAATATGTTACAATAGTTGGCCAAATGGTTCACTGGGTTTCAGAAGAACATCAATAGTACCAAAAAGGTTTGGTCACCCCAACCAGCCTGCATCCACAACATTTAATCACAGCATTGATCCATTCAATATGGAGTCTGTCTATTACAGTGAGCTATTGAACGCCTGTCAGCTATCACCTTGCTGAACAAAACTTCTAGAACATAAATGCAAAAGACAATCCAAAATGCTTAGTAAAAATGGCTATTTGTATGTGCAAGTAGGACCCACTTCTCCTACACTAGCCACTTCATAGAGACTCACAACTGAGAAATGCTAGAAGTGGGATTTACAGAATTAGGTATGCCAAAAAGTGGGGAGGGATCCCTAAACATGGGCATATTGCCTTTAGTCTAGTGAAGATTTAATTTAATTTTTAGCGTACTAAAAATGAGAGGGTTAATGAAAAGAAAGCATTTTTTAAAGAGTTCTCCAAACTGATATTTCTTTTCCTCAGGTGTCCAACAAACTCTTTCAGGTTGGAGACTACTGATTGGGTGCCTCTACACATGATATTAGTGCAATGCAAAACACTCCAGCATAGGTTGTGCTAGAATTAATGGCTCCTGGGCACAGCATCTACACATGCGCCCAGGACTGCAGCAGTTTGAGCTGGGGCAGAACAGACCTGGGCTGGCAGAGAGCTTGGGATTCAGGCCCAGGCTCCAGGTTATGACACTAGGTGGCAGAGAGGCTGGCTTAGTCATGAGAGCTCCCAAAAAGCAGAGCCATGTGGCTAGGCAGTAAGCAGGGGTATGGTTCCCTGCGCCCTGGGCTGACCAGGTTCAATTTATGCCCGGGTCAGCATTTACACATGTATTTAGGCACAGTCATTAGGTGAAAATTAGTTTGCTGAGGCCTAAGAGTGTCACACATATAGACTATGATGCTTTACACTGCATCAAATTACTCTACTATGCACCAAAGTGCACATATAGTGGCATCCAAAGAGATGTATTACAGTAAAGTCCCAGGCTCCCAAAACTATATTCAGTAAAAGCAGGAAGAATAAAACTTCGTTGTAGCCATGATGGTCCAGGAACTATGCAAGAAGCAAATGGGTTTGTTGGGGTTTTTTTGATAATATACATTTTTAATGGAGCCAACTATACAGATAAGAGAGATGTTACATAAGCTTTTGGAAACAATTTTTTTCTCAGATCTGAAGAAGAAAGACACAGGGTCTGAGGAAGGACACAAGGGCAATCTGTGCCTGGAAACTTCTCTAACATCTCTGCCAACGATATAATTGGTTCAATAAAAGATATTACCAAAAATAACCCATGCTTATGGGGTAGAAGTGCTAGGAACTTCAGTTATTCTGAGCATGCATGAGACTCGAAAAATAAGTGAATGGTAACCTGGAAAAAAAAAAATCATATTAGGCCCAAAAAACCCCAATCGCCCATTGTTTCATTCATTGTAATAGATTTCATTTATATTTTAAAAATATAAAAATTCTAAATGAACTAAAATTCCAACATGAAAAGATCTTTTGAAATGAAATATCACTGAGAAGATACTGAAATTAGAATGTGTTGACAATCCCACAACTGGCCCTTTCCTAACAATACTGAATCCTCCAAGAGCTTCCTATTTGAACTTCCCATTTAGTTTTCCCAAGAAAAGGAAAGATTAATTTCCAGGAGGCCTAGCATAAAATGTGCTAGAGGCTTCTTTGGAAAGAGATAATAGATTTGCAGGTATCAAATTGTAATCTAGTTTCACAAGTGGTTGGTAAAGTACAATAAATTGATTTTCCTTCATTTCTGATCTTCTCTCCTTTAAACCTAGTAAACCTGTATGAGGTAGTTTTAAAACCTGCCTACCAGATAAACAGCACAAACACGTTGAAGAAAGACTTCTTTTTTTGGATCAAACATTCAATTCCAAGGACTCCTGTCTCATCATAGATCTCCCTAACCTTTCCCTATGAATAACCGTTTATTCTAATCAGCTTGGTAAAAGGCACATGCCATACTGGAGCCCAAGAAGTGTATTTAAGGAAAAAAAAATCAATATGAATTAGAAATGGGATGAGATGAAGTTGAAATCTAGTTTGTCCAAAGCAAAGCAGAGATTTAGACCTAGGTTTTTTCAGTGTTGGCTCACTGTGGATAAAAATGTACAAGGCTCTTATTATTAAAATATAAATTTTGAGTCTAGGCTAGAGGACATTAAGTGCAGTGCCCACCTATTGCACACAGGAACTAAATTATACATCATATTCATATTACTTTATAAATATACAAAATGTCATTGACTTGATCAAGTCAATAATCCATGGGTTAAAGTCACAATGTTTCAAATTCTTAATAGCTTCCCCATGTCTATGTCTGCAGCTGTGTAAAAGGTTAATAATCCATAGACTGTTGGAATGTCTCATACATGTCCACTGAGATGTTATTTTTTAAAGGAAAATTTACATACGCATACTCAAAACATTAACTTTTGGAAAGCATAAATTCTCTCTTCTGTGCTATGCTTAATTACCCTTTGGGGTTTCTACTGCTGCACTCAAGTTTTATAACATCACTCAAAGCACTTTAAAACCTCAGTAAAAGTTTTGTAAAGGGAAAAATGTTAGGTATTGCTGAAGCCATAGGTTTGAATTGTCTTATTTTTATAAAAGCAACATATATAAGGGTAATTTCGTTTATTAAAACTGAACAGGTTAAAAAAAAAAACCCAAAAAACATTTTTCTAGTTATACAATTCATTTTTTTTTCTTTTAAATTACCAAAATGACTGAAGGAAAACTGGTATGTTTTACCTTCTGGATGGGGATTATGGGTGTTGCTTTTGGATTTACAATGAAGTAGGATACGTTTAACTGCAAACACAGACTGAACACTAATTTTAAGTGAAAATAAATCTAAAAAAATAAAATATTTCAATAGTTAATAGATTTTATGACCATTGGCCTATTCTCTATTTTTAGAACAGTCCAAATTTAGTTTCTATAAATGCTGATGGAATCCCATTAGAGTGTCATATATTTAAATACAATAGCAATCCTGTAGCCAGGGGTGTCCAACCTGTGGACTGTGGGTGAGATCCATGCCAACAATCTGGCAAGCTACTGGAAGTTGGGGAGGGGTGTTGCCTTGCCCCAGAATTCAGGGTCCCTAGGTCCTGATGAACATGATCATTGATGGTTATGTTCCAGACAAATGTTGGCACCTGAACACAGCCCCATGCCACTACGCACTGCCAGATCAGTGCTGCAGACACAGCCCCACTGATCCAGGCCAGTGAGTTAACACTCCTGCTGTACTTTCTGTATCGCTCTGAGCACCTAAAAGAAAAATGTTGGTTAACTTTTGGTTTGCAATCAATATATTTCTATGCTATCTTTTATTTGTGTTTTAGGAAATAGGAGGGCTCTAACAACTGGTAATCTATTCAAATCCATCAAACTATCCAAGAGCCATAACTTTCTAATGTTCAGAAGAGCTGGGTGTACTTTAAGGAGGCTCTTTTAAGACCTTGCTCCTGCAACATTCTGATGAGACAGATGGAGTAAGTGTATGGCTCCAATGATGGCTGTGATGCACCCTGGTGACCATGCAACCCTTGCCATGCTCCAGCTCTAAGGTACCCTCCCCTTAGCATTTGCCTGGCATTCCTGGATGTATTTGTTTGATCTAAAGGGAGGCTGCCTAAGGGCCCTAGAACAAACCCCAGTTCTTCTGGCCACAGGAGGTCCCTCCCAGACTTGAAAATGGTGGCTTGAAAATGGTATTTAAAGAATTGGTTTTGTGGATCTGGTTTATAGGTAGGTATAGATAGATGCATTATAAGGGTTCAAGAGAGGCAGCAGAGATTAATTCATTTGTAAGAGCCTAGATTTTACACAGAGTTCTATATCGCCCTCGAAGCAGACAGGCTGTCTAGCACAACAAACCAAATGGATGGACACAGCCCGAGAATTGAGGGGGCATATACCATACCGTCAAACACAACAAGGACACATAGTCTGGAAAAACAGCCTGAGAACCAAGGAAGTATGTACCATACTGCCCATCACTTGAGATAAAGTAATACCCATAATGCCCATAATGCCCATAACCCATAATGCCCATAACTTGAGATAAAGTAAGCATTTCATTTCTTCTAGGTTGGCTGATCTTGTGCAGCAGGCTTTAAACTAGCTTTGCCAGGAGACAGGCCTGCCAAGAGAGGAGAGGATGCTCTGCCACTGAGCCAGGTAAGTTGGGTCAGCGTATGTGGCTGTGGCTTGGGGGAAACAAGTGGAGAGGGAGAGGCAGCAGTGGGTAGCCTTAAATGCCTCTATACAAATGCTTGCAGCATGGGAGATAAGCAGGAGGAGCTGTCTCTTCTGGTGGCTGTGGAAGACCCGATTTGGCTCATGGAAACCTGGTGAGACCCGACCCATGACTGGGCAGTAGGCATCGATAGATATGCCCTTTTCAGGAAGGACAGGATGGGGAAAAGAGGCAGAGGGGTTGCACTCTATGTCAAAGAGCGTTTCTCTGCATCAAGCGTCAACTTAGGGGTGACTGAGGACCAGGCAGAATTGATTTGGGTCAGGCTGCAAGGAGGATGAGGGGAAAGGGACTTAATGGTGGGTGTCTGCTACAGACCACCCAACCAGAGGGAAAAGCTGGACCTCCAAATTGCTGGCCAGCTCAAGGAGGCGGCTAGGACGAGGGATGTCATTGTCATGGGTGATTTCAATTACTCGGACATCTGCTGGGAGGAGCAGTCGGCCAAGTCCAAGAAGTCCCAGAGGTTCCTGGCGGAGCTGCAGGACCTCCACTTGGTCCAGGAGGTGCATGGCCCCACCAGGGGGGAT
>JAGPOW010000304.1:77120301-77132201 GCA_030014935.1 Caiman crocodilus | reverse complement strand
GCTGGGGTCCTGTGACCCTGGCACTTGTTCCTGCCATTGGCAGGGGGTCAGACTAGATGGCCTGCTCTAGGCCCCTTCTGACCCTAGGTACTATGATACATCTACAAGGCTCCAAAGCAGGAAGAGTCACAGTTTTGGGGGAACAGACTAAATTAAAAGAGGGCCTGGAAGGCTACATGGACATGTGACCACAGAAAGACAACCAACCAGAGATGGCCACAAATGAAGAGTCATCAGGAAGGAAGGCGAATACAAAAGCAGAGACTTGAGATTAACAAAGGTTCCTTCCTTCTCTGACTTTCTGTCTCTCCCTGCTCTTCCTCCTTCTCCTCCCTGGGAGGGGTCCACATCCCCACCACCATCCCCCAGGAAGGGTCCCCCAGGTCTCCATGGACCAAGGGCGAGGACATACCAGCAGCCCATCTCATACACCCCAGTGGAAGCGGGTTGTAGGCCTCGGCCTCACCTCCAGACTGCTGACATGCCATGCTGACATCTGAAATCTGATTCTGAAATAAGAAAGACTCAGCATAAAGACCGTGTCCTGGCCAGATGTCCTTTGACTCTGATGATAGCCCTATAACTGGTAGATGTATAGAATTGCTTGCTTGTATATTTCCTGTTATCACTGTGTATCAATAAATTTCCCTATTACTGAATGGAAAGGTCATGGTCGGTTTGAAGGTGGGTCCCCCTGCCCTAAGCAAGGTATCTGGAACCTAAATCCAAAGCCAACAGACCCCTCCAGTCTCAGTTCTACCCATCTTGGGCTGAGTGGTCCCTCTTGACCTACTTGTCCTCCTCAGGGAAACTGTAGCTTTAATGTCTATTCATGGCCTCTCCTGTAGCCCTGCTTATGCCTTGCAGGTATTACTGTAGAATCACTCCCTTGTTGTGGCCTCATCCTTACCAGCCTCTGCCCCTTTTCCTGGCCTTCTATCTCAGGCCAAGTGCATGGGACCTGGCTTCTAGACTCCAGTTCTTGTCTTGATTGTTCTTGGCTCTACCTGGGCTACCCTGGTCCTGTCGCTGCTTTACTTTGGGCAATGATCCAAAGACCAATGGCCTTCTATGCATCCTCTGGTCCCATCTCTATCATGATTTGGGTTCTTGGTCTGCTTTGGCTCTGCCTGGGCCTCCTGGCTCTGCTTGGCTTCTGGCTGAGTTAGGCTATCATTTCTCTCTTAGCTGCCACCTGCTTTTGAGCTAAAGCTAACTCCATGTCCTGAGTCAGTAGTCCCTGGTAGGCTCAGGATACTTACATGCCCTCAGACATTTCTAGGACCTCTGCCAACCTCTGATAGTCCCAAACCACCCAATTAAATTGTAACAAAGAAAGAAGCGCACTTACTATAACATACTTAACCCACTCTAGGTGCAAACTTTAACAGTGGTTTTCTGCCTTATTCAAGTCTTCCTCTTACCCTCAGTTGTATTCCTTTGTAAGACATCAGCAACTTACTGGGAGACCCCAGGGAAGTTCAGAAGTGAGCCAAGCATCCTCCATCCTCCTGCAACCTTCTGCGTGAGAAGCCTTTCATTCTGTAGCTTGCTGGGCTAGACTTTATAACCTGGCTCAGGCCCCAGATTTATACTTCACTGTGGCGGGGCAGTGAAGTCACAGAGCCATGGGAATCTGGTGGCAACAGCAGGATCCCCATGTCACAGGCCTTGCCAGCAGTGCTGCAACATGCCAAGCTGTGGAAGCATGGCAGCAGCAGGACCACTGTGCCACAGACCCTGCTTGTAGCCCCTAGCATGGTGAGCCATGGATATGTGGCAGCAACAGCAGGATCACCATGCCATGGATCCTGCCTGTGGTACCGTTGCATGCCGAGCTATGGGAGCATGGCAGCAGTGGTGGGTTCACCATGCCACAGAACTTACTGGCAGCACCCCAAACTGCAGCCAACAGAGGTGAGGATGCCGTAAGAGAAAAAGCCGGCACCAACATGGATGCACTTTATAAGAGCATGCCAATGCTGATTCACCAGCTGAGGCAGCAGGGAAGAACTAAAAGCCCCATGCCCTGATCCAAGTGGGGAACCAGTTTCGCGGCTGGCGCTTCCAGGGGTGCATGACCAATCTCAGGAGGTACACATGTAAATGCATGCACCCTCTATGTATTGCCAATGCTTAGGTATTACAGTGGACCATAAGCTGAATACGAGTCAACAATGCATTTTTTTTGACAAAAAAGGCAGCAACATCCTGGGTTGCATTAATAGGAGTATCATTTACAAATTAAGGGAAGCAATTATTCTGCTCTAATCAGCACTGGTGAGGCCTCGTCTAGGCAGTCTTCAAATACCCAAAGGGTGATTATAGAGAGAATGAGGCTTTTCTCTCTGACTGTAGGGAACAGGACTAGAAGCAATGATCTCAAGATGCAGCAAAGAAAACTTAGGTTGGAGATCAGAACATTCAGAGGAGATTTCTGACTATGAGGGTGGGCAAGCCTTAGAACACTTCAGACACTGTGGAATCTCCATCCTTGGAAGTTTTCAAAAGCAAGTTATATAGACACTTGTCAGGGATGTTTTTGTTGCTATGACCCTGCTTTGAGCAGAGGGCTGGACTAAATGACCTTGTGAGGTGCCTTTCAGCCCTACCTTTTTATGACCCCAAGATGGCTCCTACAAGCCAGGAGTGAGATGCATGGTGGGACCACTCAACTATTTTTGTTTGTTTTTTACTAAACAGAAGAGCTTCATCCCTGGACTTGTAGATTGGTCCCCTTTCAAAGCAATGGAAAGTCATATTTTGCATGTAAGCAGTCATAAATTCTAATCTGGTTAGATATGGTGAATGCTTTCAGCACCTTTCAGAAGTATTATATTCTTTTAAAATAAAAGTGAGAACCCTGGCTTGCCCTTTTCAAGTAAAAAGGAGGATAACATCTTTTGGCAGGTACAAATATTTATTGGATAGTGTCTCAATGTCTTTGAGGTTTATTGGGTGTTCAAGGATATGTATACAGATGATCTATTGCCTTAGTCTGTTGCATTTTAATTTCCTCTCTTGCTGAAAAAAATATTACCTTAAGGAAGTAATATCAGTAGAAGTGCATATAGCTCCTATTAGGCAATGACTTTGTTTTCTTTGGGAAGATTCTTTACATTAATAAAAAGTGCTACTTCTTACAAGTGGTGCTTTGAAAGAAAATGATTATTTGATCTTGTTTGCAATATTTCCACAATAGAAAGTATGACAAAAAATTAACACGAGTTCAATCTTATTGGATTCAAATGCTTTCAAAAAGAATGATTTGTGTTGTTTATTAATACATGCACTCATGAATTTCTTTTTTTAAAGGAAAGGGAATGTAGAATGGACAGAGCAATGACAAGAAGCAGGCATCATGCAGGAAGGACTGTGAAGCACAAATTAGTAGTCTCTCTCTAGTTTGGTCAGTAGCACCCCCTCTTTAATGCAGCCTTATCAGGCTTGTTAGTGTATCACAGGTGTCACCTGCAGTCATCTTTGCTTTTACAGCCCTGAATTTTTCCAGTTCTGCCACTGCATTTCAGTTCCACCAACAGGGTTTAACAACCTTGCCATTTCTTAACTAGTTCTAAGGATAAGATCAGAGGCTAATTCCAAGCAAGTAAACCTGTGTTGTCTCCGAACGAGATGTTGGGGGGAGAGTTAATCATTAAGAGAATGCTCTATAAAACAAAACAGACTAATGCTGGAGATTGATACATCTCCTTGGGCCTTTCTTGGAAGCAAGTAGCGAGTTAGTGGAATGTTCTGTGGACTTCTCCAGCACCATCCTTTAGGCAGTCTTTCATGATTTAGCTAAACATAAACTATTTCCAATTTACTTGAGAGATGTGGGGAAGGAAGAACCTCTTGGATTTGTGATGGTATGGCCTTTTTTCTAATATTAACTAGCTTCCTCTTGCTATGTTCTTTTGAAATACAAACTTCCCCTTTCTCTGCACAACCATGAAAGATTTTACCAGACGAACTCTGTAGTATCTGATCTGTCTTTGATTTGCTTTCCTTTGGATAGGTGATCTGCTGAAAGTGTTGAAGAAAAAGTGGTTTATACCTTAAATTGATGGTCACTGCATCTTTCTTTCAGTACCAAGTTAATACTTATTGTGGATTTTTTTCTTTCCCATCTTGGGAGAGTAACTATGGGATTTGTGCTACTGAGGATACTACATTATGGAAAAATATTTAAAAAAAAAAATGCCCATCTCACTCTTTGTTATAAAAAAAACCCCAACTTTTTCTTAAGTTCAGGAGCATCTGCCACCATACCTTGGATAAATTATAAATCAAGTACTACTGAGATAAAATTTCTCCTGAAGTGTCACAGGAGCACCTTGTGTTCAGTTTTTTCTCATTTTAAAATTTTGTGTGGTGTCATTGAAATGCAGCAGCTCTATTGTTACCAGCTGTTATAGTACAGTGATATATAATGACTATCATGTAGATCTATATCTTTAGGTGTACAAAACAAGCCTGCATACTAATAATAGAAGAAGTGTCAAATATACATCAAGTGGAAATGGAAAATATAGGAGGTCCAGACAAATAACTTTTTCAAGACTGATATTGAGATTCTGAACTCTTTCCCTCTCTCCCTCTCACATACATGCACATGCATTTATGTATATAAGCAGTCCCGTTGACTTAATTGGAATCACTTGCATAAATAAAAACTTATTAGGATAGGTAAAAGGTTTCTAATACGTGTGTATGCTACCAGGTTGTGTTGATGATCAGATAAATATATGTTTTATGCACACACATTATTTTACTTTATTTTTGGTTGCTAATCAGAATAATGTAAAAATTACAAAAAGTCTGTAATTATTTCAGAATACTGAAATTTTTACTTTGATTCCTAGTCTTTTATTTTAAAAACTGTCATTGAAAAACATATATTCCCTAAGTCTATTGCCAAGTTTCACTCTGCTCTGTAATGGCCCTCTGCCATTCTTGTGGTTGCTGCAGACCAAATTAAAAGTAGCTGTCCACAAAGGCCAAAACACTAGGGGACCTGGTGCCATTAGCAATCTACAGTGATTATTAGTGAAAATGGCAGTGGAGCTATTAAGTGCACTAAAGAGCTGGAAAAGGCAGGCATTAAAAGTCTGACAGAGTAGGAAGGGGAAATACAATAAAAACCCAACAGAGTTTAAGGAATATTTTCAGCTTAAACAGCTGAACATAAAGACTTTACAGTGATCAGAAAATGAGCCCAGATTTATAAAAGTACTAATGGGCACCTGTACATGTGTAGGATGTCTGCTCTGATGCATCAGAACAGTGATTATTTGGGTTTGTTGGAGTATGTTAAATTGACGTGCTCCAGCAGCCTCTGTGTCATGTCTATTCAGCATCCCCACACTTCAAAATGGCAGTGGGGGCACTTGAACTAAAGCTCAAATGAGCCATTTTGAAGTGTAGGATGCTGAATATATGTGATGCTGTAGGCACTTTATTAGTACAGCTCTCAGAGCCGCTCTAATTAAAGCACCCACTCCTCCACCTCAGAGCATATATAATGCTTAAATTCTATTGGATTTCTGTAGAAAATATTTGCCTAAGCACTATGGTAGATCTAGGATGAAGCAAGTGCTTTCTTGTTCAATACCTAGAATTTCCCATAGATTTTAAAGACATTAGGTCTGGAAGGGACCTCATAAGATCATGGGGGCTAGCCCCCTGCCCAAGGGGCAGGAAGTCAGCTAGGGTCAAAGGATCCCAGCAAGATAAGCATGTGAATGTTTCTTAAAAGTGTCCAGAGCAGGTACTTGTACCACCTCTGGGGGGAGTTTTTTCCAGGCCTTTAGGCTTCTTTACTGTCCAATTCCCTCAAATGGTCTTGCAGGAGTTTGTGACAGTTGGACCTTGTCATCCCTTGGGGTGCTCTGGTAAACAGATGTACCTTCAGATACTGATGCAAAACCCTTATGTACTTATAGGCTGCCACCAAGTCACCCCTGAACCTGCACTTCTCCAAGCTGAAGAGTCCCACAGCTCACAGCCTCTCTTCATAAGGCCTGTTCTCTTACCCTCTGATCATGTGTGTGGTTCTCCTCTGGATTCTTTCAAGTTTCTTCAGGTCCTTCCTGAATTGTGGAGCCCAGAATTGGATGCAGTACTCCAGCTGCAGCCTCACCAAGGCTGAGTACAGTGGGAAGATGACACCCTAGATCTTGCTCGATATACATTGGTAGATGCAAGCCAGAGTTCTGTTCACTTTGCTGGCTGCAGTATTGCATTGGTGGCTCATGTTCACCTTGGGGTCAGTCACAACCCCCAAGTCTCTTTTGGTTGTGGTGCTAGCATCACATTGCATTGCACCGCAATGCAATGCAATCCCTGTGAAATCATCTCCTCTCAGGGCTTCCAGAACAAACCTCCTGAGCTTATGAAAGTCAGATTTCCTAAAGTTGAGGACAACTGCATTGCTGGCTGACTTGCCAGCTTTGCGATGGATAGTGAAAGTGATCATCTCATGGTCTTACGTTGCCAATTAGATCATCCCCTTTGGACAGTATCAGGTCCAGCAGCACCTTCTCTCTTGTCAGTCCATAAACTTGAGACAAGTAGAGCTCATCCACACATGTAAGGAAGCTTTGAGACCCATCAGATTTGGCCGAGTGCTCTTCCTATGAGATGTCCAGGTAGTTGAAGTCTTCCATGACAAGCATACACTGACAGCATTCAGCCTCAGCCAGTTCCCTAGCAAATTCTTGGTCAAGCTTTTGTTCCCGACTTAGAGATCGATAGTAGACTCCTACCATTGTATCCCCTTTACCACATTCCCCTCATATTCTAACTCAAAGGGCTTCCAGCCAGTCGTTCTCCTTAGGTGTCAATCTCAGCTTGTAGTGACATGTAGCTGTCCTTCACACAGACCCCTACACCCTCACCCCTTTTTTCAGCATCATCTCTCCTGTACAGGGTATAGTCATTTTTATACCCATAGTCCAGTCATAAAAGGATTCCTGCCAGGTCTCCGTTATCCCTATGAGATCATAGTCAGTTTTGTTTAGCAGAAGCACCCATTTCTCCACTATTTATATAGTGACTTCACTTGATTCTTTTGCTTTCCTCTAACTATAAGCCAAGAGTGGCTGTTAGCCATGTTAGTTTCAAGTCAGACAGAAGGCACGACAGGGCAATACCTTAAAGACTAACTTTTGCACACATGCAAGATCTTGTAAGCTACAGCCCACTTCATCAGACACTGTGAATGGATGCTATTGATAGCATCTAAGGGAATATGGTATTCATAGCATCATAACAGCTGAGGAAGCTTATGTCGTTCTAAACAAGTTAATCTTAAATGCCTTACTTAAATGCCCAAAGACACCAGATGTTAGTGCTAGCTTCTTTCCTCCACACAATATCCCCACGGTTCATTTTTTCATGTCAGTCTACTTTTGTTCTTTCCAGTCTTCCTCCAAAGACTTGAAACTTTTTTCTCAATTTGTATTCAAGCTTCTCTACCTCCTTCCCAAACCTGAACTTCCAATAAATGATGTAGATACAATGAAAGCTGTCCAAATAGGCCCTGTCCCAGGTGACACAGAGTTTAAATCACCACCTGCCATTCTAGGTGTGATTATTAGATGCAGAGCTATGCATCATTTAAAATCATTAGCGTAAAATCAATAACTCTAGGAAATAATTACAGCTTTCTCCATGACCTTCCCCCCGTATGGTACTTCATCCTCAAGGGTTATTTCATTAAGGCACAAGAAGGATGCTTTTGCTTGGTGATTTTACACAAAGCTTAAATGACATGAAGATATAGCAAGATTTTCTTTTCCTCCATTCCAAAAAAACCCTTAACTTCCTATGCTTGATTCAGACTGCGAAACAAAGAATATGTAAAGTACAGGCAAGTTTTAAAAAATTTAAAAAAGTATAATTTGCAGCAAAGAAGATTTAGGTTAGGAATTACTGTATTAACTCAAGATGAGGGTTTTTTTCCTCCATTCAAGTGCAAAGGAGATTGTACAGTGGTGGTGGGGAGCACAGGAGAGATCACATGGTATGTAGCTTGAGAGGAACATGGAAGAGGGGCTGCACAGTAGGGGGGAAGGGTGGAAATTCAGGGGAAACCATGCAGTGCCAAAGTACCTGCTATGTCCCCAGCCCTGACCCACAGCCAAGGCTACAGCTACAGCTGCAGCCACTGCCTGCCTGAGGTAGGCCAGAGCTGTAGCTGCTGTTGGTTCTAGGCCAGGAGAGTGTCAGGGAACCAAAAGGCGCTGCACAGAGTAAGCGGGAGCAGGAAGGGGGATCAGGCAGCAGTGGAGAGGAGGAAGGCAGGAGTGGGGGAGACAGTGGGGAAGCAAGTGACTGGTAGGGGCAGAGTGGGAGGTCAAGGGGCAGGAGACTGCTGTCTGCACTGCAGCAGTAGGGGAAGGGGGGGTGCAATTTAAGACAACCTCCTAATAATTTATAATTTTCCATGTATAGATTCTAATTATACAGGGTCATTTTAAATTCAAAGTCATCTTGGATTTGGCTAAATTCATGAAGAGTTTTGTAAGCATAAATGTAGGGAAGCATTGAAAAAGGTTAATTTTGAGAGCCTATGGGATCTCCTTCCCTTGAGGTTTTTTTGGCAAATACTTTAAAATGTTTTCAAGGATAGTATAGGTATATTTAATCCTGTTTAATATGGTGGAATAGATGATTTTGAGGTTCCTTTTAGTCCTGCATTTCTAAAATCTGTCTGTGGTAAGAAAAGAGTTTATATTAAAAATCAACTTTACATCAATTCTTTCACTGTGATTTCTGCACGCATCTTCTGAGTTTTGAACTCCTTTCCTGAGGGCTGACATGATGACATTGATATGAAGTAGTCACTTACCTTTGTGTGTGAGTTAGCAGTTTCAGTAAAACCCTTTGGAGAGCAAGAAGCCGGTGGCCTTTTGCTGACCTATGAGACTGCAAAAATGTAAAGAAGCAAAAGTAGTTTTACCTTCTTTAGGGTTTTTTTTTGTTTAACTGCTTGCTCTGCAAACTTCCCCTAAGACTTAAAAATGCTGGTAATTTTCTCCTGCCCTGAAGAGCAACACTAGAAAACAAAACTTTACATTCAAGACTCATCTGATAATTTAGTGATTAACTTAGCCTAAAAAGACACGCTGTTGATGTTTGTCAGACTGATTGGCAATATCCAGGAATCTCAAGATGGACCCTTTTCTCACCTAGCTATCTAAAATGGCTGCAGGAATCTGAGGCAGTCTGTAAACATGTGGAGGGCATAAAGTACAAGAAGGGAGAGAAATGCAGTGTGCCACATACAGTTATAAACTGAGACAGTGTTGCATGGCATTAAATAAAGAAAAACTTAAGGGAATTTGTGCCATCTACCTGCACAGTCAGTAGAAATAACAATACAAATGTACATATATCTCCTTGACAAATGTACTGCCATAACTTTTCTGAAAGAATAAATATGGCTGGGCTGAGGTGAAGGAGTTAAATGTTCACAGGAAAAAGCATAATGGACATGCCCTTACAAGATTCACTAGAAGGTTTCACATAAAGGGTGCATTAAACCTTCCATGTCTCCATTTGCACCATGAAATGGAGCACAAGTTCAGGGGGGAGTGACAGCCAGTAGGTGAAGTCTTGGCCACCTTCTTTTAAAGAAGCAGAAAAAAGCAGGAGCAGAGAAAGGCAGAAGGCTCCAGGGCTGGTGGAGAGGTCCAATACCTTCTGAAGATGAACTTGATCTCCTATGGTTTCCCAGAGATACTTAATTCTGAAGCACAATGCTTATTTGCTCCAGAAGGCTGTCCCCTCTCAAGAATGAAAACCACTCTGCCTTTATTTTTCCTTTATTTTTCGCAGGGCATTCACACAAGACTGGTAGATGACATTATGAATTTTAGAGAAGGAAGCAATAGATGCCCTGCTGAAATATTTAAAGCCAAAATGGACAACATAGGAGAAAACGTACAATAGGATACAGTCTTTACTGAACAGAAAAAAACATGAAGAATCTTGCAGGACTTTTGCCATCAACAGAACCTAGGACTCCCTGGTTTCCAAGCTTTTGAGCTGCATTAAAAGATAAAACCATACCACAGCAAATAATGAAACAAAGATGGTATAAAACTTGCTGCAGAATCCCATTAGTTAATGCAAAATATCACTGTTAAGGCTCATTTCCCCATCCTGCTCTCCTTTTGCAATGAAACTTAATAAATCCTGACAGTGATTACGTGGAATTAAGATTTTATACTAGCTCAATTCAGTCCACAGAATGGATACTATGCTTAACAAATGTGCTGCAATTATTACAAAACAGGCTGCTTCTGGAATATGGCCTGTTTCAGGTAAATCCATGACACACTAGATAGCATTTGAACTTCTACCCTTGGTAGCATCTTAATTTTAACAGGGCAAGTTTTGTATGGGAGCTACAAGGGTAGCAGTAGTCCAAGTTCACCCAAACATGCATGGCTTTCTGCAGTGCAGAGATTCCTCCCTTTTAACCAGTTATCTAAGCCAGGGCTATCCAACTGGTGGCCTGGACGCTGTATGTGACCCCCACCTTGCTGCCACTCTTCCCTCCCCCAGTTACTCCTTTTTCAGCAAACAGGAGGGGGCTGGACTGCCCAAGCTACCTGTGCAGCAAAGAGATCTGGGCTGTTCACACTGCAGGTGAGTAGTTCATGTAGCCAAGGAAGGTGGGTGCTGTGCACACAGCAAGACAGAAGAAACCAGGCTGCCTGCCAGGCTGTGTACATGGTCATAGGAGTGCTGGGCAACCTAGCTCTCTGCTTTTCACAGCCACATGTGCAGCACTCTCCTCCAACACCCAGTCATGTTTGTTGCTAAGAGGGGAGGAAAAGAGGTGTATGTGATGCATGTGGCTGTGAGAGTAGAGCCATGTGGTATGAGCTGTCTTTACGGTGCAAGTAACTGGGGGTGGGAAGGAAAGGGGAGTAGGCAGCCAACACAGTAGTGGCAAAGGACCATGGGGCGGCTCCTCCTGGACATCCAGTTTACATCCCAAGTCCCTGGCCACTTGTAGTGTGGTCCCCCGTGGCTACCCAGAAGTTAAACCACCCTAACCTAAGCTTTCCATACCCTCTGCACTCGCATCAATTCCGATTTACTCTTTTTCAGAGCATGGACTCCTTCAGGAAGAGATGAAACATGCATTTAAAATGTTTTCCTTTATTGACTGTTGCCAATCTTTAAGAAAAGATTAGATCTTTATTACATCTAAGATTCATATGAAACAAAAGTATAAATAACCAACACTATTATACAGTATGAACATTAAAATTTTCAGACATTTGTTTCTACACCTTTGGACACAAATACACACATCACTACATATTTCTACTCGGACAAAATAGCTGCAGTAGGGTGTGTAAATCAGGTCGCTGCATAATAAAGAATTGTCTCTGTAATAGGCAATTTTTGCATGCAATTATAGGACTCGCTTATTTGCAGCCTCTGAACATCTAAATCAGGCATACAATTGTGCACTCAATTGTCTGACAACTGCATTATGCCTTTTAGAGGAAATTTTGGCACTTTCAGTCTGTTCTTCTAAGATTTTAAACATTGGTAATGGTCCGGAAGTTCATTTGATGGACAGCAGCAGCCAACACAGGGCACAGCAAATAGAAAATACTAAATTTTCTGGATGAAGGGAATTTTAGAGTAGTACAAAGCAACATGCACTCTAATAAAGTAGCTAAGTAACAAATGTGATTAATCTTCAATTAACAAGCTATTGAAGATAATTGGAATTTTCTGGTATGGCAAGCAAAACAACTTTGACCTATAGCAAAGTGATAACTGAGATCCTAATTTGGGCTAGATTTGATTGCATGTAAGCCCTATATGTTCAAAGAAGGATCATGGGGGAATAATAACATAGATGTGTG
>JAGPOW010000304.1:77097548-77120201 GCA_030014935.1 Caiman crocodilus | reverse complement strand
TGTGTGATAAATAGATCATAGATGTAACTGTTATGCCCAATGATGCTGCAGGTCTTTTATCAGATATGAGACTAAGACATGATTCTCCTTAACTATAAGCAGGTTTATTGAACCTGAACACCTACAATTCTGTATCATGTGAAGCATCCTCAGCAGTTACAATTCTAATATTGTAATTAGTCAAAAGCAATACAACATACTCAACACCCTGAGATATAATGAATGTGACATCCCCGATTGATGAGACCACGAGGTCTTGTCTGGGATTCCTGACTCCTTTATCCGAGTTCTGAATCTTGGATCAGTGACTGGATCTTTCAGGAGTAGGTTCTGAAGTGTATGTTCTCTCACCTCTTTCTATATACCATATAGCTAGCTTGCATTTCTTAAACACACAAAAATTACCTGAAGCCTTCGTCCTAATGCATATTAATAATCTTCTATTTGCCAGATATGGTTACTCTTAACTGGAATTTTCCATTCTGAGAATCTTTTCATTCCTAGATGGGGGTTGGCTTTGCTCTGATTTTTCCTCTTTTGCCCAGACTATATTTATTCAACTTAAAATGAATTGGGAAGTTGGCTAATTAAGTCAGGGTAGGGCCATCCCTGGAAGGGGTTGGGGTGTGAATTGGGGCAACTACCATGGACTCTGTGCTTTGGGGGGGGCCCACAGAGCTGGGTGGAGCAATGGCAGCGTGGAGCTGGATGAAGCGGTGGCTCCACATCCAGCCACTTGCTACTCCTCTTCCCCCTCCACCTTCATTGATGGTGGCAACAGCTTCTTCAGGTCTGGGATCGGAGCAGGGGTGGGGCACTACTTGGGCTGATTTGCCCCACACCCTGCTCGGGGCGACTCCGAGTCAGGAACAGTATTTTTCCATCCTTTTCACTTCCACCTTTTTACCAGGTGCAAGTCGCAGCCACAATTCATGCTAAGCATGCAGCTTAAGCTAAATACAAAGGTCAAAACCCAAGTCCAGAGGTCTCTGGGTCCCAGTATAACATATTTCAATATAACATTGAGGCTTTGGACATGGTTTCAAGTGGCAAAAGACGCAAACTAGGTAAATATTTTTTTTTTTTTTTTAAGATACAAAAACTCATACAAAACTAGAGGACTAAGCTGAACTTGGCAAATTAGGGAAGTGGTCTGATATGGACAGGATGCAAAAACTGGGGAACAATCAGGTGGTATCATTTTTACAGAGAAGAATCTAGAGGCTATAGGTGATTAGAAACTGGGCATTGGTCAATAAAGCTAAAAATAAATATTTGGCTTTCATTGCTTCTTCCTAGAGATATATTTACATATTTTAGTTAAATGTAGCTTCTGTCCACTTTGTGCCGAGTAGAGCACTAACCAAGAACTGTCTAAAGTAAATCATATCTTGCCCCAAGTTCATCTTGAACCTCCCAGGAAAAAGTCAAAATATTAATAATGAAAAGTAGTGCTGCACATCTCAAAAGGAGGAAACAAACATAGGAAATTCCATAGAAAGTGATAGGAGCCACAAAGCTGTGGAGAATCAAGTTTCTATGATGCAAGTGTTTGACAGCTATGCTTGCGTATTTTAGAAAAAGAAGAATGTTAAGAGGTATTTTGACAATAACAAATGCCTACACAAAAAATAGTAAATATTTCCTTCAATTGAAATGTGAATTTTGCTTTCCCTGGTTTTGAAATCCTTCAGTATTGGCTTTCAATGAGTTTTTAGTAAACAAATTATGCTCCCTAATAAATTTTGTTTTCACAGAAAAATTGTGAACATTAAAAATAAATATTTCCAACCATTCATACATGAGATGGGCAATTGAATAAGAAGAACCTTGTATTAAATGTTTAGGTTGTTGCCACTCTAGCTTTGTACAAATACTTTGCTTGGCAAGATTTCAAAGTGAACTTGCCAAATTTGAGTAAAAGGAACATGTTTCTAATGTGAATGCTTGAATTTTGACTTCAAAATTCTTGCTATCTGTAAATTTGAATGAGATTTAACTACAGAGGAAACAGAAAGGTATCAGATGACTTGTAACTCAAAACACCTTTCATCATATTAGATTACCAAAATTTACACTGATTTTCAGTCTTGTGTAGACTAATATTCATAGAATTTATTCATGACATTTCAAACAAACTACATTCATGGAAAAATGGAAGCTATTTTCACGCAACTTTCAAAGAGAAAAATATTTTAGTAAATTAGTCCCTGTAAATAATAGTCCAAGCTTTTTTGTTTTGATAGATTTTTAAAATATGAAAAGAAGGCAGGCAATATTCTGTGAATCACTCACTGTACATCTATCATGAGCCTGATTTCCCCCAATTTGATACCTAAATGATTTAACAGCTACATTAGTTTTTCCTGAAGTTTCCAAGTTTCATGAAGTTTCTCATTACATTGATTTTCATTAAGTTATTCTTGACTTACATCAGTTATCCAAGAGTAGAAGCAAGTGTTATACACATATAAAACTATGCATGTAAACCTACAAGTACATGTAATACCTTCATATTAACGCATGATATCACATTTATGTATGCTCATTTTATATATAGAATGAGCATGACAGACAGACAGGCTTGAGGGGGCATTTTTCCAACATCATTATTTACAGCAACCCTTCCAATTTTCTGTTTTGCAGTATAATGGCATTGAGGTGAACAAGGTATAGAATTGGACCTTTGGAATGATGTTTAACCAGGCACCCATTTAGGTCTGAACACACACCTGGCATTTTCCATCTACTTGATGTAGCATCATTAGGCACATGCATCCCAAGTCATTCTCTCCTCACACCCTCTTCTTACGATCTAAACAAGATGCACAGGGGATCTTTGTAGTATGCTAAACCTTTAGCCCAAGCTGAATGCTGTGTCAGCACCAATTCTAGCTACTCTCTTTGGTAATATTAGATACACATGGTGAGACTTCATTCCCATCATGTTTATAGCTTCAGCATTGCCTGAGGGAGTTATAAAAACTAGTAGTGCTTGTATAATTTTTCTGGCATAGCTAAGAGAATAGCCTTGAACTCAGAGAATGATCTCCGGGTGTAAAGTAGTAATGGGCTATCATTCACTCCTTTCTTTCTAGACTGCATTAAATAACACTTTAGTATTTAGCCATAATTCACAATCTTCAGAAGCTAAGTGAGAAGGAAAGAGAAGTTGGCTCAGCCTGACTGCAAATTCAAACAGACAAAGTAAAGAAAAGCTTCCAATGAACCTACACAAATTATTATTCCATGCACAGCTTTACAATTTGTCAAGATCATTGAACCTTACCAAAAAAATACAAAGGACCTCTGAGAGATGGTTGTGTCAGAGGTGAAAGGATAGATTTCTAAACAAGGCTCTTTGGATAAATCCTGTATCTTTTATTAAAACAACTAATAAAAAACCAGCATCAACTGAAACACTTTTACTCATGGAGTAATAGTTTTGCTATATAGTGTGCTAATGACACACAAAATGCTAAGTACCATGATCAGTCATGTAGTAAAGGTTGCCTGAGCTGAATAGTCCATCAAGCTAATGAATAAGACAGCTAGTTTCCGGAGCCACCAGCCCGCAAGGAAGCAATGCAGTTAGCAATTGTGTCTGACCCACCTTTGACTTGGAAGTCTCAACAACCAGGTCCCCTTTATAACCTAGCCAACAGGAGAGGAGTTGGGAAGAAGGAGACTTACTCCAATCCAGAGTGAGCACCAAATTCATGCCTTCAGGGCCACAGTGACATCATTTAATGATTCTGCCACTAGCCTAGACACTTACCCTTAATAAATGTTCAGTCTAGCCCAGGGATTTGCAACCTGTTTCATAGCTTTCACAGACATTAGGGCTGGAAGGGACCTCGGAAGATCATTGAGTCCAGCTCCCTGTCCCAGGGGCAGGAAGAGAACAAGGGTCATAGGATCCCAGCAAGATAAACATCAAGTTTCTCACGGAGGTGTTCAAAGCAGGTGCTTGTGTAGCATGAACTGAACTAATGTAGCTGTTATTAACATAGAATGTAATAATAGTAAAATATAACCATGTTAGTCTTCTTCTGTAAGCAACTTGAAAGCTTTATTTTGTATTCTGCTTGACACAAGTAAATGAGCTCTGTATAGCCTTTGTTTATGAGTGTGTGTAAAAGGGTGAATGGTGAGAGAATGGCAAGAGATGGGAGAAGAAGATTTAACTGTTTATGTAAGCAACAAGGTACCAAATGTTAGTTACCAGTCAATAAATTAATTAATGAATGGCTGAAGAATCCCTTTGAGGCCTAGGACACAAAGAAGATAAGGAGAAGAAATGCACCCATCCTGCCAGACAGGCAGCAAAAACACTCCAAGGCTAAGATAAGATGAAGACAAAAGAAGAACAACCACAAAAAATAGAAGCTGCATATGGAAAAACCCCAAAGCACTGAAACAAAGGATGCCAATTCCCCCCCCCCCCCCCCCAAAAAGCAGCACTTTGAAAATGCCAAGTTGGGTGAGTCTCTTTCTCTACTGCCATTTCATCAGAGCATCTGTTCACCCCACTCTAGCTGTTATCTTCAAAACTGCTATCTTCAAACCATCATCATCAATAAGGCTGGCCACCCTGGGCTGATATAGTTACCAGCAATAGTTGCTCAATATCTGGTGTATGTGTATATGAAATGGTTTTGTGTATGTGTATGCCTGTGTGTAATGATGTGTATGATGCTTTGTGTGCGTTTGTATGAATCGTGTGCCCAAACCTCTATGTCCAACTCGTGTGATCAATAAATGTGGTACCTTGCTTTATCCCTCTTTAAAGTCTTGCTCGTGATTTGAGCAATTGGCAATTTGTGCAACAATTGAATCACATCCGGCAGCAGTCTATTCCAGACCTTGGGGGCTCAAATCATGAAAATGGACCTTATGATGACAGGCTGAGAGCTATGGGAGTCTTCAACTTGGAAAAGCACAGACTCAGGGGTGATCTGGTGGCCACCTATAAGTTTTATCAGGGGTGCTCACCAGGATCTGGGAGAACTTCTGCTCTCCCCTGGGGAGAGCGCCCCCCCCCGCCCCCGGGAAGATAAAGAAGTTCTTCCTTATGTTCAGTCTGAAATGGTCCTGAAGGAGTTTGTGACTGTTTGAACTTGTCATTCCTGGGGGCGCTCTCCCCATGGAAGAGCAGAAGTTCTCCCAGATCCTGGTGAGCACCCCTGATAAAACTTATAGGCGGCCACCAGATCACCCCTGAGTCTATGCTTTTCCAGGTTGAAGACTCCCATAGCTCTCAGCCTGTCATCATAAGGTCTGTCTTCATGATCTCTGGTCATGTGCATGGCTCCCCTCTTCACTCTCTCAAGCTTCTTCACATCCTTTTTGAATTGTGGAGCTCAAAACTGGACACAGTACTCCAGCTGTGGCCTCACCAAGGCAGAGTACAACAAGAGAATGACATCCTGGGATTTGTTTGCAAAGCATCTATGGATGCAAACCAGTGTTTTGCTTGCTTTACTAGCTGAAGCATCACATTAAAGGCTCATGTTCATCTTGTGGTCAATCATGACCCCCAAATCCTTTTTGTCCATAGTGCTAGCCAGCGTAGCACTGCCAAGTCTATAAGAATGCTGCAGAGTTTTGTTCCCAAAGTGGAGAAAGTTGCATTTTTCAGTGTTAAACACCATCGGGTTCTCATTCGCCGATTTACTGAGCTTGTCAAGGTCAGCCTGGATCACCCTCCTATCCTCAGGTGTGGATGCTTTGCCCCAGAGTTTGGTGTCATCAGTGAACATGGCTAGCCCACTTCTGATACCAATGTCCACATCACTGATGAAGATCTTAAATAGTACAGGCCCTAGGACAGAGCCTTGAGGGATCCCACTGGTCACAGGGCATCACGATGATTGACTTCCATCAGCCACCTGCCTCTGGGTCTGACCACAGACCCAATTCTCCAGCCAGCAGATTGTGGTAAAGCCAAGGCCACAGTTGGCCAGTTTTGCCAAGAGGCAATCATGGGATACCAGACCAGAGGGGTTTTTTTTTTAAAGTCAAGATATACAGCATCAATCTCTTCACCCTTGTCCAGGTGATAGGTCACTTGGTCATTAAAAGAACTAAGATTGCTCAAGCAAGACCTACCCACAACAAATCTGTGCTGACTTTCCCTCACAATGCTGCCATCGGCCAGCTTGTAAAGAATGCCCTTTTTGATAATCTTTTCTAAGACTTTCCCCAAGATAGAGGTCAGGCTGATGGGCCTGTAGTTTGCCGGATCCACTCTACTCCCCTTCTTGAAGATAGGCACCACATTGGCCTTCTTCCAGGTGTCATAAAAATATTTGAGGTTATGACCCCTCCCAGACTGTCAGCTTCTAGAAGTTACCTCATCTTTGTTCTTATGATGTTTGACACTGTATTTTCTGTAATTGTTGATGCATTTAGTTGTTTATTAATGTTTCTGTTAAGTTAAGTGATGTAACCAGGACGAAAAGAATGCAGTGGCGGAGGATAGCCAGTAATGCATGGAACAAGATAATTAAAGGGTTAATGAATTGACCTAGATAACTATGATTGATAGATGGACCCACTAGTTTCCAGAACCGTCCACCCGGGCAGCCATCCGATTGGTTCAAGAGGTTATATTAGGGTCTGCCTGGGAATGCAGGGTGTGGGTCGTCGGGAGTCGGTGATTGATAGTAGCTGTGTAGTGAAAGCGCTCCTCTCACGAGTCAGAGGAACATTTGGGTGCGACTGGTCCTCTTGGAGATTTGAGGAGCCAGAGTACCTACATCTCTGTATTGAGGAGGGGTTTTTCCTCAACTCAGACGGATACCACAGTGTTGGGATTTATCGCTGTCCCTCAGCACTGGAGGATCCCTAGGAGAGCTAGGGAGATATCGAGTTTAGCACTGCAGTACGCTGGTATCAGGCTGCAGCCGCTGCGAGAAACATCGCATACGAACCGCCTACCGCTTCTTTCGTGCTGGTGATCGCACCGTCATCCTTGGCCTCAACTGTACCTGCGGTACACTGCATTGTAAATAAGTTGGACTGCAATATTCGTGAGTAAAGTTCTTTTATTACCTTTACCACGACTCGGGAGCCTCACTCTCTCACACCACCTTCCCAGGGCCCCGAGCACACCTGGGTGGGCCCTGTCACCCGGCACCTCACTCGGTGTGCAAAACCAACACCAGGCCTCCGCTACCACCCGGAGCCTGCCTTTTGGTGATCACACCAGGCTTCGGGAACTTCACCAGAGTGCCAGGAGTTCTCAAAGACCCATGCCAGGGGCTGAGCTATGATGCTTGCCAGTTCCTTGAGTACCCTGGGGTGTAAATTGTCAGGGCCAGATGATTTGAAGGTGTCCAGCCTCTCAAGGTGTTCCTTCACAAGGTCAGCATTGATGGAGGGTAAGGAATCACCCTCACCCAGGCATTCTTGTCCTGTAACAGGCAGGGGCACCCCTTAGAACTGGTGAAAAACTGATGCAAAGTTCCCATTTAACAAGTTGGCTTGTTCCTGGGCATCAGTTGTCAGTTGTCCCATCTGGTTTATCAGGGTTCCAATGTTGGCCTTGCTTTTCCTCCAGCTCCCCACATATCTGAAAAACTACTTTTTATTGTCCTTGATACTTGTAGCCAGTTAGAGTTCAGTTGCAGTCTTGGCTTTCCTGGTTTGCTCCCTGCAGGTCTGGACCAGTGCAGAATATTCCTCCTTGGAGGTGAATCCTGTCCTCCATCCTTTGTAGGTCTCCCTTTAGATGCAGGAGGTCCACTAGTTCTCTGCAGAGTCAAGGGGGTTGTTTTGCCCTTTTTCTGCCTTTCCTTTGAGACTGAATAGACTTAGCTTGTGCTTTCAGGACTGCTCCCTTGAGGGGCAAATACTCACTCTGAACTCCCCTCCCCTTTGGGTTGTGGTCCCTTAGGGCCTCACTGACAAGCTACCTGAGCTTGTCACAGTCATCTTTCCTGAAGTCAAGGACTTCTGTATTGCTGACTGGCTTGCCACCTTTACAGCAGATGGTGAAGGTGATCAACTCATGCTCACTGTCACCCAGCTTCCCCTTGATCGTTAAGTCACTGATTAGGTTGTCCCCTATAGCCAGTACCAGGTCAAGTAGCACTTTACCTCTCATTGGCCCATCAACTTCTTGCATCAGATAGAGCTCATTCACACATGAGAGAAAGCTTTGTGACTGCTCTGATTTGGTTGTATGCACTTCCCACAAGATCACAGGGTAGTTGAAGTCTCCCATGACAACCATGCACTGCATGCATGAAGCATCAGTCAATTCCCTGGTGAACTCCTGGTCAAGCTCTTGATCCTGGGGAGGAGGTCGGTAATAGATGCCCACCATTGTTTCCCCTGTGCCATATTCCCCACTTACTTTAACCCAGAGGGTCTCCAGTCGTCCACCCTGGGTGCAAATGTTGACTTTCAGGGATGCATAGCTTTCCTTGACATTGAGTGGACAAAAGGGGTGGTGTAGCTCTCTCTCTCTCCTGTACAGGGTATAGTCATCTATACCTATGGTCCAGTTATGGGTGGTGTCCCACCAGGTCTCTGTTATCCGTATGATATCGTAATTATTTGTGTTAAGTAGGAGGACAAGTTCCTCCTGTTTTTTCCCCAAGCTCCTGGCATTTGTGTACAATTCCCTTTAGGTACCCTTGCCTTGCTCACAGCTCACTCCAGGGCTAGGGCAGAGGTGGACTTCCTTGAGTGCCTTGGCCTGCTGGCTTTGCAAGGGTTGCTCAGCAGGCCAGCAGTGGATCACTGTATACCCCAGTGGCTGGACATGGGGCAGTGTACCCCTGGCCACCAAGCGGGGGGGCGCAAGGGAGGGAATGGTGCAAAGCCAGATGTGGGGCAGGGTGGGGTGGAAGTGGCGCGTGGCCAGACGTGGAATGGCAGCAGCCACCCCATGTGAGCTTCCCCAACCCTCCATGTCTAGCCAGGTGGATGGCACCTGCATGGCAGCATAGGATGGTGGCACTCCATCCCCACTTGCCCATGCGTATCCCCCATGGCCTTCTTAAGTACCCCCAGGGGTATGTGTACCCCCAATAGACAATCACTGATCTAGCCCATGATGATGGAAAAAATGGATAATTTAATACAAATTGTAAAAATAAAACAATCCTAAAAATACATCTTTGTCAGATGATCTGGAGCTTAATATCAAAGTAACAAGAGAGTTTGTTTTTTTTTTGATTAAGATATAGGCTAGGGATTAACATCTGGATTTCACTTTTAAGTTATTCCACAGATTAGGACCATGGACAGAGACAAATTACTTGCCTTATTTTTCTTTCCCTACCTTATATAGATGGGATAAGGATAAATTCATAAATGCTTATGAATCGCATAGCATTAGGTGTTTCTCAGTCTGATCCTAGATGCATAGGATACCTTGCAGACAGTCTTAACTACGCCAAAATAAATTTGTATGTTAAAATGGCCAGTTTGTATCTTGGGACTGAGCCTTCTTAAACAAGGTGCGAAAGAATTTTGCTTTCCCTTCAGGGAACTTTTATATTGCTTCCCCTTCATGGTCCCAATTCATGAAACCCCATAAGCATGCATAACTTTAAGTATCCAGGTAGATATATGCTTGACTTTATATATAGATAAACATAAATCCACTGGATTATGGTGTACATGCAAGAGATCTAATCAGGTGCCCGATGAACTGCTTGTGGCTGACAACCCCAATTCAAGAGTGCCACAGCTTGTTACAAGTTTCATATATCCATGTGTTGTCTGAGTTGGCCTACACGTTAGCAGCATGCTGCTTCCTTCTCTCTCACGTTGCTTCCATCCTCTGGAAGAAAGCTACTTCTTGTTGAGCCCGGTGCCAGATGTTCCCTCCAGGTTGGACAGGGTTCTTCACCTTCTTCCCAGGTTTCAACATCGATATGAAGCCATCCAACATCATTTTTGCACGTCATGGAACCAGCGTGCAAGGCAATCCCGCTTTCTAGAATCTCATTGTACAAACTGTTCTTCATGGTAAGGGTGGCCAAAATTTGGAATGGGCTTCCAAGAGAGGTGGTCTTCTCCCCTACTTTGGGGGTCTTTAAAAGAAAACTGGACAGGCATCTGGATGGTGTCATCTGACCCCAGCACTCTTTCCTGCCTAGGGAGGTGGTCAGACTCAATGATCTATTGAGGTCCCTTCCTACCCTAGCATCTACAAAGCTATTCTTGATGATATGGTGTCCTCCCATTTTCCTTTACTTTAAACAGGCACATATACCCTATTGATTCAGTGAAACACACAATTAAATACTTTGCTGAATTAAAATTAAATTCTTATTAGGCAGAGAAAAGATTACCTAGAATCACCTTGTATCTCAAATGTAGGTACATATATTCCAATACATTTGCATTGGGGCTCTGTGAAGTTTCGCTGGCAATTTCATTTTGATGCTATTTCGACTTGTTTTGAGCTTGAAACAGAAAAATTGAAATGAAAGAGAGCTTTGAAACAGCTTGAAATAAAACAAGGCAAGTCTAGGCGTTTTGAAAATATCAAAACATTTCGAGTGTCGAAGCTCAAGATGGGCTTGCCTGCAGGGAAACAAAAACTAAAATAAGGGGGGGGGGGGAAAGGGGAGAAGGAGTGCTCTCCTTATTGACTATGTAGCTGGCCAGTGACTACCGTCCTTTCCTGAGGTTCCTTCCAATCCCAGTGCGGCCCTAGAACCCAGACTCCATTCTATACCAATGAAAGATGATGGCAGGTTTCATGGCCTCAGCAGGGGCTAGCATGCCTGCAGTTTTCACTCTGCTGTGCTTTAAATACACACAGTGCCATTTATGTCACGAGTTTTGCTTGTCTGCAGCTTAAAGTGCAGTTTCCCCCAAACCCCTGCACCTATCTCCTTGAAACTCAGCAGGCTTCATTGCCTCATCAGGAGCTAGCAAGCCTGCAATATTGACCCTACTGTGGCTTAACACATACATGTGACATGAGTTTTTTGCTTTCAAGACTTAGATGCAGGAGTTTCAAGGAAACTGCACCTCAATCTCCTTGAAACTTGGCAGGCGTCATGCCCTCAGAAGGGGCTACCATCCAAATCAGGCCAGAAATGACAAAGTTATAGGCTTTTTCGAGCTTCCCCATTATAGCCGATGGGCAAAATTTTGAAACAGGAAACCTGTTTTGACAAAACAAAATGGAACAGCAGCTTCGAATCGAAATGAAATTTGAAAGGAAATGCTGTTGCATGGAAACGTCAAAATGCAAGTCGAAACGGAATGGTGCCATTTCACACAGCCCTAATGTACTGTATATCAATTCATTGACTGAACACCACTGAAAGACCTTTTCCCTCAACAAAATCAACACAACCTGAAGTATTTCTAAACTGAGCCATTTGAAGATACAAGTTCTGTCCTCCTCTCCCTAACCTCTAAAAATAACAATTCAAAGGTTTTTTTTCTTCTCTCGTATGAGTCACAATTCTTTTAAAACTAGTAAATACATACTAGTTCCAAACTAGGGTGACATTTAAGTGGAACCACAACATTTAAGTTGAACTCCTTTTTTACTGTGCAAGTTGGGAGAAGAAAATTTGGGTTATAATGGGAAGGTAATTCCAAGATTAACTGACATTTTTGTACTCTTCATTAAATAGCCAAAGGCTACTTAAAATAAACCAGCAGTTTTATTTTTCCACTGTTTAGCTAAAATATTTATCATTTTTTACTTAATCAGACAAGTTAGCTGAATACTGATAACAGTTTATCCCTTCTGAATTTCACCATTTCTTTCTGATTCCCACTGGGACCTAGCTGAAATAACCTGTCAGGAAACTTTATGCAATGGCATTGCTTTCTTTACAAACACTTGGCCTTTTTACTTGCTAGCATTACTAAAAGAGTTGTGTCTAGGTATAATATCAATCAAGCTTTAAAAAGTCCCTTTATATTAAGTTCCCTATTCATGTATAGTGCTACAGGAGGATATTTCATATTATGACAAATTCACAGCCACTTAGGACTTCACAGCTGTCACTCTGCAGCACATCACAGCGTTTTGGAACTTCATTAATAACAACAACAGGAAACTGATCCATCTGCTTCAAAACCACAGATCCCCATCACAGAAAATAAAGGAATATCTCCATTACACTGCTACCAGTATGCTCATGACATAGTTGAGCAGTTCTGACTCCATTTAGTCATGGCGCTGATGAACACACAATGCCTAGTTCAGCTTGTTATCAAATTAATTTAAACAAAACTGTACAAAGTAAAGATAATACTTCTATAGAGTCCAGTTCAAAGACATAATTTAAAAGGCAGTTTTGTGCTACTAATCCAGATGTCTGTAGCAGGATTTGAATAGATCTGATTAAAGATATTTACATGTTTTAACCCAACAGCCTTACTGTTGTTGAGCCAGAGCAATGATTTCAACCCTAACACATGGAGCATCAACAATGGCAAAGGACCTCTGATTCACTCTTGTGTATGTAGGCAAGCCAACTCTACAACATGACGGGCATGCAAAAACTCTTCAAATTATCAAATGCAAATTTGCTTTCAAAATCAATTTTGAAGTTCTTAGTCAGAAGTTTTGGTAAGCAATTATTGACTTTAAGCTGAAAAGTTTAGCCAGAACCAGTGGTAAATAATTATTGATTTAAAGCTGAAGAGTTAACGTGCAAATCAAAACTGAATTATCTGGTTGCTCTCAACTTTCTATCCCCTATTCATACAAATAGCTTTCAATTTTCAATAAGAAAGAGAGATTTATTTGATACAAATTGTACTTGCCATCAATATAATGAAAGAACACCTTAAAGTGATTAGGCTAACATCTGCCTTCCTTATTATATACAATGCAAATTCTGTACACTAGACTCAAAATTATACCATAATGATTCTACCTAGTATATGTCAAATGTCATGCAATCTGACAGGCTTTCAGTGTAGGCCAGCGCCCCACAAAACTGAATGTAGGATACAGGCACTAACAATCAGAACAGAAGATAGAAAGATCTTGGATAAACAAAACAATACCATTAAACAGAACAACGGATCTTTTCATAGGCAAAAAGAGTAACTGAGAACTGTGCAAGACAGTCTCTATGGCTGCAAGCCTCTAATAATGGAGATGACAAAAAGCAGCGTAAATTAGAAAGTAAATTTATTGGCTTTGAGATAATTATTCTCCAGTTGATACTATATTAATAATAAAAGCCTAATTGGATCTATTCTTCTATAAGTTAACTATATGAAATAAAGATTGTATAAAATGGATTTGATGCAATCCAGTTTTAGCTAAAACCATCAGATTACAAAGTGATGGTTCAAAGATACCTTCACTAACCATCCTAAGGGGTGAAGTTACACATTGTACTTAGACAATATGAAAGTTGTAGAATGTTAAGCAATGTTAAGACCAGAATATGGTGCAAACAGTTGCACATTAAGGGACAGTACCATGTCTTATCTGCAAGACTCCGATTTGTCACCAAAGGAATAGTGAGCAGGGATATGGCTAGGAGCCAGGACACCTAAGCTCCATCTCTGCTCTCTGTAGGGAGGGTGGGGAGGGGCTGGGAGAGGTACATCCTGGGATGCTGGAGGGTTGCAAATGAGGGAGGGAGAGAGGGAGTTGGGCAGGGCTGGGGGCTTCGGGTCTGGGGGGGAATGTGCAACCACAGGGTTCAGGTGGGAAGCCATATGGAGCTATCTTGCTCACCTGGGGAGAGGCAGGAGAGCTGGCTCCCCACCACTGTGCACAGTCCTAGTGGGGGGCATGAGGGGTACATGCCCCCCATATCTGTGCATGGGGTAGGGATGGATGTAGAATGATGACTGCGAGCTTGGGTCCTGCCCTCCCCTGGGGGCCTCCATGGCCCATTGACTAGGATCCAGGATGGCAGGGCAGGACAGAGCAGGGAGGGGAAGCTTGGCACATGGAGTGTGCCCCCTCACTGCTGCCAGGTGAGTAGAACGCACCTCACCATGGCAGTACCAAGTTTCCTTGCCCCACTTTGCCTTCCTATGCTGGGTCCTGCCCTCTGGGCCTCAGAGGCCCCCAGGGAGAGGGCAACATGACAGGATACCCTGAGCCTGCAGCTGCCAGCCTGTATGCACCTCCCCCATAGGCTCTGCTCTGGACATGCTGCCCATGGGACTGGGGAACCAGGCTCCATGCTCTGCTCCAGCTGTAGCAGCTGCCACTTCCCAGAGGTGACAGCTGGGGCTCAGGCAGTGCTGGGGGACAAGGTGGGCTGTGGACCCAGATCCCTGACCCCATAGCCCTGGCAGCTGAAGGCCCACTCTGGCAGGGTTGAGGGGATAGCGGGGATAAGGGTGGGGAGTGAGGCACCAGCAGGGGCTGTGCATTAGGAATGAGGGGCACCAGAATGAATGGGTGCATGTGGCTTGGGAGTGAGGGACAATGGCATGGGAAGGACACCCATATCAGGGCTGCTTAGCATCACAAAGCAGTCATGGACGGGAGGGGGAAGGATAGTCACAGCTGGACCTATATCCTGGTGAGGAAAAGGGGCAGGGGGAGCTCTGATTTTCCATGGTAAAAACCCCAAAAATCAAATGCCAAAGTTTATACGTATTTAGAATTTATTTTATTACAGTGAACACCCCATAGCTTGCAGGTAGCATCCTTACCAGTCACCAGGCCCTTGGCCCATCTAGCTGTGCCCCAGTCCCCTGTATGACTGCTGCTTTGCATTCTCTGCCCACTCTACCTTCGATAACTGCTCTAGTCTTGAGCCCGTCCCTGGCAGGGCTCAAAGCTATCATGTGCCCCATGGGCACGATTGGGATATCCGCAAACTGCCCCTTATGGTCCCAACCCAAACCATGGATTCAACTATAATGTAAACTTTAAGCCCCTGGACTACAACAGAAACATAAAGGGATAATAGCCCTCTGTCCCTTTAGGGTCCCTACTATCCTGGGTTCCTTGCAACTTCCCCCAGCCTCACTGTTCTTCAGACTGCAAAGCAATCAGTCTGAGATCTCTGGACAGCTCTCCTGGGCAGGAGTGCCAAACCTGGCAGCTGACAAGGCTAGACCAGCTTGCCAGCCCAAGCCCCAGGTTTATATACACCTAGATCCCTGCCTACTTCCAGCCAACGGGCCACTTGAAGGTAGCCTGTTGCCCAGTAGCCTGTTGCTCCAGTAGCCTGCAGCTGCTGCATTCTGCCTATCCTGCAGAGCTCCCTGGCTGGGTTGTCTTTATCTTAAAGCAACAGGGAGCCCCAGGCTCTCTGTTGCAGGGGTTTTAATGAGAGAATTTGCAATGTTTAAAATAGAGAAAACCTGGATCCTGGCAGATCATAAACAATTGCTAGGGTTATTCACCAAAAATGGACCAAAACCTCAAATTATTATTTCACCAGGTATGGTTTGTTGGTCCTTAACTTGTCAATGCATATGACTTTATTTCAACACCACCCTGGGATGTCTATAGCAAATGCAGATGCATTGAGTCTTTTGCCATTATGCCGTCCTAAATTCACTGTTCCTCCACTCTGATTCTCCTTCTCCAGAGGGATGACATTGCTCATATGACTACTAAGAATCCAGTTTTAGCCCAAGTACTAAACTGGAAGGAATTTCCTTCAAAGATTGTAGATAGGGGGAAACAAACAAACAAACAAACAAACATACATACCATCCAGACTAAAACCTTAAAAAAACAGAAGTAAGTAGGTAGAGAAAGGCTTTTGTATTCTTTCCTGCTCTTGAATTGTTTAGACACCGTACGCCATTACTCCATGAGAGTCCCCATTCATTTCCAAAAAATAAATCAGAAAGCAACACTTATCCAGGTTCGTTCAACATTCACTGCAATACAAAACTTTATCATTAACCTCGTATACTTCAATATCAATATATTAACAGATAAAGTACTTCTGTCAGAGTCCACATATTTGGGATGTTATTTTGCCTCATTCAACAAAGGTTGTTGGGTTGCCTTTTTTATGCGTAATTATTCACGGCAGCTAAAATGCTACATCATCTGTTGTTTAAATTATTCAACTCATTTCAGCAATAGGCAGATCATAAATAAAAAAAAATGTAACCAAATGACAAGATCCAGACCGTGTTAGACTTCCTAAAAAGGGGGCTAAAAAGTGAGAGAATCCAGTGAAACATCTGACTAAATGAGTAATAAACTCTTATCATTTATGCATTTTTTTTTATTTTTTCCACCAAAAATGTAAAGAGAACCCCCAAATTTTATATTATTAGTCTGTGAAGCAAGGACTACTTAGAGTGCTATCTTTTGCTGAACTAGTGTCATTGGAGTAAAGTTAGACAAGATTTCAAATGCAAGACATTTCTGTATCTTACGGATACAACACTCCTCTTACACTACTATATTTTTTTTAATTAAAAAATTCTGGACTATGTGCAAAATAAGGGTTTAAAACACTGTTATAATGAACCTGCTATCACACCCATGATTACAGAGCAATAACCACCACTTCCACAATACTACATTTGTGTAATTCAGAGATAGACAATGATTCAACCCTAGATCACAGTTAAGTCTTGTTAAGTTTCTCTAGAACCTTTAATCAGACTGAGATTTGGATCGAGGAATATAATTTTTAAAAAATTGCCAGAAAACCAGAGAATGGTTTGGATGCCCTACTAGAAAACATTTCAAGCCAAAAAGATTATACAGAAATACTAGCCCATAAATAAAAGTATTTCCATCTAAGAGATGCAAAAAAAATCATAATTCAACATAATTTTCACAGCAAATACTGTTGGATCTCACTTCTGACCACTATCACACCTGGTCCAGTACCAGGCAGCATTGTACCATGCTAAAATAATGAATTTACCCTTGACATCTTTCCAAAAGCAGAGATGCTTACTGTGCTTAAATGTGCCTACCATGAGGAAACTGAGAAAAGAGGTCATAAAACCCATTTCCCTTAATGACCTGAACCAAAATCCAAATGTGAAAGGTTAGTGGATATGAATAGTGCATAAAATAACTTAAGTTTTATAATTTTGCATTTTTTCTTGTTCCCCTTACAAAGTAAATATTCATTATAGTGAATAAAGATGTCAGGGCATGACCTCCATTAACATTAATATAAGCAACTTAACTGAATAATTATTCTTATCTGTTTTTACACACACACACACCAAACATACAGACACACAGTTATACAAAACAAGCAAACAACCACAGCAACAACTACAAACAAATAACTGACTAGTTAAGTTTTAATATGTTCAACCAGGAATATATATATTTCAGACTGCTTACATAATACCTACATCTATCTATAGAACAGGTGAAGTCTGAGTAATAGCACTGTAAACATAGTAATGTTGCTCTTAGTGCCTGAATTTAAAAACGCACCTCTAGATCATAAAGGGCTATAACTTTAATCTTCAGCCTTGTTCCTGGCTGTTGTAAAGGCATTTAGAAAGATCTAGGTTAAGATCAAGCACTCACACACACTAAGTATTACTTATCATTATGGGAGTCAGGGGCTAGGGACAGAAGTTATATATAAACCGGGCAAGTGATTGGAAGCTCGTTCAGATCTGTAACACAGTAGAAGTTCAGTGCACATAAACCACTTTCAAAATGGCTGAAACCGGTTTAAGATAAACTAGATGGATGTAGTGTCAGACTTAGGTTAAATTGGTTTATTGGAACTTCTGTCTCAGATCCCCTCCACATTCAAAGTTAACTCAGTCCTGGGGATGCTTTGCACCTCCCCAGCAAGCCCTTCATTGCAGAATTGATCTTGGATCTGATGAGAAAGTTCACACCCGCTAGGTAAGCGCCAATGTAGACACAGAGAACAATACTCAAGTTACAAATATTGGGCATTTTTACATATGTATACATCAGAGTGCCAGGCAATTTGAAAAGTGGCTGGGGCTGTGATGTATGCACTTGTAAAAGTGGTGAAATGCACAACAGCAGTGAGGAAATGGTAGTGGTGCGCTTTTGAACTAGAACACTTCAGAGGTGCTTTAGTTCAGAAGGGCACCACCAACATTTTCTGAACACATTTCACCACTTATACAACTGCATATAGCCCAGTGTAGTTCGCCTTAGCTTGGGAAGCGGTGGATCTCCGGCACGTCCTAGGAAAACATGTACGTGTATAAATACCTATTAATGGCACTTAATAAAAATGTTTTATCCCATGTCTTAATACTTAATATCCATTTGGTAAGCTGTGTTGGGTCCAGATTAAAAATGTGTACAAGTATCTTTTGCTTTGCAGTTCCAAAATTATTCTGCAGCACAGAGATACCTTTTCACAGAAACCCCATGTTGCTCGGTGATATTTACCCCGAGTGTAGAGCAAAATTTAAATCCTCAGACAGACTTCATTGTCAGCCATACTGAAGGTGGCTTATTTTACATGAACAAAGCCAAACGTGGAACCAGTCATTTCCCTTCACCCATAATGCATCCTGTAAGAGACAGACTAGATTAAAAAATGAATCAGTCAGTCTCCCCATTCTCACTTGATAAACCCTCACTTGCTATACCCTTTTTACTCATGCTTCTAGGTGGATTCTGGCCTGTCAATAAGTATCTGCTCTTTAAATAGAGACAGAGATTGAAAGCGATGCATTCTGAAAAACATCAGCAGCAGTTTGTTGCTGTAACCAGTAACTCATCAACTCTCAGCCACAATCTCCACGCAAGCACATATTCACCCTCCAGGCAAAGGGTAGGCAATGTGTGTAGGCTGGCTGTAGATTGTAATTTGGAAGCATATTGGTAACCAAGCTTTATAAGTCACTAATAACAACTTTTAATTCCTGGTTTATTACAAGTGGCAGCATGTTATACTGGTCATTGGATTTAGACCTCATAGCATGGCTCTGAGACTTGCTGAGAGAGTTGGAGTTTTATTCTCCTTACTAGGTGTCTCTTAAATCATCAGCCAGATACTTCCTGGCACCATTCCCTCAGCAATGCTAATGATTTATGACAGCTTATCTTGAATTGCCCAGCTCAAACATTTAAATGTCCACCACAACCTACCAATGAACCCATCTGACTGCCATTGGGGATCAGTGGGAGAAGCTTATTAATACACATAAGATTTGGCAGCATGTCAGAATTAATCTATCACAACAGCTGGGATAATACACTAGTGCCTTCTCCTCTTGTCTCATGGGTGGGATAGGCAGAAAAGCCCACAGTGTACCATCACCAGAGTGCTGCAATGTTGTCTTGCTTTGCTGTACTTGTCCTAGGTTTATCTAAATATTTCTGAGGTTTTCATTAGAACGGTATCTAAAAACGGCATGATCCAAGTCCCTTAGACTATTAAACTTCCTTCAGCAGGTAAATTCCAAAAACTTTTCTGCTCATTAATAATACACCAAACGATTTAAAAATTAGCCCCTACTAGCAATTATCATATGGGCTTATTGCCCTCTGTAAGATAGAATCACAACAATTCAACTGTGTAACTTAGGTTACTTTATTAATAACAGTGCTTTTAGCTCAAGTGGTTAGAACCAACACATTTTGGTGTAGAACCACTGAGTGGTGTGGGCCAAAGAAGTATACTCCTCTTTGCTAGCTACCCCCTACTTCCACTTTCTGTACACCTCTTTTTTTGCCCTTAAGGTATCCTGGATGCCCCTGGTTAGCCAAAGGGGCTTCCTAGCTCCCTTTCCTCTGCCAAGGGATTGACTCACTCTGAGCCAAGAGAATGGTTTCCTTCAGGAATGTCCACCCATCCTGGGCCCTCAATGCATCTAAGTTCTTAGCTCCTAGCATCCTGCTAACCAATCCCCTGAGTCTATTAAAATCAGCTTTTTTAAAGTTTAGCACCCATGCCCTGCTGGGTATGAGTCTCAGACTCTCATCAGTGAGTCTGAATGGCTCTGTGATGAAGTATAGAAAGATCCAGAAGACACAGGTAGCTATGAATTTGTTGTAGTACCTTCGAAAAGCTCTTTGGGATACAGGCCTTTTCATATTTTAAAGCACAGCTGCATTATTAGTGTTTCCACTTTATATTGTGAATTATTAAGATAATTTGTGTTTTATTTTGCATTTCCAACTCAAAGAAGGAACATCAACTTTTCATGAAAAGCTAGTGTGACCTAAGGAAATTTACCTCTGCCTAACATTGTGTACCAGACAGCAGAGATAACAAACTTTTGGTAATAGAAATCTCCCTGGAGATTCATAATGGAAAAGAGGTATGTTTCAGCTCATTTGTTTCTGGCAGTTATATGCTAATTTTTGGATTAACAAAAATAGAACAATCCAGTGAAACAGACAGCAGCATAAAAATACCTTTCCTGTAGCATCATTTGCACCTGGTGATTTGCATGACTCTCAAACTTATGCAAAATGTATCCGGGAAGAGTTACTTCTTGAATTAATATTAAGGGTTCACTATTGTATTAGTTATCAACATTACTGATGCTATCTACACTGAATGGGCATCTAAATTATCTAGGATACCCTAGGTGTAGTGTAACACTTGAAATAGGTTCCTTAAGTGTTGTCCTACCTTGCTTCCAAGATCTGTGGAAAAGATTTGGAGGGCTGTTCTTAATAAATTAACAAGCAGCTTCCTGTAGTGTTAGTGGTGCTTATTACAAAAGAAAACAAAATAAGTTCTCCCCCAACCCAAAAAGTAATAATTAATTTTCATTTTTTGTCAGATTTTTCAGTTACATGAACAACTAAACTAGCACTGCCATATTAGCAGATGCCAATGTTTCTATGTGCTTCCAAAATCTAAATAATCTTGGGATATTTAGTAGGAAAAGCTTAAGGATTTTAATATGGGATGGATTAACTGTTGAGACAAATAAGAGGGAAAAGCAAGACAGTACTTGAAGCTTTGAAATAAGATGAGATATGTAAATCAACATCTACACATTCAGGAGTGTTGTTTGATGTGTGTACTGAGAGTTTCTTTTTAGTCCACACCAGAAGGGCAGGACAATAGGCACTTTGTTCCAGCAACAGAGAAAAGAAACAATTGTGGCTCCGGGTCACAATTCCTATCTTGGTTACCTGGTTATTCCAGCAGCGAGCAATTTGCCACTGGCATGAAAAGGAAGCCTGTAGTAGCTGGGCAAATTTGGGAAATTCCCAGATTCAGTGTTGTATTTACAATCATTTCCAAGTCCAGAAGACTCACTTAAAAATACAGCAAATCTTACCATTTTGGCCAGTTGAACAAGTCATCTTTTCCCCTCTATCTTTCCTTTTGTTCTTTCCCAGATGGCATTGGTACCTCAAACACATATGCTTAATTCTTCCTGTCTGCCTGTACTCATTGGGAAAGTTGTTCATTTATGTCTCTCCTCACCTCAGCTGCAGTTCTGGAGGGCCCACATTACAAATCTTAACTGAAGTATTTGCACGTTGCTTCAAGGCATCAATGATCTTTTATCAATTACTACCCTGAACCTAGTTTAACAGACAGTACATTATTGAATGTATATTAATGTCATCAACGTCTTGCATTGTAACTACATTAGCTTCAATTCACATTACATTAACATTTAAAACCATTTCATTGGGACATGTCCTTTAAGTGATACTTACTAGTTCCTGGCCATCATTTATTAGCAGATGAAGTATATTTTAATGCAACTTAAAGTGAATTTAGTTCTGGTGAAGGGTGCTGGATCTATATAATCTGTTATACAACTATGACATTCATTAGCTGGAGTTGAGCTACAGTCTATAGGCAATGCTACCCCACCTAAGTTTCACCATTGTTTTTGCTGGGCTGATTTACAAGGGTTGAGTGCATTAAAGTGATCTTTAAAATAATTTTAAGCATATTTACATACTCAGTCTAACTACTAAACTAAAACAAGATACTTGGGAGAGAAGAGATGGCAGCTACAAATTTTAAGCCAAAATATATCTTTCAGACCCAAAAATATAGGTATTCCTATCTCATTGAAATCAATAGAGCTGTAGCCCTTCTGACCACAGTGTCCATTCTGATAGCCATATTTGCCACTCCCCCAAGTAGCGATAGGTTTGCATGCAAAAAGAGTGGAAAAGAAATCAGAGATGTTGAGGAAGAGTATGTTTTCACTGTAATATTTCATTCACATATACATACTGTCAGACTCCATCAGGTAGAGTCAGGGTTGAAGTAGAATTGGTCATGTCAGGCTCCCTCTATTTGGATGGTCAGCATATGTTCTATTAAGATACTGTCAGTAATAATGTACTACTCTTCCTAATAACCTCATTAGTTGTAATGAAAAGACCACAGGCTCTCATTTTAGTAACAAGGACTCTTTTGGGTTTATTGTTTATGAACAATAACAATAATAAGGGGCAAAAAGAAAGCCCTGGGTAACGTCGGGCCCCTGAGGGACTCGTTGGGTAACCTGGTGCTCATGGCCGAAGAGAAGGCGGAGATCTTCAATGGGTTCTTTGTCTTCCTGAGGGGGGACCGGGACATCCCTCCCATTGGAGGAATGTATACCACCTCGGAAATCGCTGCTAGACCGAGGGTGAGGGTTGACCTAATGGAAGGGCTTCTGGAAGGGCTGGACGTCTTTAAGTCGGCGGGTCTGGATGACCTCCACCCGAGGGTGCTGAGGGAACTGGCGGGGGTGATTGCTGAGCCCTTGGCTCGGTTGTACGAGCTCTCTTGGAGCTCTGGTCAAGTGCCGGAGGACTGG
>JAGPOW010000304.1:77071543-77097448 GCA_030014935.1 Caiman crocodilus | reverse complement strand
TGACCCCAGCACTCGTTCCTGCCATTGGCAGGGGGTCAGACTAGATGGCCTGCTCTAGGCCCCTTCTGACCCTAGTTACTATGAAACTATGAAACAACACAAACATCATGCCCTATTCAGGCCTGGCACTAGACAGGTTTACCTGTTGAATGTGGTGCCAGCATAAAGTATGGTGCCTAGCTAAGTGGAAAGTATTCAGATTCCCAGATCCCTTTTATCCATCAGTCAAAACAACTCATGATTACAGTATCTGCCTCCTAGTTTCCACCAGTCAATCACCAAACATGTTTAGGTTACATTATTCACATCCAGTTTTCCCAGACAGTGGGCACATCTACACAAGATGCTATGTTGCCATAGCATCACTGGGCACAACCTGTGATGGAGACCCTACTATACAGTAGTAATGAGCTACTGTACAGTAGCAGCTAAAAATAACCATGCAGTGATGGGACTGCACAGTAATGCCAGCAATGCTTAAGCAACTACTAAAAGACTGCACAGTCCACTGCTTGTGTAAATATGCCCAATGTGACCTTCTGATCTCTGTTTTGTCATCTTGTGCCCATCTTATCCATGGTTTTCCATCCCTTGGCCTTCTGAGGAGCCTTGAAGCTAACACTCCCAACTGCCCCAGCATTTCTGCTTATACCATATATGGTCTGCTTTTTGATCACCAAGGTCTGCAGCTCAAGCAGTTACTGAGTCCTACTGTGGCTCATGTTGCTAGCAGGCTTCTGTATGTACTGATCAATGATTGTATTAATCCATCTGTGACACATACTAGTCACAAAAAGGTGACAGACAAACCCCCCCCCCACAAAAAACAGTCCCATAATCTCACCCCAATATCAATGTCTGATTCTCAAGGAGCAACTCTGCCTCAAGGACAGTCTCTGCTATGTTCCCAAGACTCCTACACACAACTCCTTTTCTCTAGCTCTATGTAAATCCTTAAATAACTTTGAATTAACCATACAGCATATCCACTTGCATACAAAAACTCTGGAAGACAGAGTAGCAACACCAAAAGAGATTTTGGCTCACTACATGTTTGTGCCTTCTGAGAATTTGCATTGATGAACTATCTGATTTAATATTTTCTTCCTGATAACTACAGAGCAGGCACAGCTAGTTATTTTGCAGAAAGGCAGAATAATGAAGTGCTTATTGTTGATATGCAAGTTGTTTATTGGTTTGTTTACCTGAGAATCAAATCGAACACATCATCAATATATATCCAGATGAAACTTAAAAAAAAATCCATGACAGAAAAAGTAGCAGTAATTGATCAGAAGCTGTGTCACTGTGGGGAAGAGAAAAGCCTTTTTTGGCATCATCTCTGGTACACTGCATTAAATATATGTGAAAAGTTCCAAGCCAGATCAAAAGAGGGTTTTTTTTTCATATCTTAGTATGGGGTGGGGGGGAGTGGGGTAGAGGGGACTAAATCAAACAAGATTTTTTTTAAAATTTATATTAGCAATATACATATACATTTATTTGATTAAATAAATAAATAATATCACAACATTGTTTTGAACCCTCTGATTTCTATATGGAGACCAAGGGGTAGTCTACAGTCAAAAGTAGTACCTTCAAGTGAAATTCAAAAAGACTTTTTGGTATCTGTAACAGGGAGGCTCTCTCATCAGGTCTCCTCCAGCCACCCCACTCCTGAAGTAACTGCCCTCTTCGCTCATTTTCCATGCCTGAATGGAAAAATATGAGAGTTGTCACTCAGGGTCTCACCACCCATAACCCCCAGGCTTTCCCCTGCTGCCCAGACACAGCCCCAGGTTCCTCCTCCGACCTGAGCTCTGTCTCAAGGCTCCTTAATGAGCTCATTAGAGCACCACCGGGGACGTGGGGCTGCAGTTATAATGGCTCCCCAACCTGCCTTTCACCAGCCTGGCATTTCCTGGGGGCTCCCACACCACTAGGAACCCCACCAGGCCACCCTTCCCCAGCAGGGTGCAGTTTTATGTCTTACTCAGGACAAGGGATCATCCCTACCCCATAGCCCTTGTCCTTACCTCCTGCTATTTCCAGAGCAGCCTCTCAGCCTGATGTTACCTCCTTCCTTCCCGCAGCAAACTGTATAAACTGTAGCCCAGCTTATATCCCTGGCCAAAATGGCTGCGCTCATCAGGCACCTGGCTGCTGCCTGTTTTCTGCCCTGCCATAGTATCCTAATTTCATCAGGTCACAGATGGTTAAATGTTCTCATATTGCAACTTAGCTTATCCTTTATCATGAGCAACATTTTGACAGAAATAAAAAGCAGGAAGTTTAAAGTAGCCCTGATCAAAAGAATTTGGTTATTTTTATGAAATAATCTGGAAAAAGGTTGTTTGGGTAGAAAAACCAAAATCTTCATACTCAGTACTTCCTTTTGAAGGCAGTAAAGGGAAGTACGCTGCTACAGGGATGTAGCTGCCAATTGTGTAGACTCATGTGATTGCTACGTCACTGTAGCCCATGGTACAGGTATGTAGTGCACTGCTACGGTGTCATGGGGCACCATGTAGATGCACTCAGACACAAACAATTCTGCCAAGTCTACTTTTAAGTAAGGTTTAACTATGACTGACTTACTTTGGGTACTATTCTGTTTTCATGTCTCATTCACCTACTGTTAGTGTTCTCAAGCAAGAAAAATAAAGAAAACTCAATACTGCAGTCCTACCAACCTTCAGGCATACCAAGTCATAATTCCCTTAACTCTCAATAGAGTTCACTGGCTATTTGGACTTGTTTGAGGGCCAGTGGGTGCTGTCCGGTGTGCTATGCTCAGAGTCCTCTTGGTGCACTAGCTTTAAACTTTTGACCTTCACTTTGATCCCTGTGTCATTGGCAATTGTCCAAAAGAATTAGTTGCCACTTTCCCAGTAGCGTCCTTTTCTGAGGGGGCTTATAGTTTCACTTGGTGAGCCATTCGTCCAGGAACCTGTAAAATGGCAAACAGACCTGGTCTTTCAGTCCATGCCAAATACTCTTTAATTCCTGTACTCTGTGCCAACTCTGCAGCCTTAGGAACTGGCAAAGCAAGGGGAAGTTCCCACTTTTAAACAGAAAATCACAAAGATTAGGGTCACAAGCTAATGGGCCAAAAGCAGGGAACAGATAACAAAAAAGAAAAAATATCAACACCATGGAAACATACACTCATACCACCTTAATTTCCCCCTTCTCTCCCCACACCTCCAGAGGTGTCTCCAAACAAGCCCTTAGTCCCTACAGTGCTCAAGCAGCAGCCTGCAGCTGCCCCCCAAGTCTGAGTCCAGGTCCTTCAGTTCGCAGTCCTGGCTGAACAAGCCAGTGAGATGTCTAGTTCCACTGTGCACTCCTCTGTGTAGGACTGACCAGGTTGCATGTGCCCACTGCTCTCTCTTCCCCTTACTCCAGCCTCAAGCTTCCTCTAACATTTTCCCTTACCCCCAGCCCCTGGGAGTTTCTGAATTAACAGACATCACAGCTCTGCAGACTGCCCCCGGGTCCCTCTTCCTGTTACACATATCACATTCACATTACAACTCCAGCTTTCCTATAGGAAATAAAAGATGCTCACGTAGCTGTTTCCCAACCAACTTTTCCCAATATGATTTCAAGTTCTGCTTTCTAGGCAGCTCTGGCAAACTGTTGACAAACCTTCCCCCTTCCATCTCGGGCAGCTACAGCAGCCTGTGTTATCTGAGCTGTTGCTAATAAGGTACTTAGCCACAGCAGGTGGGTGGGAAGAGGAGCTGTCCTGTCCATTAGCCCTGTTGAGACTGTCAAAAGCACAGTTTATACAGCTCATTACAGTACCTCTGACCATCAAAACCGGTAACAAAATCTGGCCAAGATATGGACCTACTGTGTTTTATGTCTTGTTTTTCTCCCTTATAAATAATGCCTTATAATTATTTTTAAAAGTTTTTATTGTGTAATTATTTATATATAAGTAAACAGTAATGAGTAAAATGTAATCCTCCCTTCTTTCCTATAACCAAACAACTGCAACTCCTTGAGCTGATAAATACTACAATAGTTTATATAGTGGGACAATGGGATAAGGAGGTGTAATTCACTCCTTTGTAATTTTTATGTGATAGCTGACCATTTTACCACTCTCAGTCTGACAGTGCTACCCCCTTCTCCCCCCACCACCTCCCTGACCTAAATGCTGTTATGCTGTCCTGATATTTCCTGACTGCTGTTTCCCTACCCTGATACAGAGCTGCATATTTTTTTGCATGTGTCCAGTAGGACAAAATTACCATGAAAAGATCCTCACAATGACAGAACCCAGCAATATTTGTGTTCACACATTGTGGTTCAACTTCTTAAGTTGCAGAAAAAAATTGAGAAACATTAATGGCTCGCAGGAGGTATAAGAGACCCCAGTAAGACTGGGACTGTTCCTTTGATTCTGGGATAGGCGATGATGTATTTTCATATTTCACTAAACTACAATAGAATACAACACCTTTAGGCAACTGAATCAGGAGCCCTAACATTAATTATGCTGGAATTACTGCAGTAATTTGGGACTGCTTTGGACTCCACCCAGTCAAACTAAACTAACTATGGAAAAGAAATGAAGGCATAGTTTTCAGAAAAGTTGAGAAATAGCAACTTTCCTTCAAAAAGGAAGCTACACATCAGCTAGTCTCATCCTAATCCATCATGAATCAGGTTATCAGAAGGAACTCAGAGCCAGGACACTTCTTTCTGCTATTTGTACTAAATTCTTAAACTTGAGTAACCTTTTTTCTACTTCCACACTGGTTAGATACCATTCTGATTGACTACACCAGCCTCTTCAAGCAGAGAAAATTCTAGTTCATGTACCAATACTAAAAGCGCAAAAACATTCCATTCAATTCCCTGCTAAAGCCAGTATCAGAGAAAGTCTTGAATAATGCATGTGCTTTAATCCATAGCCCTCTCGCTCCCACCAATCAGTTCTCTTTCTACCTTGCTCTTGTTTTCCTGTAGCATTTTGAATCAGAATGGATTATGCATAAGGGACCTTCAAGCAATATGAATTGCTTGAGAATTTAAATTAAGTCCTCTAGTTTAATTAGCCTTCCCCGGAGTTGAAAAATGCTATTTTATCATGTTGCAAAGGAGGTTCATGAGCACCCTAGTAATTGACATCCTGGCATAAATTCTCAGTTTTGTGGTAGTGCAAGTATAATTTCCTTGACTCCAATATTATTACTGGGTGTAAATTCACATTACAAACTCTTCAGAAAAGGTTGAGAGGAACAACAGATTTCTTGCTTTCACATACCCAAAACACAGCAAATAACTGCGAGTTTAAAGCCTGTTATAGCTTCTCAGGGAACTGAAACAGGGACAATTCTTAACTGATAGACCATCTAAGAAATTCTTAATGCTACTGCCCTTCTTAGCATAGAAATATAGCAGAGGAAAGTGATTTTAGAAGCAGGGGGCAGATGAATAATTCAGGAAACAGGACATAAGCAACTGAACAGACAGTGGAAGAATTAGTCTTTTGTTGTTACCATTTTACTGGGATGAACAGAGGACATGACAGAGTCATGTAAAATAACAAACAGTTTCAGTTTAAAGAAACCTAAATAGGAGCCCTCTCACACTCAGTGCTAGAAGAAAAGCAAAATGTTATAGTTTATATAATATATTATAGATTTACAACATAGTTAACTTGTGAACTTTTTTAGCTCAGCCACAGAAATTGTTGGGACCAGGAGTCTAACAATGATCGTGCCTTAGTTCAACCTCACAGGCTACAATATTGCCACTGCGCAAAACATGTAGACTAAATTTACATAATGACGGCTGAAGATAGAGGGGCAAGTGGAGCTAACTGTATATGACCATAGAAAAAGAACTAGCTTGGTTATAATGGCTATGTAGCTTATATATAAAAACAAAATAACTGAAAATCTTAAATTGGCATGTTGTTTGCTGCATTTATCTCTGCTCATACTTTATATACCTAAATCTAGACCGCACTTGATCTGTTGTGGAGTTGTTCTGTTTATTTGCTGTGCCTTTTTACTTTAGCTTTTGGAACAGGGACCACGTTTTCCTACATGTCAGTTTAGGACCCAGAATATTTTGTTACTGTTCACCTTTATATGTAAATGATTAATAAGCACTCCCATTTTGCCAAACTCTTCTCAAGTTAGAAATGCATTTGCTTCATACTTCCCTGCAGTGCCATAGCAAGGAAGTTTGGTGCCCAGAGCAAAGCCCACAGGGGCAGCTTTCATTCCACACATGGATCCAGGGAGCACCCCCTCACCCCCAATGCTTGCCCAGGATTGCCCACAGTGGCAAGAGACACTCTTCCCCCCGTCCCCCTGCTCCCCGCAAAGGAGCCACTTGCAGCTCCATCCTGCGCCCTGCTCCAGCCGGGTAGCATCTGTTGGTGCCCTTTCACTTTGACACCCCGGGCGGTCACCCCACTCACCCCACCCATGCTATGGCACTGCTTCCCTGCCATAGTATATCTAGGGAAATGACATCTCCTTTAGCTGTCTTACTCATTTGAAACACAAAATTTTTCAGGCAGGAATGGTCACCCACAATGTCTTTGTACAGGGTTTATTTGGAATAAAAAGGGAGGGGAGACCTCCCAGTCTCAGTCAGTATCTTGCAGCTAGTATATCAAACCAGTAACAGGACTGGATAAAAATGTGTAATTGCACTTGCCGTAGTGCTTAAGCTAACAATCTGACTGAAGCAATTTACTTCCATACTATACGACTTAATCACTGTTGGAGCTAGCAAGTGGTCCACCCTGTTTTATTGCATAACATGCTATATGCCAACAAATCCACATGTGCACTGTGAAGGAGCTGCTAAGTCCAAACTTGACACAATGCTATCAAACCTGTGAAATATTTACCCTGGTTTTTATATATTGCCATAGTGTTCCACAGCAGTCTTCTGTTGAGAAATATTTCCAGTTTAATCTCATTGTTCCTAATTGTACGCAGGTGGCTCACTCTAAAAAATTGTCCTCCCCTTCTTGGTCTTTGTACCTTCCAAAATGTACATGTGGAAAGATGGACCTCCAGAAACAAAATATGTTACTTATAGTGTTAGAGGTCAATAACATTGCTGCCAAACTCTTTTAACAAATGTAAGTGTTATTTTTACTTTTGTGAGGAATATTTAATAAACATCAAATATTCATAGAGGACAGACAATATTTAAATGACATCTTTAAATGATTAAAAATGTACAACTCTCTAGCAGGGATTACTATATTATGGCCTGCAATACATTTTCATTAGGCAGTCTGTCTCTGAAATGATAGTAAGGAAAAGAGAACTTTATTTCTGAGTAATTTTTGCGTACTCCTAATAAGGGAGCCCAAATTCAAGTTTTTGTCTTTAAAAAACTTAAATTAGTGTTTGGGACTTTTTATAACAATAATATATAAATATCATTTAGGCATATTTAGTTTAAAGATCCATCATATAGATATATTTTTATCAAACTATGTTCCACTAACATAACCTCTCCTATGAAGTTTTGCACCAGGATTGAAACACTGCTGACATTCCAATGTGGGATGCATTGTAATCTTTCAAGTTAAATAGGACTAGACCTGGTCCTTAGTTGGAAGCAATACTAGTTATACTTAATCAGTATTTAACTGGTGCCTTACTATATTAAGAGGATTCATTTGTCTCCCTGAATTCCCCCTAAACATGTAGTCTGATATGAGAGTTCTTCACTTGTATTATTTACATTGATGTAAGCACTAAAAAGTGTTCAGCATGAGCTAAGGCAGATGAAATGTTACATGTACAAGGCACATCCACAGGAATTAGCAGCAAGAGAAGCAACATTTAATGCACAGAAAAATCAGTGAGTTGCCTTACCTTGTAAAAGCCCCACTAATTTACACCAATGAAAAACCCATTGTAAATTACTGTATGTTGTGAATTAGCAAATAAATGAACATGTACAATAAAATGAAAGGTTACTGCATCATAATACATGCTTTGTTCATTTATGTTGACAATTGGAGGAAAGTTTAATTTATAACACTTCATCCTGTGTTAATAAGTTTACTACAAGATACTTAACAAAAGTGATAGAATTGCAGTAACAGGCAATCTTAATCAAGTTCTCGCTCTACTGCTAAATTATTGTACTAATGTAGGCAGTTATCTTTCTTCTTATTTCTCAGCAAATTCACATATGCAAAAGTAATTAAGCTAACAAAATATTCCTGAAATGCACTTGTAGAAATGTGTCTGTATTTTTGTGTCTATCATAGGAAGCTCTTTCTGTATGTTAATCACCATTGCTATCTATGTTGCTACTTCCTAAAAAAAAAAAAAGCATATAGGCTTCCCATAAAATGCTCTTTCTTTTTTTTTTCTTCTCTAATTATAGATTTAAGTGGGAAGCCTTATATTTAAAGATACAAAGCTGCCCTTCCCCACAACCTTTTGTTTGGGAGGGGAGGTCTCTCCCTGACTGTCCTCTGCTTATTCAATTATGCTGGCTCCTCCCCTATAATGCTTATTTATAAGGTAAATATGAAAGCATTTACTAGCTTTCTACTTTGGGGAGGGAAAGCAATTGGTTATGCTTCTCTGACTATTTCAAGGGAATTGAGTTATGTAGCTGGATTTTTTTAGTAACAGTGTAAAAGTAATGCATGAATGTATATTTAAATACTCATACAATGAAAGAGGAGAATTAGTGGCTAACTAGTATGCCAAAGACTTTATCTAGTTTTTGCAGAAGTTGCTGAGAAAACTTGTGTTGATGGGGTTAGGCCATAAAAGTTCATTTAGTCTACCCTTTGTGGGGAGGGGTTCTCTCTTAATTGTTCATCAGGGGAAAGAGCAGAGTAAGGTTTGAGTCCTTTCCAAGAATACTTTAAGTCTTTCTTCTACAGTGCCAGAGAAAAGATATTCCCAAAAGACCCTTGCTAAGTGCTTATATTCTATAAATGTAAGAGATACTGAAAGCAAAGAGAAAACAGGATGGCTGACGGCAAAATTCTTGAAAACCGCATTTAAGTACATAACACAGCAGTACTTATTTTCTTCTCCTGTACTGAAAAGTTATTTTACATTTCCTACCTTATGGCCAGGTCCAAATACCTTATCTAGGGTGATATGAGGAACAAATTACCTTAGAATGGCTTTTTGAGGGGTGGTGGGCTAGGGAAGATCATCTGCATCGGCTGATCATGATACTGATGCTACTACTCATATTTCATATCCAGTGTGCAGGAAAGGTAGCACTAACTGATGTTCTCTAAAAAACAATATTGTATTAATGGCAGGATCTTCTTATATGCCTTCTCATTTTATACTTGATTCACATTTCGAGTTGGGGTTTTTTTTTCTTCTTTTCCTGCATAATCATGATAATTAGAAACTTCTGGGGGGAAAAATCTGATGTGTTTAGGATATTTGTATGACAGTGGCAACTAGGAAGGGGGAGACTATTGAAAGAATAAAATCAAAAGAGTTGGCACTACTGAATGTGTCTGTACATATCAGAGTGGCCTTCCAATATTATATCCAAAGAGGCATTTCAGTATACTTTAGAAGTGCAGAAAAACCTCTTGGAGGAAACCCCAGTATCTTCAGTCCCTGAAGTCCTCTCTCATGAGCTTTCATTCACTCTTATCGTTTCATTGCTGATGTTTCTAGACCAGAATACCATGGCACTAGGCACAGAACTATCTGAACATGGATCACTCCAGGAAATCTAGCATAGTCAGTGTATCATCCAAAAAGGTGGAGCAAGCTGTAGAATTAAGTGTGCAGACCTGGAAAACCATTTGAAGGGGAATGGGTAAGCTTTCAAGCTGCAAAAAAAGAATGGACTGCAGGTTTCTATCCTAACTGGACTGAGACGCCATTGAAATTAGTGAAAGATCTAGGTGTGAACCACTGTTCATTTGAAGAAGACAAAAAACAGTGAAGTCACTGACTCTTAGGATATAAATGAAGGTTTGGAACTGCTACAGGCTCATCCCTATCCATAACCATGGTACCCTATTAAGTCCTTGGCAGTCATTAGTTACAAGCAATGTAGTTTATAGTGGGTTTGGCTGACTGAGTTCCCAGTTGTCCCAAGATGTGGGAAACAGAAACAATTTTCCTTCCTACTCCTGTTTGTCACTTGTCCCAAATTTTGTACTGAGGACAAAGCCTGCCTGCTTTGCACAGGTGTACATGATAATGCCTTATGGCAAAACAGTGTAGAGCCATATGCACACAATTTACTAAATATTTAAGCCCAATTGTTCACAAATGGGTAACAGTTTGGAGTGCTTATCTGGAGAAATGGCAGACTTGACTTCCAAGGGAGATGAGTAGCTATAGCTTCTGTTACCTTCCATACTTCTTAAGATTTCTCCTATTGTTGAGGACCTTGGGCCATATTCCAGATAGTGGGAAGGGCCTGTCAGGGACAGAACAGGATGTAGCATGGTAGTAAAATGTGCAATTAGGTGCTGCTAGAGAGACGCTTCTCCAGAGGGTCCTCTTGTCCCTTTTCTTCAAATGTATCATGCCCTTCCCCATTTTAACACTTAATCCATAGAAGCTTATACTTCTACTCTTCTGTCAAACACAATCTCCTCCTCAATTTCTTTGGCACAGAACACACCCCAAAATCCAGAACATGTTTTATGAAATAACAAGATTATAATCTTAAAATTCTGGTATATCTAACTTCAATAAGCGCATGTTTGTTTTAGGATGCCCCAGGCAAATTACACAAGACATTGTTTTTTGTTTTTTTTGTTTTTTTCCCTGAAATGTGTACATCTCACTGTGTGTATGGCTGTTGTGGGACTTTTGTGAATTCAAAACTTCAACCCCATGAAAAAAGTAATATGGAAACTTTCATTTTCCACTAAAGCACATTTAGTATTTTTGACCCACTGATATATTTGCAAGGGTAGTGAAAGTCTCTGCAAGGTCTCTCTGCTTAAGACCCTAGCAGATAACGTGTTGTTAAATACTGAGCAAATTATAATGCAAACTGAGAAAAACTGGTAGAGAATGAGACAGATTTATTTCCTGGCTGGAAAGCAGATTGAATGTTTATAGCCAGAGAGAGATTTTAGGGAGGTAGAAATTTCTCTGGCATCCCTGTCCTAAAAATAAACCTTTGGCATCTGCTAGTAAAAAGCTGCACGTGATCAGATTGCTTAGTGAAACCTAACTGAGACTTTTGTATGCCTGGGATAGGCATCAAAAGACCTATTCCCAAAATACTAGGAGCAGGATTTTTATCCAGTCATTAAACTATTACAGAGTTAACAAAAGAACTGCCAGCTGCAGAACATATCTTTTATCATTGGAGGTAATTTCATCTCCATGAAAATAAAATCGTTTACACCAAAGATGCTGGCTTGTTCAAATATTTGTTCAAAGCCTGAACACTATGACTTCCTCAGCATTTGACTGTTTCCTTCAATACTGCTTGTGATGTCTGACAGAGTCGGAAAGTGAATCCATCCTCTGAGCCTCTAAAGAGGGAAATCCTTGTACCAAAGCAGGATCAAAATGTAGGCCGATCACCATCTCCTCTGCACCAGTTGTTAAGTGGAGTAGTCAAAAAAGTACACAGTGCTACCAGGAGACATACAGGAATAAGACCCCTCTAAAGAGTCTTCAGTAACTGGCTGGAATTTCAGAAGTTCTCTTTTTCTGATGGAATAGTTAAGTTCACCTGTTTTTTTATTTTCTTGGTGTGCATCTTTGCTCTAGGAAATTGCACCAACAAGCATAATCAAGCCTACTGAATTAACTCAGTCTCACAGATGCTATCAGAACCCTTTTCCTCAACCTGGTTCTAAGCAGTAATGGAAGGAGCTAAAATCTTTTGTGCCCTCACTGGAATTTGTCCCCCTCTTTTGGAAACTGTTAAAATATTTGTGGCAAGACTACTGAATTGAATCACTGTCTCCCATCTCAGATGTGTCCTACAAAAATATGTTGCCGCCCTTGGAATGGAGAACCCAAAATGCTTTCATTTTCTAATAAATTTCCAACAAGAATTCTCTGCATTTTTTGCTAACTGCCTGCTTCAAATATTCCTCAGCAAAAATCAGAAAAATTGGAAATTTGTTTCACACCACACAAATGAAAGTGGCTTTCTTTTCCCAGTTTTACTAGTGGTAATTTTTTTCCACCCAACTCAGCCTATAATTGCCCCCTTGTGATCCTTGGTAGCACAGAAAATGGTATGTCATTTTTATTTTAGTATAATGGAGCAGTAAAACCAGGATTTTCTTTAATTTTTTCTGATATACCCAAGGGCCTGATTAAATCACTTCAACAGCTCCCCTAGGCATCATTTGAAAGTGATTTTGCATCTCTAGCCCTACTTGGTTAACCCTGACTCATGTCTTGCTTACCTCTCTTCTCAAAGAAGCATTGTTGGCAAAAAACCTTCTGTAGCCAAAGTCATTTGAAATTGTCACAACCCAAATCAAGTGAGTGTCCCTGACACAATAGACCACCTCTCCATATGATTGACATTGAGACCACCCCTCCGTATGATTGGCATTGTTCTACATTCGGTATGTTCCACCTAGTTAAGTATTCCTACTTGGCAAATTTTCATTGGCTACTCCAAAAGTATAAAAGTTTGCTCAGTTTCCACCCAAATCGGAGCAGAGCACATTCTGAACACATTGCAGGAACGATCTCGCAGAGCTCTGAGCACATGGCAGAGTGACTTTGGCGGACTGATCACCCACCAATGACTCCCCGTCAGTGACCTCCCGACGTACCCCTTCCCTGAGCACTCGTTTTGTGTACGAACTCGTTGGGGTAACCCGGACTATAACCAAGCAAGTGAGCCTACAGCCTGCGTCGCAGCAACCAGCGGCGTAAGTAAAATCTATTTGAAACCAATACACTGTCCCCCCTCTCCATCGCTAGCCCGCCTGACATGTTAACACTGTCCCCCCTCGGTCAGCCCTGACCGGTCGGCCGGCCGAGACAGAAATGACACCAGAGAACATGGATATCTCTGGCATAGCCATTACATGCTCCTGCAATATGATGGATCCCAAACATTTTCAACACCTTCAGTGGCTGGGCTTCAAGTGGACACACTAATATGTATTATCTGGTAAATTATTGTCAAACTCTGCCTCCAGCCATGTTAATATCAGAACGGTTCAGTAACATTTATGTTAGGCAATTTTGTCAGGACTGTTTTTGTGTGTGTCCTCAAGCAATGTAGGGTATTAAGAAGACCTGAGCTACTGATGCATGTGTGTGTGTGTGTATATAGAATGTAAAAAAAAAAAATAGATCCAACTATACACATTGATGCAACTGTATAGTCTGAAATAACTCTAATAGGTGTACAGTGGAATGCAGTTCTGGAAGAACACTGGTGAGATTTGATACTAGTTTTTCTCTCTTTTTTTTGGTTTTATAACTCTTCAGTCACCATTATTCTTATTCTCCTTATTGCTTATTTGTATTATGGTAGTACCCAGTAGCCCTAGTCATGGACTGGATCCTACTGGGCTAGACTTCATACAAACACAGAATACAAAAATGCAATACCTTGCCCCAAGAAGTCTAGAATCAAAGCTTTCACTGCTTGAGAAACTCATCATCTTTCTCTAGCAATGGAACCCTTCCCCTTCCTCACTGCACAGTAAGTGAATCAGCCATTTCCAAGGTTCACCCTAAATTGCACACGTGTGTGGCTGTGCACAATAAAAATTCTTGCCGTGTAGTAACTTTTTAAGGCAGTGCATCCGCCCAGAGAGAAGCTGGGTTGCAACTTCCTGTAAACTTTGGGCAAGGAGCACAGTGGAGGCACCGGAGCTGGCACAGGACACTTCCTGACAGTAAGCTCCCCACTCCTCTGCTGCGCTCCTCACTGAGGGCAGGCAGTGACTCCTCCCCAACGCAAGGCAGGAATTGGGGAACAGAGCAGAGCTGGGCACCACGTGAGCTGTGCTAGCTCTGGGAAACTGCTCTGTTCCCTCAGCCCCTTTAGGCAAGTTCCTGTATAAAGTGGATTCCTTTACTGTGGACATATGCATATGAGAAGTGTGTGCAAAGCAAATTCCTACTAAAGAATATGCTATAACACAATAGCTTCTCAATTAAAGTATTCAGTATATGGTCTGACTATATTGGAGCTACTGCTTCCATGTTGTGAGAGAAGCGAGGCCAGGCAGCAGTTGAAAGCAAAACCTAGCTATTCAGAGAACAGAAGAAACTTGGAAAGCAACAATCCTTAAGGAGACTTAGGGGTAAGAGTGGATAGATAGCAAGTTAAGTTGGAATTTACAGTGTAACCTGGCAGCAGGCTACTGTCATGCTGAGATATAATGTGTCTTCTATGTATAAGCTAGCTATTGAGCTTCAGTTACTTACTTGCTTTAGTGATGTTTTGGTTGCACAACACTGCTTGGTCTCCCTGCAGTTTATGAGCATGTACAGAGAAGTGCACCAACTTGGCTAAATTGCATCCAGTTTCTACACTAGCCTGGTTAAAGTGGGCATGATTTTACCATGCAACATATAGTATTGCTTTTTCTATCATTCTAGGAAGGCCAATATTTTTCCTGCAGCCTCTGCAAAAGATCATCTTTATATTTATTGTACACAGACTCATCCCCTTAGTAAGGGGCCCTTATTACATCTTCTAAGTTAAATCCTCAAATTTTACAATGTTATATTGTGGGGTGGATCGAAGTGGCGCACACCAAAAGGGGAGGGGAGATGAATTTGGAAATGGACTAAACTGGCACGCTCCGGGACTGAATTGGCATGCTCGTGGATCATTACACCTTAGGGGGAACATTGGCCATTTCCCTAGTTTAAATCACTTCAAATTGCCTTAAATATAAAGATCTTCCTTTTAACACTGCTACTTACAAACTACTACCCCATAGTTTCTCCAGGGACTCCTGCTTTCTTATTTTTCCAGGTACCTGCTTTTGCTTTCATTTTGTTTTCTCTTTCTAAACTTCCAGTGGATATTAGATTGTAATTCAGCAATGGGGAAGAGACTGTATATGGAATAGATGTCCTGTCACTTGTGTTCCACACATCCTGGGAGATCTGGAGAATTTCCATCAGGGGAACAATAATTTGACAAGACTTACAGACTACACTGTCCTGGCTGCCCTCTGCTCCTCTCAAAACTTCCCCCAACTTGATCTGCCTCCCAGCCCCTGGGAACACCACATTGTAGGCTTCATTCACTTTGAGTATTGTAATATTCTCAATACTTTAATATTCTGTGAGAGCTCATAGTGGGACATGACCATTCAGCTGAATCATAGCAATGGTCTCAAACATATGCAGTTCTTGATAAATCTGACAGGATGCAATCAAATTGTAAGCAGGAGTTGTGTTTCGCAGCATATAAAGGGGAAGCCCTGCCTTTTGGCAACTCTAGCTGTGTTGGCAAGGCTGAGAAGGGAAGGCACTCAAGGAAACAGATGCCACCACTAGGTCCAATCCCTGTGCTTCAGCATTTCTTCTCATAAATAGGGAGGTGGGGATGAGAACAAAGGTAAAACCTTTTTTAAAACAGATTCTCCTTTTCAGTTCACATTTGAGTTTGAACTTGGACCTCCAGTAGTGAATGGAAGCAATTCCTTTCTTTGTTTGCCTGTTATGAACTTCATTATTCTCCTTGGGTCATATTGTACCTCTTAAGTAAAGTAAATCCTCTGTGTTCACATTGGAGCCATGTAATGAACTGACTTGCATTCTGTGAAAGGCAAGGTCACAGAGATTTTTAGTTGATAAATGTTCTACTTTAAAACATTGGGTCCTTGCTTCTTGTGCTTTGTCTCTAATCCACTTCTGAACCTGAGCTGCTAAAGAGAAAAATGCTACTTTTTGTATACTAGGAAAGTCAGACAAATGGACCAGCATCAGAAAAAGATAGCTGTAATCTTTTGGCTTTCCATCTCTCAATTTGTCATGTAACAGGGGAAACATCATAGCATATCTCTCAATTAGAACTGAAGATACAGGTGGCTGGGCAGGACACTTAAACAGGGACATGTCAAATAACTTTTCCACCTAGAAAGTGTGTAATGACTGCATTTAATATCATTTTAGAACTGGTAGGTCAACCCTATTTTTTTCTTTATTACCCAATTAAATAAGTTATGGATGTTTTAAGGCACTAAGGAGCCAAGCTTTCTGGCAGGTATGCTGCAGCTGGCCACCACTATTTTATAGAATTAGGGGAAAGCACTACTTGGTCCAAACAGGTGTGAGATGTGAAGAGAGAAATGCTTGTATACCTACAGAAATCTAAGTAACTGAGTTCTAATGAGATATGAAAGAAGAGAGGACCAACCAGTCACATATCTTTACTTCATTTTTATTAATGCCCTTAATTTTCCAGAAGTAGAAGTCTTGAAAATACCATAAGATATTTTTGGAATAGCAGACTATATTTATATCTCTAAGAATATGTTTTCTTATGAAAAGTGAATGGCTTGCAGATTTGAATGGCTTGAATAAGGTATGGGTAAGGAATACTGAAGATTCTTACGCCTCTTTCTGTCGTTGATTCCTTAGTGCCTTGAATGATAAAAATAAAAATTATGGAATAAGGATAAATCTTTCCAAAAGCTAAGGCAGTAAGTAAACTCAGTATGTCACAAGGTTAGTAGCATCTGTATCTTGCTGTATCTGGCTGCCCAAGTTGTAGACCAGTGGTTCTCAACAGACATGATTGAGACCATTGTAACAGGCCAAGTGAGTAGCTCATTGTGCTTAGGGAGTTTGAAAATGTAAGAAGAAAGACATAGTGAAGTAGAAAAGATAATTCTTGAAGAAAAATAATTCTGCAAATTTCAAAGGCATTTGTTTCAAAGAAACTTAAATGGTATGAATCTACCTAAGACTACTGAAATGATCAACCTTCCTAAACAACTAAAAGTTGTAGACTGCAAGCCCCCTCACCCCCCTCTCCTGGCCAAAACACAAAATAATTAGAGCTTTTGTATTTGGGGGCTATAGATATATGTTAAAAAAAAGCTGTATAGGGAAAACCACATAGGAAGGGGTATTAAGGAAGATTAACTTGGAAAGAGCATATTATTTGAAGCACCACTTAAAAGAGTAACATCAGTCTGTGGGACTCTTGCCTGAGAGTCATGGAATGACTCTATTCCAGCCCTTGTGCTATTAGGTAAGATACAGGAAGAGGGAGGCAACTGTACTAGAAATATTTCAAAACAAGGTGGAATCCAAGAGTGGCTATTTTACACCTTTGCCAGAACCATAAAAGATGCAAAGTGATGATCAACCACCTCTAAATTGGTGATATCTACTGAAGAAGCAGCCCTTTCTGTCAGATGACCATGATCATTTGCCCTCTGAATTTTCTGCATATTTAGCCAATATTTGCTAATATAAATTTATTTTTGTTTGTTTGTTTTGACTTCTATACCCTTATCTGATCCCCTATGACTTTTTTAGGACATTGCCTTGCTGCTACAGGACATCAGGTGTCCAGAGCGTGGTGGTAAGCAGCTGGTGTTTGTGGCCCATACAATGAACAATAAGCATCTAAACAGAAAGCTGATTTCTATCACAAAGCACATATCTGACCCACAAACAGAAATGTGGTTTCTACTGCAAACCACATATTTGATAGCATCCATGCTCCAGTTAAAAAAAAGAAATAGCAATTATAAAGAGTCATGTATGATCTTCAGTTTGCTCTGAATTATTGCCCCTGACATCTATCATGCAGGAGGATTGTGTGAAAATAATATGAAATGATTTTTTGTCCCCTGGTGGGTCTGGCTATTACACCTGCTCTATGACAAACTGCTACAGATTAAGAGAGGTGGTAAAATGAAATATGCATACATTTAAAATAGAAATAGCTTGTATAAGCTCTTAGACTTCATTCTCTGTGAAGTATAAATCTTTTGCACATTCAATACAGGCTTGATCCTGAGAGGTACTCAGCACTTCCTGCAAATAGTGTTAGTGCCATCAAGTCTCACAGAGTGGAACCCTTTACCAACAGTTTTTACTGTGCTTTGAATTGTAAGGCATACAGCACACAATTGGAAAGGATATCAGAAAGCAGTGTTGGCTTGAACTAACAATAATATAGGGCTGGTCTGTGACAGTGGGAGGATGCTTCTAAATAGAGGTGCTGTGCTTTAATGCTTGAACTCTTTGCTGTGTTTCAGTGTCTCAAAGTAATCCGATTCCATGGTGTGCAACAAGGAAACCTGCACTTAGAGAAGGAAAAGCTTAGTACATACCACTAGCGTGAGGACTTAGCAACTGTAGAAAGGGATGATGACAGAGGCAAGAAGTCTCAAGTGGGACATAGTTCTGGCTGCTGAAATGCTGTATAACTTATTATCCTATTCAAAACTCAGTGTATCCATGAGGGGCATGTGGGGGCTGAGAAACGCTGGTGGAATGGGGCCACTGATGGAGTGGAATTGAGGTGCTAGACACGCGGGTTGTTGGAAGCCAAAAAAACTTTACTTACAGTCCATAGGCTGTAGGCACGTTCCTTGAAGTTACAAATTCAAACAGGAACACAGACAGGCACACTGAAGCTCACACTCACACAGAGTATGGGGCGTTGGATGAATCCAGCAGGGAGTTGTTGTCGGTTGATCAGACCTCCTTCGTGGCTTGGAAATGCAGGCAGGATCTCTCCTCATGCGTGTCCGAGCTCTCCTCGGGTTTGGGCAGGCATCGCCCAAGCCTCTTATTCGGTCAGCGAGCCAATTGCCGACTGACACGTATGCATGAATTACCATGAGCCAATCGCAAGCATGCACTCGGTGGTGCAGCTGCAAGGTTTTGGCGGGCTCTGACCGTGCACCAAAACTTTTCCTGCACTACAGGGGAAAATCCCTGCATCCGTGCTCGCAATGTGCTCAACACAGCTGTGCCGAGGCATCTCCTAACTGTTTTGCACAGACCGGGCAGTTGGTTCTCTTCGAGTAACCTCTTCATAACTCAGAAGTAGTACTGCCAGACTCTAAAAGAACCTGTGATCAGCTCTCCTGAATGAGAACTGCAAAAGTCAGCCCACTGGGAAAACTTAAGAAGGAAGGGGAGAAGATGACAGGTGGAGGGGAAGGGTGGTACTGTAGCATTGGAAATTCCTAAGGACTCTCAAAAATAAGTTGTTATAACGTAAAAATAGCTCCTGCCATTTGCAGCTGATGACCTAACTCCTTTGTCCAGCCTCTCAAATTTATTTTTGAGCCTTATAAGCTTGGAGTTATGGTGAATAATGATGGTTTTGTGCTCAGGATGTTGAACTCTTATTTATTCACTGAATGCATTTAGCAAAGAGATTCAAAAATCTTCCATTTCTTCTTTTGCTCATACCATTTTGGTGCTACTATCTGCATAGTCTAGAAAGCAGTTCAATATCAGCTGCCATGGGCATTTCTACACATGCTCCAGGACTGGGGGGAGGAAGGCGCTTTAATTAGAGCGGGTCCAAGAGCCATTCTAATTAAAGTGTCCAGAGCATCTCATGTATCAGCATCCCCATGCTTAAAAATGTTGGCAGGGGTGCTTTATTATTGAATAAGCTTTAGTTAAAGCACTTCTGCCACCATTTTTAAGTGTGGGGATGCTGATAGATGGGGCTCTGGAGTCCACCAGAGCCTGGTAATTACCACACTCCAGCAAACTGGATTAATTGAGTCTGCTCTGACATTTCATAATTACAGCGTGTTGGAGCAGGCTTGCTGCTCATGTATACATGCCCCATGTGTTGCTCATGGAGATTATTGGGGAATGACAAGCCTGTGTCATGACAATTTTCTGCATGGAACAAAAGCAAAGACCTTTAAATGCTTTCACAAAAGATTTGTATACAAATGGAAACATCGGGTTTTTGGTCTCTATCTTTCTGGTCAAAAGTGACCAGAAAACTGTGAACCTCAAAATCCTTCTTTTTAATGAAAATATAGTTCTTTGAATTATTTTCCTGACCATTTAGTGGCACATTGTGTATGGGGTCTGCTTTGGTGTATCCATTTGTCATTACTATCTATTAGTGGTCCATTGTTAAGTATGCATATAGCATCATACAGCAGTAATTGTTTCTTAGTTAAGCATACTTTTTCTCATTGCATTTTGCAGGGAAGTCCTTTCTGATTCTGGACAATTGGAAGAAATCTCTTCCTCAAACTTCCTCATATTTTGGGCACTGAGGTAAAAAGTGTCCCATGATAATTTGAATCTCTGTTGAATATTCATAGAAACTGTATATTAGCAAATATATGTTTTGTCAAGTCACAGGTTAAGGAAATGGCATTTTAAATGCTAACTCCAGTTCATGACAAAATGGATACTAGCAAAGATGATGTGGTTGAAGAGATTATTTTAAGACCTGGCATGGCACTTGTAAATCACACACGCACTATATATATATATACTGTCAAAAATAACAAATAAATTAAGCAATGATCTTTGTTTTTAAACTGGGGTGAAAATGGGAAATCACCAAACCAGTGGATAAGAACAAAACATGTCAGCAGCATTTCAGAATGTCTTTTTTCCAAATGTTTTAGAGTGAGGCAGCAGAAGCTTACTTTTTTCCTTTCTGTGGTCCTATCCCCATTTTAAATGTCTATGCTGTGAAAGCAATAGGAAACACTAAAGAAAAAGAAAGAAAAGAAAGGCCCAACCCCCTAGATCTGTAAAATGCATGTATTTGGGGACCCTCATTTGTCTGTAAGGTGCAGAAATTGATGGACTGTGGAAAGCCCATTTGGTAATTACTGATTTCCCCAAAAGGATTTTTCTAGGGTCTTGAATGCTAAAATAAGAGACCTGTGCATGCATATATCTGTACCCAGAACATTCGGGTCATAACTCATGTCTTACCTTCTATACTTTTTTCCTCTTTTCTCTCATCTAAGTTCTTAGACTGCCACTACTACAACAAAGGGGGAGGCAAGGTGGAGGATTTTCACAATCCATAAATATTGGTGTCTTGAGACACCCATACCTTGCTCTCTTTGATTATGTTTTTAAATCAAAGATACTCTGTGAACCAAATGTTGCAGATTCTTGCTGAGATATCTGGGGTCTATGACAGTCAAAGCATTTTCCTTCCTATAATAAGTTCTAAAGGGAATTTTAAAAAGTCTAGGCATCTTTTTACCTAACGATGAGGTCAACATGGAGGTTGTGTGTGTGAATTATAGAAACTAAAAATAAAGATTAAGTAAGCAAAAGCCAGTTGCAAACTCTAGTTAGTGGCCTTTATTCTCCATTGACATGTTCCTTAAGTCACCAGTGACACCTTTGTAGAGGATTCAGTGTAATCCCATTAGAATTTATCTCTGCAAAACATTAAGGTAACTATAATAGGGCTCAACTCCAGGGGTGTCTGTGATGTCTTTGGACAACTTCCCTTTCTCCTCATCTGCCATGCATTGATGTATTTATCTTTTATAAAAAAAGAGAATGCCCCAGGGCTCTCTTATTTTGGAGCGATGAGGCTTCCAAAAGCTCTGTGTAGCCATAACACAACAAGTATTCATGGGTGCAGAGTGCTTTTAAAATGGCTGATCATTCAAAAGTTTAAGCCTCATCAGATGTAGTAACAGACAGAGGTTTTCTAAGGCAGAACACTTTAGGGAACCTGTGTACAAGTTTCCTTGTGCAGGTAGGCACTGGCTAACCCCTGCCCCCAGGACTGTCACAGAGATGAGACAGAAAACCTCTGTCTCCTTACTGCGCAGCCAGGTGGAGGAGGGGAAGGGAAGGGAGTCTTCATGCTATGTGTGCCCCTCTAGATTCTGGGGGGAAGTTGGGCCAGGATAGTTGTGGGGGGTGGTCCCCCCTATACTCCCAGCCACTCCCAACAGTTGCTAGTTGTTGAGGGGGATGTGGCTTGGGAGATGGGCAGCCCAGCAGCCTCCTGGGAAGCTTCAGAAACCCCTGCCCTTCCCCCAGCCCCAGCTGCTGACCTGGGACAGTAAAGACAGGCTCTGAGTCCTACTCCTGAATCCCTCTTAGGGTTCAATACCACTCTAGGTCATAGTGTTTTGTGTAAAGTGCCATAGTTAATGTGCCTCCTTGACAGGCTGCCTGAACTTCTTTACACACCCCTTATATGTAACTTCCAGCTCTACCTTCCAGTGATCCTATATGTCATTGATGGAACACATTGTAGATTCTCTAACATTTTGAACAGTGCCAACTTTGTGATTTGTGCCCTCTGCAGTCTTCTGAAGTTACTGCAGGGACCCACAAGTGACTACTAAGGATGATCAAATTTTTAAAACTATTGAAAGATCAGTTAGTATTTCAGGCAAATGTTTGAGTCAGAATTGACTGTTGCCCTGCTAAGTATCTCCCAATACAATCCCTTTAGGTAAATTTCTTATAGGTAAAAGGTAGTTTATACTTATGATATGAGTATATATGTGCAAAAATATTAAACATAAAAAGTTATATATGCAATAGCTTATGAAGTGAAAAGTCTACATGTAATTTAGAAACAGCTCAGGATACTTGTCCATGATTAATTTTAAATTAAAACATTTTGAGGATGGTGTTTATCATTTTGGGTTATTTCTCATTGAACTATAGTATTATGTTCTTTGATTTAAATATATAGCCTGCATCACAATTGGCGTTTTCTGAATCCTGAAGGGGTATATAATTTTTTTTCCTGCCATCTCTACAGCAGTGAACTTCACAAAAATAATTAATAGCAGTAGTCTCGCTTATGAAATAGTGCAGAAGTAAAACACATGTTCAGTGTGAATGAAAATAGGAAATCTGGAAGCTTTAGGCCAAGCTTGAACAAATCCCGTTTATGACCTTGAAACAATTTTAGCATTGTAAAAGAGAGAAGAAAATTTCACTCTCAGCTGCTGACAAGAGAGAATTATATTTTTCATGTGGGACACAGTTATGGGCAATTTAATCACATTTCAGAAGCAATCTCTCAGATTTACCATTTTTACTGTGTTTCACATATTTTATTTTACTTTTTTTTACAACATTCTAAGTTGCTTAACCAGTTCCTGGAAAACCATAGTTTAATGGAAAGAAGGTAGAAAATATATCAGAGAAAGACATAAAAAGAGAAAGAGCAAGCAGGCAGTTATGCATATAGTCTTATGTTCTCAGGGGTGTTCATTTAATCTCTTGAATGATATTACTAAACTACATACCCTATCTGTGTCTTCAGGCTGTGTGATGACCGAAGCAAAAATCCTCATTTTTGCTTTTAGTTTTCTACTTAGCATAGGTGAAGTGGAGGAGCTGGGAAAGAGAGATGTTGCAGCTTTTTCAATATTGCTTCTGGAAGTGTTCTGCAGTGATTATTAAACAGTATATAGATGGCTGAGCTATGCAGCATCTTGCCTTCGAGAGCAATCAAATGGTGAACGGTATCAACTAATAACGCCGTGGACAAATGAGCAAAGCTCTGAAGGATCTTTGAAGAACTTGGATTAAACCAGAGTGGATTGAACAAGTCCACCATGGGAAAAGGGGGAAGAAGGGAAGGAGGACACTTCTGTCTGCATTTTGGACAGTCATTTATATGCATTTCTGCTCTTTTGCTGTTGGAAACACGTTGGCATATCAACATCACTGGAAGAACAGAATATGCTGTGGTGCATCACTATAACCATGGCAGATGTCAAAACAAGTACATAGCCAAAAAGACAATGCAGTGTCTTGTTGAATGTTATATTCCTGTTTCAACTGCCCTTCTTCTTACAGTGACCTGAAAGTAGTCATGGGCAGCGGCAAACTAGTTCAGACTGAAATAAAGTTTGAGACAAAGTTATGATACAATCTGCACTCAAAATTAGAGTGTTTTAGACCAAAAAATGAACTTGGTTTTGGTTTGGGTTTGTTGGGGGTTTTTTTTTCTTTACATTTTCTATTAACTCAGTTCCCATCTGCTTTGGTTCTATGAGGCTTTAGAATGAAGCAGGATTGCCAAAAGCACTGTTTGGTATTTTACTGCCTAAGCAAAAACTGAAAACACAAAGCAAGTTTGAAAGGAAAAGAAAGGGGAAAAGCTGCTCAGCAGAGATTGCTAAGCCAATTTTACAGAGTTTAGTGATATTGATAACCCAGAAACATCATTGTTTCTTCAAACATCAGTTTTCAGTTCATCTATGACAAACAACAACTCCACTTAGTGTGTCAGTCCTTGTACAGAACAATTAAATTGGTGGTGTAAATTTGATCAGGCTATCTGCTCTGAAGAGCACTTAAAACTGATGTCAGAGATCCTTTTTATGCCTGAAGTAACCCTGTATTAATTCTGCACCCTAGAAAGGATGCTGAATGCTAGACAGCTAGAGGCTAGGGAACAGAGGTGGTCTCACCTGCCCATATCTGGCTCCTATGGCCAGGTAGTACAAGGCTGTTTCTGCTAGGATGCTCTGGCCAGACATTGCAGGGCTGCCATAGCCTGGCTCCTATAGCCAGGAGGTACAGATCTGTTTCTGCCATGGCAAAAACTGAAGGAAGGCAGTGTCCCTCTCATGTCTCAACTCTACCCTTAGTTGTGCTACTGTCTCCTAACAACTCTAATCTATACAAGCTTCCAGCTACTGGAAAATGAGTTGCAAAATAAATATATAAAAAGACCTGAGATAATCTATCAAGTAAGAGGGCAGCTTTGCACACACTCATGCACACACACACACACTTCCATTTCATTCCCTCCACAGCCAGTGGAGGCAGAGGGGTTTACACACCTGAACAGATTTACAAACTACGGTGGAGCACCCAGGGCAACTATCCTGAGTAGTATATAGGCTCTCTGTCCTTCAATGCAAATGTGACAGGTGGGCAGGACTTCTGGTCCCGCCCCCTTCGCACTGCCCCCTTTCCCCTTTTATGGTGTGTGACGTCACCAACTCCACCCCCTGATCCTGGTCACGGGATGCGTGACATCAGCAACTCCGCCCCTGACCCCGGTCACGTGGTGTATGACATTAGGAACTCCCCCCCCTTTCCCCTTTTATGGCATGTGACGTCACCAACTCCAGCCCCTGACCCTGGTCACATGGTGTGTGACATCACCAACTCCGTCCCTGACCCCAGTCACGTGGTGCATGACATCAGCAACTCCACCCTCTGACCCCGGTCACGTGGTGCATGACATCAGCAACTCTGCCCCTGACCCCGGTCACGTGGTGCATGACATCAGCAACTCTGCCCCTGACCCCAGTCATGTGGTGTGTGACATCAGCAACTCTGCCCCTGACCCCAGTCACGTGGTTCATGACATCAGAAGGACAACCCAGGCAGACCCTCAAAGCCCAACCCCTCATGCCGCAGGGTGGTGGTGTGACCCCTCTAACAACCTGCCCCAACACCCCCAGCCAATTGGCAAGAGTTTCAGAGGCCTCAGACCTCCCAAGAACAAAGCTGAACCAATTGGAATGAATACAGTGGGGGTGGGATTTAGGCAGCAAGCCCACCAGGTCTATCTGCTTTCCCAAATGACCCCTCTGTTTAGCTGAGACTGTGCTAAGGCAAGCAAAGGCAGCTATGGATTCTTTCACAACACCTGTAGGCCTACTCACTACACCCCCAAGACGGCCTTAGAGAAAGTGTTACCGTAGAAATAGTTTTGAGGAGGAGACCTGGCTCCTTCCCCAAAGACTCTTTGAGATGCCTGACCCTGCTGGGGGAAACTCTGTGAACAGGCAATTGAGTGAGAACCAGGACCCCAAAGCAGACGCTAAGACTTTGGAAGATGGTAACTTTATGCCTGAGCCTGCGTGCGAAGTCGAGGTCACTACAGAAGACAGATCGGTAAGAGACTTGGAGAATGATTGTGGGGGCCTTTGGGCTGTGAGGTTAGTGGTTGGGGTTCACTTCATGGCATGTGTATGTTTGGAAGTAGCTAACTTTCTTATTCTTTTATCTG
>JAGPOW010000304.1:77046282-77057322 GCA_030014935.1 Caiman crocodilus | reverse complement strand
TTCCTCTGAGCACTACTCTGCATTTGTCATTGCAGAGTTTTACTTGTCATTGTCTGTGAACTCACTTAGTCTGTGGAGTCAGCCATGCTTAACCTGATTACAAACTTGTTTAATATCTATGGTGGAGACAGAACTTAAGTGAATGAGCTTGAATAATTCAAGATGGAGCTCCAGCACCTGTCATGATGTCAAATTGAATGAAAGGAGCCCCGAAAGTTTTGACAGCAGTTAGATTCTGACAGTGATGACGTACAGCAGAATGTTCTGTGCTCCTACTGCATCTCATTAGTAAAATTTGTGCTACTCAGCATCAAGGCAAGTCCATGATCCCTGCCATTCTTCTGTTCAAGCATTTTCAAAACCATTTTTGATTGTTATAAGGGAATAAAAGACAAGTAAGTTTTCATGTGAGTTGATAAGATCAAAGTCTGAAGTCTGAAGATTTTTTTCAATGCTTAACATTTGGGATGGTAAATGAGGGAGAAAGAAAGTCTCTAGAGAACTCTATGGCTGAGACAGTAATAAATGTCTTCTTGAAACAAATCAACGATCAGAAACTTTTTCTAAGAATAACAGTTTTAATCAGTTTGTTTTTCACTGAGAAATAAAAAAAAAAGTTTTCTTGTGCTGTAATATTCCTCCAATCAGGGACATTTCTTAAGAAAGATCTAGCACTTGGGGGAAATTTCTGAACAGGAAAGGGTCAAGATTAAAGTGCATGTGAATCTTGTCAGTCAGGGAGAGGTGTTGGCAGAGCTGTGGGTGTAATTTTTCAATGGCACCTATCTTGAACAGACTTAGTTCCAAGCTTGCCTAGAAGATCATTACTGGAAAAATAGGAGTTTGTGTAGATCAGGACACAGATGGAATAACAGAGCTGTATGGGATCCCTATTTCTTAGCTTGGCACAAATGTTGTTTAAGATCAAATTATATTAACAAAATGATTTCTGGGGACCATGATTAAAATATTTGGGGCAACTAAAGAAGTGAATTAATAGATATGCAAAAGGACTTACCTGTTGTTTGCTTTTTTTGTATTCTAACTCTTTGCTTGTATTAGTTTTGTGATGAGGATATTTAATGACTGAATGAGATAGCCCTGTGCCCTGTTTCCCACCTTCTGAAAAGTCTCCAGGGGCACTGGGATAATCCCAAAAAATAGCTTCTACACCTCAGTTCCTGTATCAGATATGGTACTGGTCAAGACATTATTTCATGGAGACAATTACATATAAACCACTTAACCAGAGTGGGGTGAAACAATGAGAATTAAGGAAGCTTGTATATGTGTACTGGAGAAAGATAGGGAGATGGATTCTCTGTTAGTTGTGGGTTATATTGCAACTTAATTTCAAAAGAATCAGTGAAAAATGTCAGGCTCTGTGAAGTGAAGGCAACTCCTATGAGATTTCTAGTTTAATTTCTTAGCCAGTTGAAGTGAAGTCAGTTCAGATAAGCCTGCAAACAGAACTTTCTATCATCACTAGTAAATTAGCCCATCTGAATTCAGACAGAGCTCCTTGTTCAGTGAATAATAGAAATCTGCAGGGGACTCCCTGGCATAGTGAATAATGGTAGCCTGAGACCACTAACATTCAGATATGGATGTAAAAATTCCCATAGTTCAGAGCTAGACCCCTTATACAAAATGCTCAGTGTAATCTCTCCTGGGAAGTGTCCTCTCTTTGCTCATACATTCCTTAGTTTGAATTGATTCAGAGTTTTGATTTGTTTGACCAAATTATTTGTGGATTTACAGAATGAAAAAAGGTTTAGAGTAAGCCATCATCTCCCATGCCACTCAGCGCACAAAAGGCCAGAGGCAGACTTATTTCTCTACAGCATCACCTTGTTCTGGCCTTTGAAATACAGTAAACAGGAGTGCATTATCCTGCATTTATCTCTGGTGTTTCAGAGATACACTGCCACATATTAATTTTATCAGTATGTCACTGGCTCTTTGATGAGGTCTGTAAACATTAGAAATCTAGTTTATGGGAACTAGAGTGTGCCATTCTCCTTTACTGTGTTATTTTCTGTTAAATTTGGGGGGAAAGAGTGTGGAGGGATGGGGCAGGGAAAGGAGGGCTAACCCAATGTTGTATCTAAGACTTGGGATTTCAAGGCTTAACTCAAAGTTAAGTCTAGATGTTAGAATGTATGATGATAATAGCAAATGTGCGAGTCATATTGCCACTTAATTTTTCCAGCTTTTTAGAAGTTGGAATAGATTTTTTGCATACCACCCTCCCCCCTGGCATGATAAAACCTGATATACCTATGAATGTGGAAGTGAACACATACAAAATATTTCAGTCCTGATTCAGTTTTTGCCCCTGACCTGCCTTTGATGAAAACTTCATCTCCTCAGGACTTATTCTTCTCTTATAACAAACCTCAAGTATGGTATCCTATGTGAAATGAATTGCTAATCTGGCAGAGAGCAAAACCCTGAATCAGACCATTCAGACTAAATTCAGTGAAAGCCCATCTGAGTGAAAGTACGTTGCTATGAGATACAGAGGAGAACTGTCACTAATATAAAGAAAAAGGGAACGAACAACCTTTCTTTCCATTCACTGAAAGTAAAGGAAATCCACATACTTCAGAAATGGAATTTCCCAAAGACATTTTACCTGATTCACCATTGTTATACTTGGGTTTTCTGCCAGCACAACTCCATAGGGAAGAGTTTCAACATGACTCAAGATTAAAACTCAAGTAACATAATAAGACATTATGTCCACTATGTTTGAGTTCAGCTTGTGTTGTTCTCTCAGCATGAAATAATGAGAAAAGATAACCTGGCTAAAGCAGCCAACTATCCTGCAGTTGCCTTTTGATTCCTGCTTTATCGGCTTTAAGCAGAAGATGCCATTTAAAACTTTAATTGCCAGAGAGAGTTGTGAAATATTTGCTGAGATTTATCACTTTCCCTTTGTGATGTACCTTTGCAGCAAAGTGACCCTGATGGTTAAGAAGCATATTGTATGAATAACAATTTAATGAGATCTTGGAGACTGTCAGGTCTCCAAAGAACACTTCATTTTGAAATTCCCTTGTTATGAGGTATTTTATGGGTAAATCTTGTTAGGAATCCCAATGAGGATAATGTGGATCTTCTGCCAGGAAAGCTGGGAAAACCTGAATAGAATTATTATCCAATTTTTGCAATGTTGGTAAGTTGCAGATTTGATTATATAAGTTTAACTTTCATTTTACCTAAAAGGATCAAAAGAGACTGGCTTTCTTGGAGAAGAAGGTCCTGTGTTTGCAGAAGTGGTACAACCTGTAAAGCATCCTTTTGAAATATTGTGCTCCAGAATATAAGTACTGTGTTCCACATGTGAAGATGATGTTCAAAATATGAAACTGACTTTCAATGTTGAATTCTGCTGACAACACCAATGATTATTGTCTTGGCCAGCCGACCGGTCAGAGCTGGCCGAGGGGGACAGTGTTTAATTAAGCAGACATCAGGTAGGCTGGCAGATGGAGAGGTGAAACAACATATTGGCTTTAAAATAGATTTTTCTTACACCTCTGGTGGCCGCGACACAGGCTGTATGCTCACTTCCGTACTTACAATTCAGGTTACAGCATCGAGTGTGCAGATGAAAGCGCTCAGGGAAGGCGTACGTCAGGAGGTCACTGGCGGGGAGCCGTTGGTGGGTGATCAGTCCGCCAAATTCACCCTGCCACATGCTCAGAGCTCTTCATGGCGTGCTCAGAGCTCTGCGAGGTCTTTCCTGCAACATGGTCAGAGTTCGCTCTGCTCCAACTTGGGCGGAAACTGCACAGACTTTTATACCTTTAGAGTAGCCAATGGAAACTTGCCAAGTAGGAATACTTAATTAGGCGGAACATACCAAATTTAGAACAATGCCAGTCATATAGAGGTGTGGTCTATTGTGTCAGGGACACTCACTTGACTTGGGTTGTGACAATTATAAAAGATACTTCATTGATTGTATTGGTTGTTAATGCTGATACTTACTTAAAGAACAACTATTCTGTCATGTTTCTTTAACATTTCACTATTGAACCTTTACACCAGGAAATTTAACAAATATGCTAGGTTGCCCCTCTCCTTCCCCCTCAGATGTGTTCTGAGGGACCAAGGTTAAGTCTGAGAGCCTTGCACAAGGGAAGTCAACTAGTTTAATAGAATGGTCATAGGAAAACTTTAATAAAATGCTTAACTCATTAGTATAGCAATTAATTAAATACGGAACTCTGCACTAATAATGATTCACATAAAATTCTTGTTATTACAAGGAACACCACCAAAAAGATATTCTTTATCACCAAAGAGAGATTCTTGAATCTGAAAAAGGAAATATTTTATGTATAATAAAATAATTGTATTCTGAAAAAATGGTTATCAATACAAATAAAATAAGAACATATAATATTCTCTCTCAGGTTCATACTACTTTAAAGTTCTCAGAGAGAATTAAAGATTAAGATAACTTTCTGTTTACTAATCTTGAAAATATTAAACTCACTTTTAGGTAACCAGCCTAATAGGGGAAGATCTTGTTCAAGTTCTCAGAGACTTTCAAAGTCCCAAAAGAAGATGGATTAGGTGACATGTACATTGAGAACACTGCTCAAGCCAAAGCTTAGGGCAAGAGGACAACTTGTGCCTTTTTAGCTAATTAAAGCCACTGCTGAAATGGCTTTAATGCAAACGTGAAATGTAGATCTCCAACTTTCTCGTATTTTAACATTTTTTGGTTTTACTAATTACAACCAGTTAATACCTGAAGTCACCTTGTTATATTTCACTTTTACCTTACTTCTACAATTATTTTGCCTATGATGTTGCTTTGACTGTTACCACTTGGCCTATTTTATCCTAAATATATTCCTAGGGCACAGCCACACATGCAAGCATGTGCGCTTGCAGCAGCTCAAAAAGAAACGGAGCAAATTTAAGCCAGGGCTTTTTGCCTCAGCACATGTGCTTAGACTGCACTTTATTGTGGAGCAAATTATGCCACTTGGGGCAAAATAACCCTGCCTAGTTCCTCCCAGATCTATGGCTAGGGGGAGCTACAGCACCTGTGCTGTCCCCAGCCATATAAAAAGCTGCCCTGTGCTGGCCCCAGCAATGTTCAGGGGGCTATGAGTGTGTATGTGGCAAGCTTCACAGACATCCTAGTTTCCTGCCCCTTCTGCAGACAGAGGGAGCCTCTGGCACACATGACCCTCAAGTGCGCCAGGCTGCAGCCCCTCCACCTTTACCTCCAAAAACTCCTCTTTAGGTTCTGGTTGAACTGTTCCTGGACATGCTCTTGGAGCATCTCAGAGGGTCTGGAGACGCTGCAAGAGGTACATGTGAGCTCATCTGCACATGCCTCTATAAGGTGTTCTACCATTTCCTATCAAGATTACAACTAAAACCTAATCCCATACTGATTCCCCCTCCCCCCCAAATATCAGCAAGTATTAAATGCTCTAACTGGCTTCAGAAGACTCCAATATCTTCTCTCTTCTCCCTGGCAGCCAACTTCCATGGAACAGTTCTGTGTTGTCAACATAAAAATTAGAGGCAGATTGAAAATGTAAAAACTTGAGAATACTGTAGAATATAGTGAAATTAAATGTAATATCAGAAGAAATAACCTGGGGATCATTATAATGTTTTTCAGACCAATAAACTCTATCTTACAAATCAAAATAAAAAATAGGTGAGGTAGCATGTGTGTGTTTTGTCTCTGAGAGACAAAGCAGACCTTTGAGTGGAGATGTAGCTGGGTAGCCAGGTGAGATAGGTTAATTGAATAATGTTATCCCAGGCCAACTTTCATGTATGGTACAGCAAAATTCAGATAAAAAGATAATGACTTTACATAGCAAATTTAGTTAATCTATAAGGTGCAAATCTACCCAGCCTTCTGGTTGATGATTAGTAGCACAATGAAATAAAGCTGTGTACATAGACATAAACCTCACTAAGAAGACAATCAGTGAGGGACTGAAATATAGAATGGAGAAGATATAATTAAGTAGGAAATGGCAAAATCTGAAATGATAAAAGGGAAAATAGGTCAAATAGGTCAATCACTTATTGCAGACAAGTTTGCCTCTTTGGATTTTTTTTATACCTTGAAACCTGGGGGTTTTTTTGGAAGTTTTTTTGTTTTTATCTGTAACTCTTAATAGTAAGTGGTTTTGTCCAAGTTCTTCTGGTGGACTCGCTAATTTCAGGTTTCCCCATCTCACTATTGAGGATGACTAGAAAATCAAATTACCTCCCAAGGTGAGACCCTAGTTTGGGCTCTAAAGATAGCATCTCTCAGAAATGAATGAAAGGGTTTGACCCAGTAAGAATACATTAAACAGTTAGCCACTGTACATGTGGGATAGCTGCCATCTTTGACAATTTATGCCTATTGTAGTTCACAATACTTAACCAAACTAAAATTAACCATTTTAAAATAGAGAGCCAAGATTTAATGAAGTCAGTGTATATTCAGATCCTCTGTGTGGTGGGAACAGAGAAAACTGTGTACCAAAGGAATATATGGCAAGATTGGAAATCTAAGGCCATCAACACCTGGCATTTGTATGTGTTCCCTTGGTTTATAATTAGCTTGTTTTTATTTAGCTCTGTGTTTTGCCTCAAAGCATATGCCAATATATTTAGAATCTGCCTGATGGGAACATTTCCACTGACTAAGATGGAGATGGAGAGCCATAGAAAAAATATCCAGGATATCAGAAGCCAGGCAATCAGAGGTGGCAATTTTACTATTAATGCAAGAACTGGCCTAGACCTATAAACCTAAAGAGAAATATTTTGTAGAGACATGTTGGTGTTAGAGGAATGAAGAGAACCTGAGCAGCAGAATGAGAGCCTGGTACGTGATTTTTTTAAGTTTTCTGCCTTGTCCATCCAAGATTACCACATTATGAATTTTGATTCTGTATCTAACAAATGAATGTGGCCTGATTCTTTGCTCTAGTAAATCCCTTAATTATATCTGGTATGTCAAACAGTGGAAGGTCTACCCAAGAACAAGGTGATCTAACAAAGCAGCTATAGCAGACCCTACTACATTCCCTACCAATTCTTCCCTCTTTGTGAGCAGCAGGTCAAGAGCATGTCCCCTAGTTTTATCAAGACTCTGAACAGAAGGCAGGGAATATGAAGACACTTTCTTTTTAATTTTTTCTTTAACTACTAGAGTCTTCTGATTATTTGGTTAGAAGACAACATCAAAGAAAACATCAAAGCCTTTTCTAGTAATAAAATAACCGTGTGTGTGTGTGTGTGTGTGTGTGTGTGTATTTTTGCCACAGACAATATAATTATCTGTATGCATGCAGATTAAATACCTTTTTGACTTCAGGCAAAAGAAGGTAGAAAGGTACTTTCTTTTAATGAATGGAATATTTAATAGATATTTTACTTCATTCTACTTTCTCTTCCTTAAGACACCAACATAACAACCAGGGTTAGGTCACCTGAATTGAGGACGATTTTGTTTATCGCCCTTTGAATCTTACCATTTACTTACAGATGACTTAGTAATTTTTTTTCTGCACTGAGGAAATAAAATGAGAGAGGATGAGAAAGTGCTATAGAAGACAAGCTATTAGGCTAGCCAAAAATTCTGTTTAAAACTAAGTAACAATTTTCACAGACATTGTCTTTTGTCCTAAAAAGAAAATCAGTATTTCATGACAAAACCAAAAACTGACTTGAACAATTTTCCTTTGTTCAGCTGTTTGGAAAGTTGTGATGGCTATGGAGCCAAAGTTTAACTGGGACTATATCAGAGGAACTGTCTCCTCTCATGTAAACTGCTGGTATCCTAGGTGGCAGGAAGTGACTGAAGGACATGGAGCGCTCTGTAATTCTTAAATGTGTGTACTTCGCTTGATCTGGTCTGTTTAAGTGTTGATATTTTATTTAATTTCTTATTTATTTTCTCATTTTACTATATCATATATTTCCATTATTGTCTCTTTTGTTGTGCAATACTTGTTTGTCAGCTGGTTGCCCCATGGAAAGAATTTCTAGGTTTGAGAATACGTTTATAAAGGAGGGGTCTTGGCATTCTAAGCAATGTAAAAGCACCAAAAAAGCCCCACTAAAGTGTCCAATCTATATAGACATTTGGCTAGATGGGTCCAACTAATGCATTGCCTCTTCTGGGCATGTGCTGGGCTTGATGCAAGAGCACATTGAGTTTAAAGTAAAGTACCATTTTGTTTTTGTTTTTTAATGCCTGCAAGCAGCCATGGTATTTAGTCCTCCCAGAATGAAAACAATTTTCGTCTCTACACCTCTGCTGTCAGTAAATAGAGGGGGAAAAAGTTTGTTAGAAAATTTAGAGAATTTGGCTGAAATGTTATTTTTCTGGTTAGTTGACAAAAGAACATTTGTCAGGCTTGTAGTTTTCAGCTAAAAAGTCTTCTTTTCCCCGGCGCAAACATTTTCCTTCAAGAGGAAGGGCATGGGTATGGGTGTTAGAGATCTTGACACCCTTTAGGGTAATAATAACAGTCCATTTTAAGTTTCAGAATATAGTAATTGGCTACAATTAAATTTGCCAAACACAGATTTCTGCAAGTTCAGACCATTTCAGTCCCTTAGATAAGAAGCAGAGCTATGCAACAAATGGAAAGTAGGACTGAGACTTGGATAACCCAGAATTGACTTCCTGGACTTGATCATAATTTCCTGCCCAGGAGAACTTTCCATCACCCCAGAGTCCTGTGAAATATAAAATATCATAACCAGAAGGAAACATAATTCAACATCCTACTTGACATAAGACAACACTGAGATAAATAGACTGTTTTAACTTTTATCTGAGCCTAATTTGCATGAAATGAACTATTCCAACCAGGTGATCTTACTACACCTCATTTGAAATGGATTTTCATTTCCACCTAGGAGCAATTTTACAATCTTTGCATTCTCCTTTGCCTGAGAAAGTGTCATTGTGCTGGAAAGTTTGCAAGATGAGACTTTTTTGCAAATATCTACTTGGTCTAATAAAAGATACCACCTCTGCCACAGGTTCTGATTCCTTTCAGTTAAGGCAGGTCATTTAACATTACTCTTACCACTTATGGGGAGTGCTTTAAAAAATAAGTTAGCAGTGGTATAGGAGGGGTAGCTTGCCAGCCAGAGTGCCAGTTATAGCACCCCTCAGCCCAGTTCACAGGGTGTGGCCATGACACAGTCCTAGGGACTGTGACACCCTCAGTAGTTATCTAGGATATGTCTTCCCCTCCGCACAGTTTTCTCCAGGGCACACTCCCCCTTGAACACAAAATACACTCTTCTGGGCTGGTCTGCTCTCAGCACAGTCATCCAGGGCTTGCCTCCCTCCCCGCTTGGCACCATGTACTGGGCTCCTCTAAGGTAACCCTCAAACCCACATGCCTGCCTTCTATTACAAGTAAAGCAGCACCCTCCAGCACAGTCCTCAGGACACCCCTAGTGGCTGACACTCACACCTTATTAGCCACCCCGTGCCTTACAGCTGTCATCTCAATCTTCACTTGAAACTAGGTGGTTGTCCTTCCCTAGATTCTCCCCAACTCTAGCCTGAGTTTGCCCTTCCTCAGGGCCATTCCCTAATTCTGTCACCCAGAGTTTACTTTTCCCTAAGGCTTTTCCTACTCCTACTTGGCTTCCACCCTTCTGGGTTTTTTCAGCCTGCTGGCTGGCACCATCTCAGCAGATTTGGTCCCATCTGGATGACTCACAAAATCACCTCTCACTCCCAAGGGACTCCTCACCAAGAATTACCAGGGCAGCTCTGTAGCAAATTCCAGGGAGCTCTTTGCCCTCCTGTGTCCTTTAGCCCAAATGGCCTCTCTATCACAGAAATCAAGCTTATTAAGACCTGTGTCCCACACTCTTTCCAGTTGCATGACCCCTAACTGTCTTAACTGGACCAGGGCTGAGGGGGAAGGGGTTATTAGCTCCATACGTCTGCCACAGCCACTACTTAAATAGTTGTCTGGATGTTTGTAGCTGGCACATATTCAGCTGTCCATAATCTTGCAGTTACATAATTATGCCTTTTCAAGTAACAGACTAGAGATGCCCTGCGTGCAGACTAAGAGAAGCCTGGTATAAACCTAAAAGCCAAATATTTGTTGTCACATCATTGCATTTATCCTAATATTGAGTTTCTGATAATAAACAACACCCAATAATTTTAGTAAAAGGCAAACTTCTTTAGCCTCTTATGAATGCTATACATTTGTGGAATAACTTGCTGGAACATGCTATGAGCAATTTAGTTTGTGCATGGCATTGGATAACCCATCTCTTGGATTACTGTATGACACAGACTGAAGAGGTAAGACCAGGTCCAAAAAAGATTATGGATGGAGTTCAAATCTATGCCCAAATTAAAACAAATGCTGAGGTTTGATATTGGATTCTATGGCTCAAACAGATGAATAATCTCACAAATACAGCTTTCACCTCCTAACAGTGGAAATCTGATAAGACATCTGTCATCTTGAATCTCACAGTCCCAACTGTGTTCATGAAATGTTCACCGCCTCATATTGTAAACTTGCAAAGAATGATGTTCTCGTGAGATTTTTTTGCCACACTTAAATAGGCCTAGAAAGTAGATCCCCTCCTGAGTTTTGGCTTTAACACAGAAACATGACTGAAAAACTTGGGTTTGTTTCCAGCAGTCTGAATTTCCCCTATTCATCTTGCCATACAGTTACTCACTAACTCAAATTAGATTGTCATAGATTCATAGATCTTAGGGTCGGAAAGGACCTCAATAGATCATCGAGTCCAACCCCTTGCATAGACAGGAAAGAGTGCTGGGTCTAGATGACCCCAGATAGATGCTTATCTAACCTCCTTTTGAAGACCTCCAGGGTAGGGGAGAGCACCACCTCCGTTGGAAGCCCGTTCCAGCCCTTGGCCACTCTAACCGTGAAGAAGTTCTTCCTAATGTCCAGTCTAAATCTGCTCTCTGCTAGCTTGTGGACATTATTTCTTGTAACCCCCAGGGGCACCTTGGTGAATAAAACC
>JAGPOW010000304.1:76986349-77046182 GCA_030014935.1 Caiman crocodilus | reverse complement strand
CCTAATGTCCAGTCTAAATCTGCTCTCTGCTAGCTTGTGGACATTATTTCTTGTAACCCCCAGGGGCACCTTGGTGAATAAAACCTCACCAATTCCCTTTTGTGCCCCCGTGATGAACTTATAGGCAGTCACAAGGTCACCTCTCAACCTTCTCTTGCGGAGGCTGAAAAGGTCCAGATTCTCTAGTCTCTCCTCATAGAGCTTGGTCTACAAGCCCTTAACCATATGAGTGGCCCTTCTCTGGACCCTCTCTAGATTCTCCGCATCCCTCTTGAAGTGCGGTGCCCAGAATTGCATGCAGTACTCCAACTGCGGTCTGACTAGCACCCGGTAGAGGGGAAGTATCACCACTTTGGATCTATTCGTCATGTATCCGCTGATGCACGATAACGTGCCATTGGCTTTTCTGATGGCTTCAGCACACTGCCAACTCATGTTCATCTTGGAGTCCACTAGGACTACAAGATGCCTTTTCACTTCTGTGCCATTGAATTTGGATTCAATGTTCAGTTTTATCCCATGAAGATGTACCGGACATAATAAATATCCATCATTTGTTAAAAACTATCTGCTGTGTGTCTAATTTCAATGGACTCTATTGTTGCATGCAACTATTGTTGCATGACCTTCAAAATATGAAAGCAGTAGCAGAATGAAAAGAGTTATCTCAGGGGTTTGGCTTGGTCAGATTGAGGAAGTTCAGTCCAAAATGAAGAGATTGTTTATTACACAGTACTTATTCTTAAGTGGCATTCCTTGTATAGGGGTGTACTTGGTAGCTGTGTTGGTCTGAGACAAAAAGACATACAAAAAACTGGAATGCTTGGTTCCAAAATCATACCTTTTATTAGACCAACTAGAAAACGGCAAGAAAATTGTCTTTTTCTGCAAGCTTTCAGGATCTAGTTTTTTGTATGTTCCTTGTATAGAGCCTTTTGAATTTGATGAGATTTGTTAGCAGGGCATTTAAAAGTTCTATTTGGGAAATAAAAACAGCAACTGCTTTTACTGGTTTCTTGTTAAGGCAAATCCCTTTTACGGTTCATTTTTATCATCCATGTGAAATAGTTGCTCTAAATTGTAGGGGGAACTTTGCCCAAAATGTCTCAGCAGAATTTTGTATCCCTAAGCAGGAATGCAGATCTCAGAGGAATTACAAGGTTTGAAAATACTACCCTGTAGTCAGTCCCACTGGGAAGCTCTCACATATGTGTCAGGGATTAGAAAACCCAGAAAAAAGTCAAATTAAGAGGCTGAAGGAAAAAGCCTTGCAGCCCATTTGGTTCACCTCCCAATCTGTCTGTCACTTGAACCTTGGAATTCATTTGCTCTCTAAATACTTGTCAAATGCTGTAGGAGATCACAGTGGAAAAGTAAACACAACTCTTACTTGAGAAGCTTATGAACCCCTGCTCTAATTGGCTCCATGTGTCAGAATTCATCATAATGAGGTACTGCAAATAGGGCCTTAAATACCAATGTATCTGTGAAATCTTTATATTTTACAAAACAATATGTAAGTTTATATTCCATCCCACCAGCCATATCTGAGTGGAGGTCTGCATGAGCTATAGTACCCTTGACAATGAACACATGCCACACAAAATTAGGTCTTCAGTAATCTAGTTCGATTTCCCTCTGGGGAAGGGATTAAAAATAATATTTTTACACCAGTAAGAAATGTGCAAAAAATTATATCATCTTCCTTACTATTTATGAAGAGCTTAGTCTGTCCAATTCTAGACAAGGAAAAAGAAACCAACCTTGCTCTTAAACATTTAAGGATACCCTATTGTCTCTAGCATCATCATGGAGAGAGTCTCTAACTATGCTAACTCTATCCTATTCCCATATGCCACTGGAACTGCTAGCTGTTTGAAGGGCACCACAGATTTTCTCAAGAAATAAAGGCTCCATTGACAAGCCGCCAGCGAGCACCATATTATCTACCACGGATGTCACATCTCTATACACTAGCATCTCTCATGAGGATAGATTACAAGCTGTAAGAAATAATATTCCAAATGGTGACATTGCTTCACGTTCCATTGCACTCTCCTGCTTTGTCCTCACACAAAACTATTTCAGATTTGGTGACTCCCCATACTGACTAATGAACAGCACAGCCAGGGGCACAAGCCCTGCAATATGCCAATATATTTCTGAAAGAACTTGAATTTCACTTTGTCCACTGTTTCCCTCTCATCCCCCTGGTATGTCTCAGGTATATAAATGAAATTTTCACCAGATGGACACATGGTAAGGACTATCTAGGGAAAATGACAACCGTCTCAAGGCAGCTTTATGGGGGACAAGCCTGTTCTGGCTTACAGGCAGCTCCCCCTACCCCAGCCTCATATGACATCTCTCCAAAAGCATAGTACCTAACTCCTATTCTCACCAAGCTACTTGGCTTTGATCCAAACCCAGATGCTATCTCTGCCCTTCATCAACACAGACCACATCATCACTGAACCAAACAACATAGATTATAACATCTGGAGTTTGTTCACCTTCTCTATCAATGTTATATATGTCATCACCTATTTATAGTGCTCCTTTGCTGCCTACAGTGAGCTGCAATCCACACATGCTAAAATGAGTGGACATTGATTTGATATCAATTCCAGAAAGTCACAAAACCTTGTGACAGAACATTTTAACCCTACTGAAGAATCCATTACTGAGTAGCTGTTCTTAAATAACAAAACTATAAACAACGCCGCCCCCAACGACTTAGACATACAGCTTGCACAACAAGAATCATCTTTGTAGGGTGTGTTATGGCCCCAACAAAGATTATGGATTCTCATTTGATCACTTGAACTAGCTTTTATAAACGTTATGGTCCCCCAGTGGGTTAACTGTGGGTGTGTCTACATATTCTATTAGCATGCAGCAATAAACTCCAGCACATATTGCACTAGGGTTGATTGCTCCCAGGTGCCACATTTACACATGTGCCCAGGAATGCAGCATGTTGAGCTGGATCAGACAGCCTCAGCTGGCAGGGAGCCTGGGGGTCAGTCTGCCAGCCCAAGGCTGCTCCAAACCTGCTCAATGTGCTATGGAGGGGCTGGCTGGGGCACAAAGGTGCGCCAGTATGGGGCTAGCTGGAAAGTAGCCCCTACACTGAAGCACCCTCATGTCCCAGCCAGTTGCATCAGTGTCTACACATGCCCTGCTGTGAGGTAAAAACTCCACAACAGGATAGTACTTGTATTTACATGTACTACCCTGCTGTGGAGTTTATTTGTTTCCTATGGCCTAATAGGCCCACATGTATAGGTACAAGAAGATTACTGCAGAGCTAATTAGCCTACTCCAAAGTAAATGTCTCATGTAGCTATGCCCTGCTTTGTTTGTCGTCTTTGATCTCTTCAGCCAAACTTTGTAGGGTGTTGCCTACAAAAGCATATACATTTCTGAACAAGTCTCTTACAGAAGTCTGATGAACCAGTCTAACCTAAATCGATCTGGATTGAGTCTACCTCATACCAGATGTATCTTAGACTACTTGCACCATTTTTAGACTGGTTTATGTGTGCTGAACCCATATGGTTATAGATTCAGATTGATTTTCCATTCACTTAGATTGATCTAATTGTAATGTCTATACGAAAAGAGCTATCTTGCCCTGCCTTCCGCCTGACTTCAGATTAACATACCTAACTGCCTCTTTGTATTTTAAAATCTAGAAAAAGGCATTTGCAAAGCATATCATAATAGAAAACAGAGAGGAATGTGTTAGCTGGGTTCAGTTTGTTTTGGTTTCATTAAGAATGTCAAGAAAAGCACAGAGACAATGACTGACACAGGTTAGAGTTTGTAGACCTCATGTTAAAACTGGGTCTTTTTTTCTAGCAATGGCTCAGAAACCATCAATATTCAAGGAGAACAGTATTCACAGTCTTGTGAATTAAATAAGGAAAGATGAGAGGGGACACACTTGGACATACAAGAACATTGTATGCATAGGTAGGAAAGCATAGAAGGCTATGAGTATTGAGGTAAGAGCTAAAGAAAAAAAATAAAGAGGCATTATAATTAGCAGATCCAAATCAGAGGTAAGAAGGGGTCACAGCAAGAGACCTTAGATGCAAATTGTATAGAGAGAAATTTACATTTGATGCTATAGCCAGGGAGGTAATCTCAGGCTGGAAATGCTGTTGTCATGACTGACAGGTGACAAAAGATCACGGAGACTTGCTTTTGTACCATGTAAATGTTCAACCCTGAAACTAATATAGTTTTAATGAAAATGGTATATTAATATATTCTGTAGACAAACTGAAGTCGATAGAAGAGACAATTGAAAAGTAAGATTGTTTGATTGGTTGGTTGGTTGTTTTTGCACACAATACACAAAATGTTTCCATATTGCAGAGTTCCAAACAGACTCATTGTCTATGAAAATAGACAATGTTTAAAGTCCTGGTACAATCAATTTTTAAATGATTTTACTAAGTTTCAGTAAAATATCCCTAAAAACTATCAGAAAAAGAACATTTTAATAGCATTGATGATTTATTCATATTTTAAAGGACCATGTTTACTATTATAAAAAAATGCAAAAAAAAATATCAACCACCTCTATCAAAAAGCAGGATGGTGTTGATGTGTAGTTTTATGTATTAACAGGCTGAAAAAGTATAGGGGAAAAAAAAGATGGTATTTTGGATAAAACCTCATTGAAATGACATGTGTTCCCCAAAGTTTAACTCCATTGGTACGCGTTGTGAAAGGTGTATTGATTCTCGCCTCAGGAACTGCAATTCTTCCACAATTTCAGCAGGTGATTAATCAATGGTGACAAAGCCAAAGCAAAAGAGAACAGGGATTCTAGCAAGGAGTGAAGTAATATGATTCCTTCCAGCTAGCTAATTCCCCAAACAACTGCTTTTTAGATTCAACATCCTATCTGTATTTTGGAAGTATGTTCAGCAGTATATTTTCAGTTGTCATGTCTATTTAAGAAAATGATTGGTTCCTCTGAAAAGTGCTCGTGCTTGTATGTTTGTGTGTATATGTACACACATACTCTAATTCATTTTGCCCTGTTTGGCAGTGTTCTGATACAGTTTTTCTCTTGGTTTCTTGAACAGCTTCTCCTCATCTTACACTTTTAAGGACATAGATGTTGAAGATAGGACTAGGGTACAGGTTGTAGCTGCGTTGGTCTAAGGACATGGGCAGACAAGGTTTTCTGGGTAAATCTGGTATCTTTTATTTGACCAACTCAAATAATTGAAAAAAATTCTACCTAACAAGCTTTTGGGTATAAATACCTGTTATCAGGCTGAGGAAGCATCTGTAGTTGGTATGTGCTCTTCCTAGATGGAATGAATACTATTCCATCTGTTCATTCCATCCAAGAACAGTACGCACCAACTGCAGATGCTTCCTCAGCCTGATGAAAGGTATTTATACCCCAAAGCTTGTTAAAAAGAATTTTTCCAACTATTTGAGTTGGTCTAATAGAAGATGGGACTGAGCACTTAAAGCTGTTCACCTTGTCTTTCCTTCCTCTGCAGTTTTAGCATTGTTTCTAGCTGCTCTATTATTTAATTGGTTTTATTGGACCAGGATAGAACAAACAAATAAATGGCTATAAGGTTAATCTGATTTTGCAGCTTAATGGGAATGATTTATTCACCTCAAAAAACACCTCTATTTGTACCAAGAATTAAATGCACGCACGTATGCACGTGCGCGCACACATACACACACACCCCCTTCCACCCACAAGCAATGAATCTGCTTAGACAGAAATAGTTAATCAGAGGTTTCCACAAACTGCATTGTACCATGACTTGGGACAGAAAAGAAAAAAGAAGAGAAAAGAAAGAAAATACATTAAAAAAAAAAGGATGAAATACAATTTTTCTTCATTTGCCATCTCTGGCATCTATTTTATTGGCTAGGACTTTATACATTTCAAGTTATTATTAGGCTGTCGGAGCAGTTGACAGAAGGGGCAGTGCTAGGAGGCTGCTGCAGCTGTTTTAATCAATATAACATAAGAAAACAAGCAAGAAGCCCACAACATCCTTCAGCAGCTGATGTAGTGTCTGCCTTCCCGTAGGCCCTAGTATGGAAATAAAGTAAAGTCAATCAGATTCTGTGAGCTGCTGTGGCTTTACAAGTGTGATGCAAGAAATTTCATAGTCTCTCTCAGCCACTGAGCCTCTGAGGCGTGGTAAGTTTAATCAGCAGCAAATGCTCACTCAGTGATGGAGACAATTTTGTAGTCATATATTAAGCAGAAAAAGTGAGACTATACACTATCTTATGGTGGCAGGGGGAGGGAGGGAATGTTTGGTCAACCAGGGGAGGTACAGATTACATTATGAAACTTTCTACTTTTTCTCGGTCGTCACTTCCTCTTTTACCCCAATGTCAAAACTTGGAGGTGCCTCATCTACCATCCAGCCATTCATCAATCCCCTCTAGACCAGATATATAGCTATCCCTTCTATATAGATCTCAAGACTCTTCCCTTCTTAGGGCAGAATCCCTCCATTCACTCACTCCAAAGAGGCTTTAACCTGAAGGTCTACTGATTGCCTTTGCAAACCTGAAGGTCTGTCTACAGGTTAACGAGGTTCTGTCTTGCAAGTTTTGATCTCTTAAGTGCAGTAACAAGGTTATCAAGTGACCAGCCAGTTCTTCAGAAAGCAAGGAATCCTCTCAGGGATTCTGCACAAAGGTTCAATTCTGAGGCCTGGTTCCAGCTCCTTTGTACCAATTTGTTAGTGTAAATTGGCTATAATCCTGCTTCAAATTATAAGTAGAGAATTTCCAAGGGCTGGGAGAACTCCCTGTGTATGTCTAGGGAAGGTGCTGAAAAGGGAACATTTAGAGGTAAAAAATGGTTGTGACTTAGAGTTGTATTGGCAAAGCATAATCATGCTAAGTAGTGATGGGTCTCAGAACCACTGAGTGGAAACTAGATTTTTGACACCCTTCCTTTCTCCTCAGAAAAAGCAGGGATCTAACACAGGAGACAAAACTGTCACAATATGTTTCTTTTTAATTTATTTTAGGATGTTTTTGTTTGTTTGTTTGTTTTTGTTTCTGAAATTGCAGTGTAATTATACTGTGGACAGATTTCTTGATTCCTATAATTGCCATGGATTCATGTAACAGAAGGTTAACTATATGAGTGAAGTACATATAATTACTATTTCAGTTTCACACTTAATATGGTTCAATGTAATTACTCTGAGCTAACATGTTTTGCTATATGTACCTAATATGTGCTCCAGCAACCAAAAGGTTAATTGCATAGCTTTTCATTTATAACAGCACTGTAATTGTTGATTAATTTTACAGTGCATTGTAGAGACCTACAATAAAGAATAACAAGTCAGAATAGGGTGACTATGGGCATATACAGATGTGTCTAACTCATGGCGATTCATAGAAATTGCCATGAGTTAGACCAAGCCTCTAGACCCAACAGACATTAGCTAATCAGGAGAGTGGAGGATCAGGTCCAATTTGGAGCCAGTCCAGGGAAAGAGGCTGCATCTTCCCCTGCATCTCTTTTTCCCATGTGTCTCTTCCCTTGGTGCTACCCCAACTCTCAGAGATCAGTTGTTGTCTCCGGGTGGGAAGGGGAGAAACAAGGGGAGGAAAACCTGTTTTGGGGTTTTCTCAGCCCTACTAGAGTGGAGTGAGCGGGTAGATTGGAGCCCCCTGAGGTGAGGGGCTCCAATTCACCTGCTCACCCCCTTAAGTGGGGCTGAGAAAACCCCAGAAGGGACCTCCCTCCCCTGCTTTCTCCCCTGCCACCCAGAGACTGGGCTGCTGTTGTAGCTGGAACAGACAAAAATGAATGAAGTTGCCGAACTTAGGAGTGGCTTCATCTGAACCCCATACAACGAGAACTAAATTTTTGTGAGATTGGAGGGCTCTGCACCCATGGTCTCTGGGCATGGCTTCAGAGAATTTTCAAGGGGCCAATCATGTGACAAAATGTAATTTCTGTCTGTGCCCTATATGTCCTGGTTTAGCCAGGACAATCCCAAATTTCAGAGGCTGGTCCCAGCTGGCTGTTGAGAATTATAATGGGCATCCCATAAATGCAGAGGTATGGGTCACAATCTGGCCAGGAGTTGGACAGGCACAAAGTGCTTGCAGGTGGGCAGGAAGGCACCACTGCCTATCTGACATGTTAGCACCACCCCCAATGACTTGTAAGAACATTGTGGGTAGGGAGTGGTATCCTGGATTTCTCGGATGATGTCCCAGATTTCCAGGATTTCCACATGGTCAGCCAAACTCAAGACAATAAATGTTTCACAATGTCACATCTTCCAAAATAGCTTCAATTTTAGAACCAGAATTCTAGGACTTGCAATACAAAGGGACTTTCAAATCCATACTCAGACCATGATTTTCCATTAAAACCTAATCCAGATCTAAATGCACCCTTCTCAAACTATCACTAATGTCATCATCTAGGTCTCAATTCAGGGAAGATGAAGCATTACATTGGTTACTGGTGAATAACATGGCTGTGGAAACAATTGACTTCCTGCTAATTGTCACTGCAGTGGGAGCCTAGAGAAGAACCCATCATATCCTCACAATCTGCAAACAGCAGAGACTGAGGAACTAAAGCTCCCAAGAGAGAGGAGGAAGTACATATATATTCTATTTACAGACATGAGAAAAAACATCTGATGCTTTACTTCAAGCTCAGTGTGCCCAAGCACAACGCATGTCCAGAGGAAGCAGTGCATTAGCTGGGCCTGGCTTGCCCAATGTCTGTATAGATCGTGTGTTTCAGCGAGCCTTTTTGGTACTTTTATCTAAAGCAGATTCAATTAGACAAAAGTGCCAAAAGCCCTGCTGAGGCACCTGAACTATACAGATGCTGAGGAGCTGAATGCAACTAATGTGCTGCCTCTTCTAGGAAAGCATTGTTTCCCCCCCCGCACCCCAGTCCCACCCCTACATCTGTCAGTTCCCATATAGTTTACTCAGAAATGGTTACAAGTCATGAAATCAAATCAAACCCTCCATATCTCACAAGACAATTTGGTGTGATGTGAGGAACTTTTTAAAGGAAAGGTTAAATAAAGGCTAAGAAAAGCTAGGAAGGAGGAAACAGTATTTTCCCCACACAGGTGTAATCACAACCCAGTGATTAACTTCCAATTTTTAAATTAAACGGAATAACACGTTGTTCAGAAATTTTTTTTTTAAAGCGAACACAATGTTATGCTATTGATCTGCAGCTCCTCAGGTAAGCTCTTATTACTCCCATGTCATCAGGCCGTATATTTATTTCTTTTGAATGTGTTTGTTGATTATTTGGCAGGTGCTAAATGGGTTCAGCACTTTTACCCAGAAGCACTGGAGAAAAGTTGAATCACCGGTTAATTATCTTATTGACAATTACAAGTGAGCACTGCTTTCACGAAGCAGACAGGTTGATATAAAGACTGCTAAAGCCCTGAGCCTGGCCAGGCTCATCCTTCTTTTTATTCATTATTTAGATATTAGGTTGCCAATGGCTATTGTCTTTACCAGAGAAAGAAAAAGAAAAAAGAAACCACCTGTGTGGCAGAATGGAAATGTTTTAATGTAGTTTTGGAAGTAGTAGAGTAATCTGGACAGTAGAATCCCCAGTGATTAAAGAAACAAACGGTGTCAATTAAAGTAGCATGTCAGCCTTCATTAATTCCAATGCACCATCAATATGCTAACTACCAAATACTTTATCCTGAGGAATGACCCTGATGGATCATAAAGTCTTTGTCTTCCTGGCATTGTATCTCAATAGAAAACCCTCCAGCTAAAGCTAGGCACATTCTCACAGATGGATCAGATGCACATTAAGAGAGAAACAGATTTCCTCTATTATTAACTGAATCTCCTTTCCAAAGCTGGTTGCAACTGTGTGGGCTGGATGTTGATTTACTGTGCATAATAGCAACAAACTTATAAAGTTTTTGTAAAGGGTAAAAAGATCAGAAAAAGTCCTGAGAAGACACACAAAGTGCTCTGGAGTTCTCCCATGCTATGATGAAGGTGTACAGATTAATTGCATCTAATGTTACAATATTTAACTATGTTGAATTGGGAAGCTTGACTCAGACTTGAACATGAACAAACTTGTGTGCAATTTCTTGGAAAAATAAGGGGATTTATGAAAGAGCAGAAGAGAAAAGAAAAAAAAACAGTGATAGAACAATTAATTCAGAACAAGAATGGGAAAGAAAAGAAAATAAAGAGAAATTTGAATGACAAAGAAAAAGGGTAGATGCCATTTTAAGTCAACATTTCTGAACAATAAAAAATGCAGTTTTCTTCCTTAGAAGTAACATACAGGATTTCAGTGGTGTATCTGTGTTGGCAGTCACTGACTTTTTCATGGAGATCACTATATATTTATGATATATATACCATCCACTCATGCCGGTGCAATATTTGTGGAGTACTACAATCTATATAACACAGATATATTTATAACTAGAAAAGTTCTGGGTGGGAGAAAATTGTTAAAACCTAGAAAACCGTGTTTAAAGTGTAGGGGAGAAGGTTCACAAAGTCATGCTAGTTTTGAAGAACATTGTAGAATCAAGTAAAAATCCTAGCTTCCTAGTCTTATTTCCAGCTGTGGTGTGCAGAACAGACAGTATAAAGCAGCCAGAAACCTGCCCTGAAATAGAAGCTGGGAGATTTCTTGGTAGACGGAGATTCCCGTATGGCCTAAAGCTGGCATAGCCAGAATAGCCCCAGGGGCTATTAAAGACCAGAGGAAGACAGAGCAGCCCTTAATCTTTTCAAACATATGTTAGGGATATTTTGGCCTCCAGATGGGACAGAATCAGTGTAAGCATAAATATAACTTTATAGCTTTCTCCTCTCAGCTCCTCCTTGCATGAGCTTGGCATGGCTGAGGACTGTTTTTTTGAGAAGTTCAGAAAGCCTGAGTCTCCAAAAGGTTTATTCTTTCCTAATGAAATGTTGAGAACCAGATTACAAATGTCAGGGCCCTTGACAATGGTGAATATTGCTATTTCTCAATTTCAAAAGCTGCCCCTCTATTAAGAGTGTAGGTAAAATATCAATGTCTGGTATGACTGCAGCAGCTGTCTGTGTTATGGTTAATACATTGCTTGTGGTAGCATTTGTGAGTTACTAGACAGACAAGTTCACAAAATAAAAGCAGATAGGGAGAGTTCAGGAAAGAGGAATAAAGGAAGTGGATTTTCTATGTAACCCTTATAAGAATCAGGACAGGCAACAAAGTAGTGTAAAAGGAAAATTGCAGTAATACCAGCTCTTGGGAAGCAATCGCCAGACTCCCCATTTCCAAGTTAAATTAACTCTGATTTATGATCTCCAGATAGAGAAATCAAATAGTGGGATTTTTTTCTTCTTATGTCTGTATGGAGTGCTTAAGTCTGTGGAAGTGGGGGGTGGGGGGGCAGATCAAGGTCTCCATAGTGAGGGAGGGAATGGGGCAGGGACTGGGGTAAATGGGGTGAATGGGGCCAGGGCAGCCCATGCAACAGAGCCAACGTGGCTCATCCAGGAGCACAGGTGGGGGCGGGGGTGCCACCGTGCACACCCCTGGAGAGGAATGAGGGGCACATTCCCCCTGGATTTGAGCATGGGGTAGAGGCAGGCTGCCTGCTGTTGCCTGCAGCTCTGTGTCCTGCTGCATTTGCCCTGGGAGCCATGTACTGGCTATGTCACATGTCCCCTGCCCACCCAACAGCATCATGCAACACCTGGGGCACAGGCAGCAGGGCACAGAGCCCCAAGCTGCAGCAGGCAGCCTGTCTCTTCATCCCTGCAGAAATCCAGGGATGCACATGCCCCCCATGCTCCCCAGTTGGTCTGTGCAGCAGCAGGGCACCACACCCCCTCCCTGCTTTCCTGCACTCCTAGACAAGCCTCCCATGGATCCGTTGCATGCCCCATCCCGACCCATGTGTGTGTGCACGTTTGTGTGTGCACTTCACCCCCCCACACTACAAAGCCACAACCCCACCAGCCCTGCTGCTGCCCCTCACTCCTAACCCACAGTACCCCACATCCTGCCAGGGTGTGTGGCAACCCCCATCCCGGGCTTCACACTCCCCCCCCGTCCTTCTCCTGCCCACACACACACTTCAAAAATAGCACCTCATGATTTATGTTCCAAGTCTCTTGATTTTTAAGAGTTTGTCTCATGATTTGTTTACACAGTGGGGTTGGCAATACTGAAATTGGGGTGTTTTGTTTGAGGTCAGAGAACTTGTACAAAGAGAGAGAACCATCTGGAAGAAGACAGGGAGGAAACTGTTGGACAAAATGACAAATTGACAGACAAAGATGAGAGTTTTGGCAGAGCAGAGGGGCAGAACAATATGCCATTTAACAAGAGAGGATAAAAGTAGAAAGTTACAATTACACTGAATACCGAAAGAGGTGATCAACCTGGTAAAATGAAATATGGGTGGCGGGGGGGGCCAGGTTAGTGGATGAATTCAAAAGGGAAGTGCTGAAATGTAGTTAATAAGTAGAGAAGATGATTTGGGAGGCTGCATTTCATATAGACTGAAAGGAGAATAAGACACACATTTGGGAGACAAGAGAAGAGAATGTTTTTGTAGTCAATAGGAAGTATGGTAGCCAGAACAAGAGATTTACTATAGAGACAAAAAAGAGAGGACAGATCTTGGATATGCAGAAAGGAAGTAGCAGCAGGGTTCAGGTGTGTCCCAAATGAATGGAGCATGAATAAGGAAAGATCAAAATAAGTCCCCAGTTAAAGACCTGAGTGACAAGGAGCTTTGAGAGAATGGATAAGTAGTAGAGTCGTGTAACAAAGTTTTCTGTTGAAATCTCAAGAAAGATTTTGAGATTTCAAAAATGCTCCCATTACGTATTGGGATCACCTCAAGCCATTTCAGTTTTTTTGAAGGGGGGGTTGTTTGTTTTATTGTTCATGGAAAAACAGAGGAAGCCTGCCATCCACTCCAGAATAACAAGTAGCTTAGTCAGATCACTGTACTAATAAGCTATTTGGGGTTGGGTCTCTCTGTCTCTCCCTCTGGAACTTTTATACGTTAATTAAATTACTAAAGCAAAACCTGGACTTCTCACATCACGTGTGTGTACTGTTTTTACCAGCCTCTAGTACAGTTCCTTAAAAAATGTTTTTTTGACCAGAAATCCCAACTTTATCACAAGTGGTATGTACATTGCAGAAGAAAGCTAAGCAACATTTTAGTGACGGGGAAAATATTTTGTTGGAAAACTCCTGATGAGCTGGGTGAAATTTAACCTGATGTTATAAGATCCAAGTGGAGATGTCAAAAAGGCAGGCCAAGATTCAGGGCAGAATGAAGAGCTTGATGTGAGTGTGGGCAGAAAAGATATAAAAGCTTTTAGGAAAGGATGGGATATAAAGCTAGAACAGCAAAGGATCATGGACAGAGCCTTAAGGAACCTCGCAGAGAGGAGGAGGAAAAGGTCCTCTTTTCTTATCTTGTTGTGTCTTATTGTGTTTTCCTTGCACTGTCCCTTAAAGGCCAAAGCCATCATGTTCAGCGCTGCAGATTTCAGTTTGCTTTGTGGAAGTTTTGCAGCACTCATGGCTCCATTTTCTCTTTTACCAGGAGCCAGAGACATTCTGAGTTTCTTTTCCTCCACAGGACTGTACAGGGTCAAGTCAGAGGCAGAGTAAGTATAAGATCTGCATGCATATACTGAGAGCAATTGAGAAGATCCACCTTGGATATGAGTCCACAGAATTATGATAATAAATAACTTAGTTGAGCATAAGAGTGTCCAGAGTGCTGTTGCTGAACTCACAAGTTATCATCTGGCGACAAGAATAGGTGCTTTGCTGAAAAGACCCCTCTAGATTTTGGGACGATATTCTGAGACCTGGCTGTGTTTTGTGATCAGAGGGACATTTTTTTATTCCTCCTTCTTTTTTTCTCTATCTATGGCTGATGTTAGTTAAAATGGCTACATTGATGCATATAGAAGAATTTGATGCGAACCGGCCAGCATCTTGGAACTCTTATGCAGAAAGGCTATCCTATTACCTGGAAGCCAACAAAATGTAAAACACAGAACAGAAGCGTGCAATCCTCCTGACAGTCATTGGTGCCAAAACATTTGCCATTGTCCATTCCCTCGTAGCACCTGCCTTACCAAACACTAAGTCTCATGCTGAACTAATTGCCCTGCTAAAGGCACATTTTTGCCCAAGGCCATCTGTTACCTTACAGAGCTTTCATTTTTTTTTTAAACAGGACCAAAAGGCCAACAAAGGCATAGCAGATTACCTGGCTAAGCTCCGTCACCTTGCTAATTTTGTGAGTCCAGTGATCTCCTGGATGGCCTGCTTTGCAACTGTCTTCTCTGTGGAGTTCAAGATGAAGCAATCCAATGTCACCTGCTCCCTGAACCAAATTTGACCTTCACTACTGCATAGGAAAAAGCCTTGGCAGCTGAAGCAGCATCCCACAATGTGAGAGAAATTCACCAGGCATTCTTCAGCAATGTCCACTTACTCCAAAAAAATCAAGAATCAGATCATCACCAGCAAATTCAGCAGACTATACCCTCACCAACACCAGCACATAAGCCTAGTAATCCACAGACATGCTTGAATTGTGGCTGCCAATATAGACGAAAGGAGTGCAGGTTTAGAAGTGCAGAATGTCATGCCTGCAAGAAGAGAGGGCCATGTAGAGAGGCCACTCAAAGGCCAGTTCCAGTAGACAAAAAGACTGTGGCAAATGTATTCACTCCCAAACCACCCACAGATTAGAGCCCTTCCCCAACTGTGAGGTACAAAAACTATATTTAATTCAAAATGTTGTTGTTGTTCAAACTCAAAGTTCTGAAATGATTGCAAGTATAGTAATGAATGGAAAGAAGTGCAAAATGGAAGTGGACTCAGGTTCAGGAGTATCCCTCGTAGATGAAAACACGTTCTTCCAGTTGTTTTGGCACCCTCTCCCCAAGTTATTGAAATCTGTGTGTCGTCTGCGTTACTGTTGGCTACAAAGGACCAAGTCGTAGGATCACCATAAAATTCTAGTTTACAGGAAGGATGCAAAAGTCAGATCATAAACCTTGGGGCTGATTCCCTCAAACACACACACACACACACACACACACACACAGAGTAGCTAGCTATGAACTATAAGCACCGATATCAAGATATACCTATCCCCAAGTGCTGAAGTCCTCTGTTGAGGGCCAGTCAAGGCTTTTTTGGATGAGATGTTGCTTCAGAAGGGGGTTGCCATCTGATCCTTCCAGCTGGGCAGGTCTGACCCCTGACCTGGGTGCAGGTCAGGTCAAAAAGGGCACCATTGGGGGGTCACTCTTCACTGCCTTTTATCCCTCCCTGGAAGACTTTGGTGACTCCCCAGTTTTTGGGCTTACCCAATCTAAATGTTGTTGACCTCATGGGCTGCCCCGCTTGGTGGTTGCTGGATGGTAGCTGTGAGCCCCAGGGGTCACATCCACAGGTATGTGCAGTCTTGGGAGTCTGTTGATGAAGTTTGATTCATTCACTACCATGATGAATAGGGCTCTGGAAGTGGTTGATCCGGGCGGGGGTGGGGGTATTCAGTCTCAAGAGTTGGTCTTTGGCATTGATTAGTTCAAACTGGGGCTTCTGTACCTTTAACAGTGAAGTTTCAGGGATTTCCTGGCTCTGTATTGATCCTTTCCTCTGGTTAGTCTGTGGTTTGGTAGGTGTTAATTGCTGCTCATTAACATGTTATCCTGGCTAGCTACTGTGTTACGCAATCAGTCATGATTCATTCAGGGACACGCTTAATACAGAGAAGCCGTGGTTTGATTCCTGCCCTTGCTAACATTGTTACATGGTGCAACTTACTTTTAAACTTAAAGTACATTTGTTACAAAGTTAAAAAGCATAGAATATAAAACATAAAAGGGTGAAATGCCAAGGCACATACAACAAATAGACCAAATACATACTGATGCAGAATACTATTTTATATCCATAAAAGCATCTACAACATATATTTTTATTACAAGTATACCTTATATTCTATAAAAATAATAATAATATAATAAAAGAAGAAGAGGGACAAAGGAAGAAAATGTAGAAAAGAGAAAGCATACCCAAAAGGGGACAAATACTGCAAAAGGGGCTTTTGCCATATGGAGGAACTTCACATGTGGGGGGGGCAGGCCAAAAAAATGGTTTCTTGCTACATGACTACAATGGACAGGGTGTGGACACTTTGGGTAGCTGCTGTGTTGATGTCCAGTATGGATCTGTTAGACAGTGTCTACCCCTCATTGTCACTAAGATTACCTGCAAAAGTCTTCTGGGGAGAAATTGGTTCTCACCACTGGGGATCAGTGTTCAAGGTATACACAGTCTCTGCACAGAAAGTCTGGAAAGGCTTGCGAGGGAGTTTCCACAGGTATTCTCTGAGGAATTAGGAACTTACTCTGGTCCACCTGTGACTTTCAAGAGGATCCTGCAATAGACCCTATCTTTATGAAAGCACACTTTTCACACTGCGACTGAAAATTGATGCAGAATTCAATGGGCTTATAGCACAAAGGGTCCTTGAACCAATCATACATACAAGCTGAGCCACACCAATTGTTCCTGTTTTAAAACCTACTGGCAGTGTTTGCACCATAGGAATTACAAGTGCACTGTTAATAAAACTTAAGCAGGACCCACACCCAGTGCCTGCCATTAACCAGTCACCCCAGTTCTTGGGGGTAGGAAGGTTTTTGCCAAACTTGACCTTGCTCAAGCCTATCAGTAATTGATAATGGATGATGAGGCTCCTGAGGCCCAAACTATAATTACACACCAGCGAGCGTTCTGTGTCAAGCGCCTCCAGTTTGGAATTTCTGTGGCCTCGCTGTTTGGTGTTGGCGCTGTCCTCAGTCACACATTGCTTGACGGCACAGATGCACCACTGCATTTTACCGAGAATTATGACTTCAAGGGGAAGGAACTATGCACAGATTGATAAAGAAGAATTGGCAATCATTGCAGGAGTTAAAAAAATTCACAATTACATTTATGGCTGTAAATTTGAAATCCGAATGGACCACAAACCCCGTCTTGGAATTTTTACTATGGACAAACCAACTCCTCCTATTTTGTTTCCCCATATGTAACACTGGAGCATCATGCTAAATATCATGTACAAACCTGAGAAAATGATTGCAAACGCTGATGCATTGAGCCACCTACACTACAAATATCTAATTGTGCTACTCCTCTGCATGTTGGAATCCATGCCAGAAGCCCCTCTTCAGGCTGATCAGATAGCAAGGATGACTGCAAGAGACCCTATGTTCCTCAACTGCAGAGCGGCTGTCCTGCAGACAAATTGGCTGAGGAATTTTAGGCCATTTTCATCATGTCAGCATGAGTCCTCTGAACACAAAGATTGCCTCTAGTGGGGAAATTGTCATCATTCCAGAAGCAGGACACCAAATCATACTGGCAATGCTGCACGCAGTACACCCAGGCATTGTGAGGATAAGAGAGCTGGCTAGAAGTTATGTATGGTGGCCAGATATGAACAATGACATAGAAAGAGTTGTGAGGGAGTGCAGCACTTGTCAAGCAACCCATCATTATCTCCTGAAATCACCAGTATTTCCTTGGGAATGACAAAGGGACCCTGCCTTGACCGTGTTAATCCACACCTTGTGAGAGTCATGCAGTTTAGGAAAGAAAAGGAGTTAAAATATGCATTGGCATCTGGTACGTTACATCTTTTCATTCCACAAGAGGCTGTGTTTACTCAGAACTATGGGACAGGCCCACAGGGGATTCAATCTAAAATTATAAGTGGCACAGGACCCGTATTATATACAGTCCAAACTAATGACCGACAAGTTTGGAGATGCCATGTGGACCAGCTGCGTGGGCATTCTCCTACTGATAACCCTACACTTGAGCAAATCCCAAGCGCCAATCCACCATCAACAGACATGGATTCATTGATAAAGTGCCAACCTGTTTCCACCAATGCAAACCCTTTTCCATCACCATCAGAAGGAAGTGTCGCTGTTTAGTCTCCAGACAGGCTGATGGGGCTATCATCCACTGAACCCCTCACTAAGTCTGGTTCTATGGGAAGACCTCAGTGGAAGTGGAGTCCTACCAAATGGTTGACTGACTGTTCTGTCTCGAGAGAAGAGGCATTGTGTCTTATTGTGTTTTCCTTGCACGGTCCCTTGAAGACCAAAGTCCTCATGTTCAGCACTGCAGGTTCAATTTCTTTGCGGCAGTTGTGCAGCACTGTGGACTCCATTTTCTCTGCCATGAGGAGCCAGAGGCACTCTTGGTTTCTCCCTCTACACGGGACTGGACTGGGTCAAGTCAGAGACAGAGCAAGTATAAGTTCTGCATACATATACTGAGGGCAATTGATAAGATTTACCCTGGATATGAGTCCAGAGAATTATAATAATAAATAACTGTTAGTTCAACCCAGGAGTGTCCAGAGTCTTGTTGCTGAACTCGCAACTTATCATATACCACTATCAAAAAACACTCAAATAACAGCAAGACAAATAGGACGATAATCAGAAAAGGATTTCATAAGAAGGAATGAAAAGTTGACAACTTCAAGAACATCTTAAAGCTTCAGTAGGATGGAATTAGAAACTCTAGGAACTGACCAGAGAGAGAGAGACCTTTGTGAGAAATATATAGAAAGGGTGTTGAAAAATGATGTTCTGCATTGGTAGATAAACTTTTACTCTGAAAACAGCTAATAGATGGTCGTTAATAATAACTGATAATAAACAAAAACAACAATGATATAACTGAAAAAGAGAACATAGTACACACAATTAATTATTTACTTTATTCATCCATGCCTCAAATCCATGATTAGAAATATTAAAAAATGTTTTCCAGTCCTCTACATTTAGAAGTTATGTCAAAACAGACACTGCAGCTTGAAAGGCAATTTTTACCCCCCTACACTTCTTTATATTTGCCATTTCTTTGTTTGTGCTATACACAGTGCATGAATAAACAAAGTACTTAATTTTAATAACTTGTATTCTTGACTTATGTCAGAGGCATGTAGAGTGACAGACAGGTGTCTTTTTCTGTATGTTGCTTAGAAAATCAAAATTCATCTTTACATAAACAAATGTTCCAGGATTGTCAGTTTGGCACTTTGCACCAGTATTAAGTTCACTTTAAGAACTAAGCAAAGCAAGATAAATACATGGCATGCCCCCGCCATTGTATTAAGATGATGACAAATACAAATGACTGACTTCTTGAACATTCTGGAGCAGTACTTGGCTCAATTTTACAATTGTCCTTTCTTATCTGATTGTCCTAGAAGATGTCAGTTCATTCTCTAGCCTCATATGTAACCAATTCAGAAGTACTGTAACCTTTCAGTAGGGCTGCCTGGAATCTTTCAACCTTTTTTGTCAGAATGTGTTAGTTCATCAAAACTGAAACTTTTAACCAAAAAAAATCTTACCTTCAGTAGGGAAATTGATGTGAGTCATGAGAGTCCTGGTTGTTAGGAAACTCATCTGTTACATGGGAAGCCCAAGTTTAGGTCTCCATTTCAAATCAGGAAAAACAAAAATTGAAACTCTAGTTTCTCATCCCACCAAACTTCAGTCTCAGATACACTGCTGTAACAGGGAACCCTAGCCCTGTTACTAAGAGACAGGGTGGTCCCTTTAAATCCAAACCTTCCAGTTACAGCTGGCCAGTCAAGTAGAGGTTAAGGCTCAAGCTGTGCCAGCCGGTCAGGTGACAGGAAGAGGAAGGCCAGGATCCTATAAATGGTGAGTAGAGAAGGCCAGAGAGGCAGCAGAGAGGGGGACTCCCAATGACCACGGTGCAGCAGCCACAGTCTCTTTCAGAAGAATATGCCACGCTGGAGCCACAAGCACGATCATCTAAAGCAGGGGTCTTCAACCTTTTTGAATGTGGGGCCAGATCATGAACTTTTTATCATCCAGAGGGCCAGCAAGCCATATTCAAAGACCCCACAGGAAGCAGTGGAATTCTATAGCGCGTGTTACACTAGACATCAGACTGGATGAGACAGAATCTTCTGAGGTTGCCACAGAACTTCCCCTCACTTCCACCTTTAATGTGGTCCTTTCAGTTATAAGAACAAATTTTCTTATGGATGCACAGGATGGATACACAAAGCTTCTAATGGATGCACAGGAAGAGCCGGGCAAGGGCCATGGTGCTGTAGCCCACATATGCCAGGCTCTACAGGTGGAGCAGCCACTGGGCAGGGACCCGGGCCACCCAAGCCCCCCGCCTCAGGCCCCACCACACCTTCCAAGCCTACCCGGCAGCTCCCAGCCTTGAGCCAGCAAAAAAAAAGGGGGGGGGGCTTCCTCTGCCAAGGTGGGAGGAGGAAGAGGCAGAACAAGTGGAGGTGGCTCAGCAAGCCCAGGCCAAAGCCATGCACTCACACAGGGACCTGCAAGTGGGGCATGGGGCAGCACCCAGGCAGCCCCTGGCTGCAACTTCTCTACCTGCTACCAGGAAGATGAACCATGCAGCTGAGCGTAGAGTGGGGCAGGCATGGGGGGTCTGGGATGATGCCTCCTTCTCCCCCACCACAGCCCCCAGGGGCAGAGCCAGGTGCAAGCGATGATTTAGCGTTGGGGAAGTTGACTGGGAAGGGTCGGGGGGTTGTCCCTGCTTCCCTTGCCCCACGTGTGCCCAGCTGGGCTCTGCTCACTGCCTGCAGTGCTGAACAATATGAGTGCCTCCTGGGACCACCCCATGCTGCATCAATGACCCACGCTTTTGCTGCCGGCTACTCCTCTTCCCACATGCACCATGTCAGCAACATCAAGCTGATGCGGTGTGTGTGGGAACCTTGTCCTTTCCCCAACCCTTCAGCAGCCATTAGGAAGCTGCTGAAGGGCTAGGGGAGGGACAAGGGGTGGGAAAGAAAGTAAACAGTGTTTATTTTCATTTCCCATTGTAGCATCTCGGGTCTCAAAAAACAGCTTGGCAGGCCGCATGGTGGCTCACAGGCCATATGTTGGACAAGCCAGATCTAAAGTAACCAAGAGTGTTGCCTCTCGTATTTCTTTATTGTCATTTTTCCATTGTATGGCCACAGAAGCCTATGTTTGCATTGGATATTAATAACTGAAGGATTGGGCTGAGACTATTAGGGGAAGAAAGAGGCCTCATTGGGGACCCACTGCAGTGTGGAGACCCCAGCACCAGAGAGAGTGCAGTATTTGGGGGTGGGCAGACCCCAGTCCCAGAAAGGGTGCAGGAGCCTAAGTGAATTTTTGAGGGCTAGAGCCTTGGAGTCAAGCCCTCATTAGTGGGTTCTTGACTGATGGGCCTAGCTAAAGAGAGAAGGGATAAGCCTACAGAGGTCGAGACCCCAACATAAAGAGGAATTTATAAATAACATCTGTGAGGCTTGGGCTGTGGTGTAGACCCCTGGCATCGGGGCAAGACATGGGCAGCCTTCTGCCTAATTAAGATCATTTAATTAACAATAAGGCCTGGCAGGAGAGAAGGCAGGCAGTTGACCCAGACCAGGTAGGTGGGGCTGTCAGTAGATGGACCCCGAGCAGGCCCCCTGTTACAACTGCCTAGCTTATTAAATAGGAGCAATTTTAGAAAGAAAAGACTAATGAGCTTTCTAAGGGTACAGATAGGCATAATGTTTAGGATGCTCCTAATATACTTTAAACCCCAAGAATGTAGACATACAGCCACTTAACACCAGCTTAAACTATCTGGAAAGTTTCAGAAGCACACAGGGAAAATCAAGCACTTTTTTGAGCCATTCCCATGTAAACTGGCTCCATGTTACATTGGGTTACAAAATATTCCCATGCCTAATGTCTGCTTAGTCCTCCAAGTATCCCAAAATGAACTGCTCCTCCTGCCCCCCAAAAAACAAACAAACAAACAAAAACCATTCAGGGCAAGGAGTTTCTTTGAAATACAGCCAGGACTCTATTATCCAAACTTCCACACTGAGCTTCTCCATACCCTGTGATGTAGACAGACCGCAGGAGCAGAGTAAGTCTCCAAATCAAGTAAGAATCTTGTCCCCCCTCCCACTCCTCCTGCTACCCTCTCCTCTCCCCTTCCATTCCCCCATCCATCTACTGCTGTTCCTGCTGTCCCCAGCTGATTTGAGGATGAGGGTATTTGGAGCTACTCCTGCCCTCTCCAGCTAGGAAGATTGGCAGCAGCAGCAGTAGGCAGATTTCTCCTCTATGCCTGGTCCCCCTCAGATGTTCTCTGCCAGCCCAGGAGGAAGCACATGCAGGGGAACCCACTTGCTACCACCATCACAGTTCTTGGCTGAACTCAGCTGGAGCAGTTTTGGAACTCCCCATCTTCAACCCAAATTAACTGGTGGGCGGGGAGAGGGAATTGAAGTGGGATGGATGTACCACTGAGGGTGGGGAAAAGAGAGGGGAAAAATTCTTACTTGATTTGTGGACATCTGCTCCAATGATGTGGTCTGAAATGGGGGGTACAAATGTGCCACTGCACCCTTTCTGGATTTTCCCCTTCCAGCTGGATTTTTCCCTTCCAGCTGGATTTTCTGGATTTTCCCTTCCAGCTGGATTTTCCCCTTCCCTCTTAATCCAGAGGGATTATGTGGCCCTCTGTTTCTGGTTCCCAGGGTGCTGTGTGCTTTGGAGCCCCAACAATCTGTGACACTTTACAACCCCTGCCTTGAAAGCCACATTGTCAATTTCTTTTTTCTTCTAGAAACCGTACAAACCAGGTTGCCAGGCTGATTTGGAGTGAGGGAGAGAAGTGGAGGGGTTGCCAGGAGTTGGGGGTTGTCTGTGTGGCCACTTCACCCCAAATGAGCCAGGGAAACTGAAGTGCAGAGAGTCTAGCAAAGACAGTGAAACTGACAGTGCAACTTTCAAGCTATGGAGATCTTAGGGGGACCTGAGAGCACGCAGTTCCTAGGAACCATAATCAAGGGGCCACATAGCCCACCACAGCACCTAAAAACCCCATCCATTCATAGATTTCATAGAAATCTAGATGTCATGATGATCTCTGTACTCTACTTTTCATCATTACCTGAAAGCTTTGTGAATGTGCTTTCTCTTCAAAAATGTCTTTCATTAATGATGCTCAACCTCCAACCCATGGAACTATGTCATTTGGCCTATGGGTCTCCCTATGGGTCTGGAAACTTGGTGGCAGTGGAGTAATGGCAGCATTAATTGCTACTCCCTGACTGTCAAATTTCAAGTCCTGTAGGAGCCCATGGGCCAGATGATGTTACCCTGTATTCCACATTGTGCTGATGCATGTTTGGGCCAGCCCACAAAGTCAGTTTGGACTTGTAGGGATGGGCCTACACACAGTTGGATCTTACTCACACACCAACCCTGTGCTGGGTTCAGCACACAGCCTGGCCTTGTATGAGGGATCTAGCATGTGGGCCAGCCTTGCACCACTCATGCAGCCCAGAAGGTTGAGCACAGCCATCCTAGAGGAAGCCCTACTAGAAATGAAAGGATACTTCCTTGTCTGTGCCTCATTCTTTCATCAGTCAAATTTTGTGGGTGTTGAATAGGACTTGTTATTCTCCTGAACCATTGAAAGGTTCATACTAGATACATATTTGGCACATAATGAGAGTTAGCTCTGTAGATATGCCCTGACCTCAGATGTGATAGGTTTCTTTCTTTACTCATTAAACACTCTGGAAGGATCCACTCCCATTTCAATATGTTGGTGGCTCTTGAACTGGTGGAGTTTGAGATATGGACCTTGACGGTTACAGTCTGCACTCTGATTACTAATCAGTTCAATATGAGCCACTGAGCACCTTCCAGAAGTAATGACTTCTGCTTACTCGATGTCTTGGTTGACTTTGAAATGGAGACTCATAAATATTACCTAATCCTATTCCAATTTCTCTGATCCTGTTGCCATTTCCCTGATCCAGGCAGTCCATGCCATTTTATGATTAACTGGTATGTCAATTATAGTCCATAAATACATACATGTAAGTTTTAATACAGGAATTTGTTTTGCCTTTGTGGAGTACAGATCCACGTAAAAAAGAACTGCCATTAAAAGCTAAGTTAAAAAAAATAATCATTCTCTCAAATCAAAACAGTAAAGACTTCTAACAGCAGGGCTGTAGTTTTCCTAAAATCCTAATTATAGTGAATTAAATGACTAAAATGCCACTAATTACTTTTTAATTTCAAGAGAGATGTTTACAAAGCACAATATAATGAGTAATACAGTACTTCAAATGATTACTAATGTTGCCATTTTGTCTGACTTAATCTCAATTAGTATAAATCACATTGTCATCATTGCTAATTGCCATTCCTTTTGAGCAAAATGCTAATTTCTCTGTACAGTCATACAATTGCTGTTTGTTTTCCCCTAAATTATTTCATTTGAGAGGCCCTGATAAACAGACTGTTTAGAGCCCCTGTATATTCTGGATTTCAAGTGAAGGATATCCAGGGATGGTTGATACTTTTTTTTGCAGGGGGGTGGGGAGGGTTACAGTATTTTTTTAATTATTTAATCCCTTGAAGCAAATATAATAAATTCTTACCAACCTGTTAATTTAAAAGATTTTTCTTGCTTTATATACTGACAGAAATGGTCTTCATTATTCAGATCGGAAAGAAGATTTTGAATTTCTTTTAAGGAAAAATAATACTTGGCCCTTACTGTGGTTTGTTTAATGCCAAGATCTCACAGTACTTTGAGATGTTAAGTATGAGCACAAAGAAGTTAAGGTGATTTTCTCAAGGTCACAGAGTGTAGCAAGAGAGTGACAAAGCTCTAAATAAAACCTATATGTCTATCATAACTTGTGCTGTAACTAGTAGACCATGCTCAGTCTTTCCTAAAATTTACTGAAGTACATCAGGGGTTTCTCAAACACCAAAGGGTATTCAACCTTCAAGGCATTATGAAGTATATTGTGGATCACATGCTTCAACAATATATATGGATCCAGGGCAGAGTACAGTGCCTTTTACCAATGCCTCCATTCCTTTTTCTCAGAGACAGAATTTTCTAATCCTTCAGCCATCAACATAATCTAAACACTAAGGCTCTCCCTGGCTTGATTGGTTGTTTTTGTTTTCTTTGTTTGCTTTTTTTTTTTTTTTGTTTGATGTGCTTCCACGCTTCCATGCTTAGCTGGAGCAGATAGCTTGGGCCAAGGCTAACCTGCTCACCCTATGAGGTGAGGCTTACAGGGGAGGTACACAGCATCCTGGGATGCTGTGTAACTGTGATTTAACTTGAATGTGGAGGGCATCTAGGACAGAAATTCAATAAACAGGTGTAATCTACACCAGTTAAGTCTGATACTGTATCATCCAGGTTTATCTTAACCTGTTTTTTGGCTATTTTGAAAGTTGTTTATGTGGCTAAAATTCTATTACGTTACAGATTTGAACTGGTTTCTGATCATACAGGTTTATGTGCAATTTATATCCCTACCTCTCTCACTCTCCCTGAATCGTACGAGGAATACCATGGTGAAGAAAGCCAATACAGCTGAAGGAGCTCAGGACAAAGCTTTCAGTATCCTGGGACAAATCATCCTTGTTAAAAGGTCCCCAGAGCAGAATTTCTTGCTGCAAGAGATTAGGGTGACACCTTTATCTTTTTCTTACTTTTTATATTAGTCAGCTTCAATACTCATATGGGAGCATAATGTGTAGGGATGGAGAAAACTCCACTTTCTCACTCTGAAAAACGGAACTCCACTTCCTCTTTTTACAATACCTCCATGTAGGCAGATAGAGAGATCTACAAAGCAATGGATCCTCCATCCTCATCATCTCTCCAGTGTGTTAGAGGCCCCCCTTGGAAAAACTGAGTTCACATGTATGCAGTTGAAAATCCTCTACATACTTCATTCTCTTTACAAAGCTTAGTCATGCTATTTCCAGTACACTGGAATGCATCTCAAGTAAAACTAAGGACATCATCCTCCCACTCTACTTGGTATTGATAAGGCCCAAGTCGGAGTACTGCACCCAGTTCTGGATGCCGCACTTCAAGAAGGATGTGGAGAACCTTGAAAGCATTGACGACTGGTAGGGAGGGACAGGGGGGGCACGTGCCTCCCCTACAGCCCCCCAATAGGGCCGTCCCTACTGCCAACACCACCCGTGGCATCTGTGGGTGCTTGACATGCCCCGCAACAGGGCCATCCCCACCGCTGATGCTGCCAACAGCATCTGTGGATGCTTGCCAGCTCTGCCACTGACACCAGAGGTAGCATTTGCAGATGCTCACCAGCTCTGTCCCCATTGCCAACATGGCCAGAGGCTTCTGCAGCTCCCTCTCCAGACTCAGGAGTCACCAGTCACCCATGCTTGAAACAGTCCACATATGAGTAGAAGTCTGAGGGCAGGCCATATGAGGAGATGCTAAAGGACATGGAACTGTTCAACCTGAAAAAGGGAAGACTTAAAAGGGACCAAAGCTCAGAGAGCCAGGAAATAGCTTTGTCCTTTACAGAACAATTCAGGTCACACATTTTTTTAACACATATTTCTGCCAGAAAAAAGGGGACTCATTCTCACTATTTATTGTATATTCCCCACTTACATCAAAAATGTAAAGGATACATTTGAGAAAACAAGATAATTTATGTTTCTTAAAATACCTAATTTAAATTGACTACTATGCCAATTACTGTGTATTATTATATAAGGAGATTAGATTATTGAAAAATCAACAGCTGGTTTACAACAGGAGTATGACAATGATGAATATTTAAAACATCTCCAGAGCTGCCATTCTGTCTGTCTACCCTTCTTTCTGCTTCTAGCTCTCCTTCTGCTAGAAGAAAAGGATGACTTTTGAGAGGGGATTGCACAAGTTATGAGACAAGACAGATGCAGTTGCTGCTGGAGGGATACCATAAACGGAGTCTGAGCTTGAAATGCGGAACCAAAAAAGAAAGCAGTTTATTCCAGTAGTCTGATCTGAGCCTGCACCATCCATAAAAATCAAGCAGACCTCAAATGCTAAAAGATACATTAAATTGTAAAGGGATTGATTGTGATATGGTTGTTTGCTGAAATAGGTATTATATTGATTTCTGAGTGAATTTTTACCTCTCCAAGGGCTGTAGGAGACCTAAGGCAATGGCAAGATTTTGCAACTAACAGATGTGTAAGCCCTTGCCTCTCTGAATACAATTTAACCATTGTACTTAAATGGGACACATACATTTCCATATTTATAGCTAGCTCTCTTATTAAACACGATGCTATAGGATGTACAAAGAAGGAAGATCCTGATTCTTTAATGGTTATGGCTAACGAGAACACCAACTAAAATCACCAACTGAAGCAGCAACTCTGAAAAAAAATCAGGCTTCCTATGATCTGAGATACTATGGACAATCAAGCTGAACTTTATTGAAGGCAAAAAAACTGATTTCAGTTACACTAGAGTGGAGGTATATAATATATCCAGAATGATTCCACTGATGTTCATTACACAACCCTTAACTAGACAATTGCCCAGTAAGACTTAATCCTGAGAGACACAAAGCACCAGCATGTTGAAATTCACTGAAATTAAAAGATGTTTTGCCACTGGCCAAGATAAGACCCAATGGGAATTGCAGTTGATCTACTTAACAAAATTCTGCGCCTTAAAATGCTATTTTCCCCAGTGTAGAACATTCTTTGCAAACTTTGTGAGTCATTCTGAAGTTAGAAAGCTTTACGATTCTCCCAGCCTTCATTATAATGCAGTTAAGTTACTCTTCAAGATTGTTTTTCAGTGCTGATGGCTAAACTTGACCTTTCGTACAAGTACATGAAAAGCCACTAGGACTGTGCCATTGTTGACTAAAAGAATGACAGGGAGATGGGGGAAAAAATAGCTGTACATCTAATCATTTTGCATTATCCAAGCTTGCACAATAAATAGTGTAATCAATCTTCAAAGAAAATGTGCCATAGAAAGAAGAACTGCATTATGGAGTAAATATCACTGGTTTTATTGGACTTGTATTCTGGTTACTTATCACTTATCTGTAGCAAATGCCTGAATGACAAGCACAGCACACTAGAGAAACAGCAAAGGTGACAGTCATCCTTTTAGGGTTTATTGCCTAAATTGTTCTGTTCGACTTTTTTCTTAGCTTTTTCTTAGCTTTTTTTACAGTTTGTGGAATGGATGTATTGGTGAGGGGTTAGAACTAGAATGAAGCAAAGTTTTTTTGTTTTGTTTTGTTTTGTCACCTGGTTACATGTTTCATTTTAAATTCAGGTGAGGTTCATGCACTTATCACGTGAGACCAGCATGCATTTAAGCTCCTATGCAAAATCATGTCTATTTATCTATTGGCTTATGCATTCCTATTTTCCCATAGTGCCCATTGTTAGAGTATGTAAACATTATACAAGACTCAGGAAATATAATGGAATTCTTTGAATTTTTGGCTTTGTTTGAACTCAGAATCAGAGAAACCCACATTTTTAACATGAAAGTTGAAAAGGTCCTTGTAGTTCCCTGTAGTCAGTTTTGTGCAGTCTTAACAGACCACAAGAGAAGAACTTCCACTGGCAAACCATATGACTGTTGATAAGTAATTTAATCTCAATTTTATGTACAAATAGAGATTACACAGAGATAGACAGCAACACCAGAACTCAGAACTTCCTCAAAGTTTAAAGGTGCTAGGAAATTGAGTTCTGGATCCTAACATGTAAGCTGGTTTTGATTTGGGGCTTTTGCTTTAGCTCTAACTAATAGCGTAACACATTTACTTATTGGTCTTCAGTTTGTAACATCATCTTGAAACTTGGATGAAAGGAATAATATAAAGGGATTTGATGGATCTCTTTGGCATGTAAAGAGGAAGCAATTAATCACTAAATGTTAGCATAAAATGAAACAACCAGGGAATACTTTAAATAGTGAAATTCAACTTATGTGTTAATTAAATGCAATTAGCCTATAAATCTTTAATTAAGAATGCTTTCTGTCTGTGCAGAAGCAGAAATCATATTCAAGTGTCCCTTAATCCTGCTGATACTGATGATACTGCAGGCATGACAGAGCCTCATGAAACAGAGTATGTCTAATGAGCTTTGCTCCCATTTCAGTAAGGCGGAAGGTATCCACTTTGTGTTTATGACAATATCAATTGAGAAATCACCCTTAGTTCATACTTGGTAAAAGAGGTTATAAGGCTCTGTCATAGCAGAAGACTTAATGACTCAGTGACTCTTCCATTTTGATCATTCAGTTTAAACATTGTAATGAAGCATTGTAGATTCTTAATATCTGGTAAACACACTATTCACAGGTGTTTTTGTATATTCCACTAAACTAACTGATTTGGGATCAAGTAATGGCAAGAGTAATGGAGGACAATTTCCCAATGTGGAAACACATATTTCCATGCACTTTATGCCATAAAGTCACTGTGATGTTGGGTTTCCACAGCAGCAGAAAGATCCTGACAGACAGAGCCGGGGGCTTAGTTTAGACATTTAATAACATGTTGTCAACAAGTGTCAATTGCTGTTATTGGAAATTACTCTTCAGTCAGTTGTAGGTGACATCATTGTCATTGTTTGTCTAATGATGAAACTTCAGGGGGAAGAGGGAAGCTCGAGCATGATCTTTTCAGAGCTTATTGCAATTCTGTCCCTCTGGTGAGTTCTGGAGGTGATTTCTAAGCAGACAAAAATGCTTTGCATTCTGATTTCTAGTCTAGATAATAGTTGAGCCTGAGAGAATACTTTACACTCATTCTGACAAAACAATGGAGATCATGATGGATTCTAGTCTCCTATGAGGTCACTTAATGATGTGAACGTAGAGACAATATGATCAGCACAACTGCAGGGCCCTGTTGAAAGCTAATGAACAAAAAGAAGCTTATGAACCAAAAAAGAAAAATGAATGCTGACAATCTACAACACTGAAACTTTTTTCCCCTATTACTCTTCCCTCACAGTTTGGTGGTTTATTGCAAAAGCTATGATGTTATTCTGGCCAATAACATTGTTTGAATGAGTCATCCTTAAAATTACAGTTGTACTTCCATGCTGCTAGTTACATTTGGAGGAGTAGCAAAACCACAAAACATGACATTTTTGTGTATTGATTCTTTTATGATTCATGCTTTTTTTTTCTTTTGAAGAAGCTTGATAATATAAACACACAGAAACCTTTTATTCTTTTATGCAAGCAACCAAATAGCTAATTATAGCTAGAGTCAACTATAAGATGGCTGAGCTGGACACTTTTTGAAGTCTTCCCATTCATCTTTAAGAAATTCCCTCAAAATATAATTTACCATATCTTGTCAGTCCACTGACCTACTATGTGTATCACTTTTTCTTTGTCACTAGCCACAATTGAAGACCTCATGATGAAAGGAAAAAATCATCCCTTCCTCCCTATTACCTCTTCCTCTCTATTTCCACCCTATTATCTCTAGATCACAAAATTGATCAGCAACGAAGCATGGGGTTTTACTTCCACTATTTTAGCAATTCCAGCTGTAAATGCTATAATTTAGCTATACATTCTGCCAATTTCTTTCTTTAAAATTGCAACTGTGTTTTAGAAACATAGGACTAGCCATATGGGATCAAACCATTGGCTGACTCAGTCGGTGCATCTACATGAGACATTATGGTGACATAGCATCAGCAGGCACAAACTGTGACGCCGCCACTAGTGCACAGTAGCTCTTTGCTACTGTGCAGTAGGTTCAGAAACAACCCATGGGCTGTTGGGACTGCACAGTATCATCAATTAGCAGTTCCAACTGCATAGTCAGGCACACGTGTAAACATGCCTAATAGCCAGCACCAAGTGCTTTGGAGGAAGGGGCAATAAACGAAGGGAGGCATGAGACAATTTGCTCCCTATAGATCTCTCATTCTAATCCCAGTACTTAGAGTTTAGCTTCACTGTTGAACCATGAGGTTATATCTTCTTTCCAAAGCTATTTTTAGCAAGGCATTGATTTGCCTTGATGACCTTCTGAACAGCTGTAAAACACAGTGGCAATCTTCCATGTAACAGTAGCACTTGAAAAGACACATACAGTGATTACGATTAAAAAGTCTATGTCTGCCAATAGTGACTAAGAAAGTGCTTGAGATACACTATACTTAGAATAGGAGATAACAACATATTTTTAACCCATATATTAGATGCAGTGACAGACGTTAAAATGTCAACATTTACCCACAGGTAACATTATCTGAGTGAGTGCAGTGCTTCAATTATTGTGGGACAATATTGACTTTTTAATGACAATCCCTGCAATATATGGGGCAGCACTGGAAATACATCTTACTTCAAGTGTCATTTGACAGCAGTCATATTGTTAACCTGGGCAAATGGGAAAAGAAAAAGATGAACTGCTATTGTAACATCTCAGAAAGTATAAGCAATCTATCTAACACTTCGGTAAGTATTAAAGCTATATTACTACTGAAAAACCTTCCATTTCTCTAATGAAGTACCAAAAATTACTCAGAAAACTAAATTCAAAGTGCATTTCCTCTGAGTATATAGACATCCTTGCATTTGTTTTTAACTAACAGTGAATGATTAAAGTTCTCCAGATCTTTTTCAAATCCAAGGGCAATTTTTGTTTCCACATCGACTTGTGGTGGTGAACTCCAACACCAGTGTGAAGGAATGCTTCATTCTCATTAGGCTGAAGTGATTCGGGTGGAAAAGCAACAGCTTAATGTCACTATCAACTATGTAACAGTCATTAATGCTACTTTAATATTTAGGTATAATAAATAAAAAAGTAAAATAAACAATTATTATTATAACTGATGTAGACGAAACTGCTGTAAAGTGAATAGATAACTGGTTGGATCACGCTACTCAAAGAATAATCATCAGTTGCTCCATGTCTAGTTGGGAAAAGGTATCAATTAGGGTTCCTCACTTATCTGTCCTAGGTCCGTTATGGTTTAATAGATTCATTAATCATATGGAAGAAGGGAGAACACATTTTGCAGATGACACCAAGATGGGTGGAGTTGCATAAAAAGTGGTCCAAAATTAATTGAATGAAATTCAGTAAGGATAAGTGACATTTACATACAAAATAGAGACCAAGGAATGACTGATTAGGCTGAAGTGTTATAGAAAAGGACCCGGTGATTATTATAGACCGGGGTGGGCAAAATGTGGCCCAGGGGCCAGATGCAACCCTCCAGGCCATTCTATCCAGCCCGCAGAGCCTCTAAAAAAATTAGAAAATTTAATAATAATTTGCCCTTGGCTGCCTGTCATGTGGCCCTTGATGGCTTACCAAAACTCAGTAAGTGGCCCTCTGCTCAAAATATTTGATCACCCTTGTTATAGACCATTAGCTAGAATATGGGTGCAGACATATAAGCTTGCTCTAAATGAGAAGGCTTTGCAAGAAGCAATCTGAGTTACAAGAATCTCCTGGAACAAACAGAAGTTCAATGTTGGTTCCAGGAGGGAGGGAAATCTAGCTGCTGACTGGGAGCCTGCAGCAAGTTTCCCCTGGCAATGTCCCCTCCTCTCTCCCAGCTTCTCCTTATTTTGCAGTGGCGGGGGGGGATAGGGAGCAGAGGGAGCTCATTCTAAGGTTTCCCCAGCTAGCTCTGGAGCATGGGATGGGTGAATTGAAGGCCCCCACACTGGAGGTGAAGGGGGAGGGCTCCAATACACCCACCCCACCCTCTAATGGGGGCTGAAAAACTCCCAGACCAAACTCCCTCTGCTACCTTTCCCCCCTCCCATTCTGAAAAGAGCTGCAGGGGGACAGGCAGTGCAAACAGAAGTTACAGAAGATGCCTGTTCTTAAATGTCTTTTCACTGTATTGGTCATTTTTAAGTTATCTGCAGCTGTGCACTTGTGTTTGGCCATAGCTATAAACTGCCTTTTGTAGCTAGATCAGGTGAAAATTGTCACTCCTGTCTACCTTCTATAACCCTACAGTGTTGTCTTGTTGCAAAATAAAAAGCCAATAGCAAACTGGGCTATATGTATAGAAGGGTCACCTGCAAGTTAAGGGAAATTCTTCTACTATATTCTATTTTAGTGAGGCCTCACTGGGAATGTTGTCCGTGTATAGACAAACATAACACTTTAAAGCGGGCTAAATGCTTTTGCACCACTTTAATGGTATCAGTGTTTGCACACCTTGGCAGTGTATTGCACATTAATTCTAGCTGCTGTAGGAAATTTGGTGGCATAATGCACCTTAAATGACTTGTGTTTGGTCACACACAGACATATATATGTATACATGTAAACACAAAGTGACACTGACAACACTGTCACTTAAATTTTGGGAAATGCTCACATGGGATATCATAAGGAAATTTACTTAATGTAAATGTAGTATGCTGGACTGAGATGCATCAGTTTTCCTAGGTTTCATACCAATGTACTTCATCATCCCTCGGTGGGTTGAATGAAAAGAATCTAGTTCTTCTTGGCTAATACGTGCCTTAACCTTACAGCACAGAAGGATAGCAATGTGCGCACCTGTACAGCTGCGCAATTGTCAGTCAGACTGCCAACAGATCAAATAAGAATCAATGAAAAAACAATGATCAGATTACATTCTCCAGTCCATCATAATTTACTATATTAAAAAATACTGAAGCAGGGGAAATTTGGTGTAGAAATTTCCACAAATGATTCTTTGAGGAGCTCTGAGAGAACACATTTAATATGTAAGGTTGCTTGTTTTGGTGTCACAAATCAACTGCATGGAGGTCCCTAAACTTTGTCCCAGGTTACAGTTACTAGGGGTGTGCAAAGTGGGCCCTATTCAATTTGGATTTGGATTCAGCCCAAATCAGGGACGGTGATTTGATTCATTGATTTAGAACATTGTCCCTGATTTAATTCAGCTGAATCCGAATGTGAAGATTCAATGCTGATTCAGAGAATCAGTGACTTGGACATAGACACCATTTTAAAAGGTTTTTCTACATACCTCGAAACAGCAGGCTCAGCTCATGGTACTGCGATGCTGGGACACATGAAGCGTCCCACAAGAGTGGGGGAAGGGGGGGGGGGCGGGCTCCACATGCTCACCAGTGAACTCAGAAGTGGACCAGAACTACTTCCAGTCCTCTTCCAGGTCTGCCACGGAGAATTCCCTGAGTCCCCCCCAGCTTGGTGACTGGCCACACAGGGAACCTGGGTGCCCCCCCCCCCCCAGTCCCAGGAAGCACCAGTAACTGAGCCAGGGGCACATGGTGGGGAGGGGGGAGACTTCATGCTCACCAGTGGATCCAAAAGTGCTTCTGGTCCAGTCCCAGGTCTGCTGCCAAGCACACTGGGGAGCCCCCCACAGTCCTGTGGGACACTCCATGCACCCCAGCATCACAGCATTCATGAGCCCCGGATATCTAGAGGTAGGAAGAAAAAACATTTAAAGCTGTCTCTGTGTCCGAATCTTCATATCTTTCCATATCTTTCCAAATCTCTCCAAATCAATTGAGAGAGATTAAAGGGTTCTCTGATTTGATTCAGATTCAGAGATTCAGCCACTAAATCGGGCCAGAGTGATAAAGTGATGGCATTAGCTGAAAAGGGAAGAAAGCCCGGAAGAAAGCTAGGGCTAGATGAGGGGAGAACAGTCTCTCATGCCTTGTGTGGCATCTGTTTTTCTCCTGTCTACCTCAACTTCAGCTCCACTTCTCTCACATAAAAATCACCTACACTTGCCAAGAGTGTGATTTCTAAACTTCCTTCCATGTGAAGGAAGGCAGATTTGAGTGGAAATATCTGACTTCAAGTGACAATCTCAGCATTTATCCTTTCAGAATGTCTTTAAACAGTCCTGTAGATGTGTATCCAAGGAGTGCCAAATGAAATACTATAGCTACACAAGCCCACAGGTGAAAAAGGATCCCTTAGCTCATAATAAATCAGTATAAAAGTGGAATCTTTCATTATAGCATCCTTAAATGATGCCTCAGGGGATTGCTGATGGGTAGGGGGAAACTATTTAAGTTTCCACAATGCACTGGCAAGTACCCAAGATAACTCATAAAGGTGAATTGTACTTGTGAAGTATATTCTTAATGGGGTTACATAGTAAACAACCGATAATAACTGAGAGAGGAACATGGAAGTCCTCATTCTCCATGTGCACTATTTTTTTTGTGGTTGAATTCTAGCAACTTGCATTGAATAACTCTTAATTTACACTGATGGATATCAGTCTCTGACAGGCCTTCCTGTGAACTCTCTAAGGTAGGAGGCATAACCAGACAAATCCAAGGTAAATGGGCACTCATAACATATGGTAGTTTCTCTCTATCCAGAGTTATCTTTTTGCAATATAAAAATAAATGTCAGTGTATGTTACAATAGATATGTTAAAGAAAGCAGTGCTGTTCTGCATGGGAAACGAATGTTTTTTACTCAGAGTAAGGTACTAATCACTAGCAGTAGGAGTGGAAGAATCAGCCTTTTGTTTTGCCTTCATCTACACCTTTAAGCTGAACTCATCATAAAAAGGTTATAACCCCCTGGAGATTTATATAACCTTTAATGAATATATTAGAAAGAGGAAAATGACTCCAAAATGAATACCACTTAAGACTGTTTTTTGCCTTCCTGTTCTAACTGATCTGTAAGAATTAGTTAAGCTAATTAACAGTTTGATTTTGCCTGGAAAAGTACCCATTAGGGAGCACAGACTTAGTTTGCTAGTTCTGGGTGAAATTCACCCTTGTGCCACTGGTACAAGAGAATGAGCCTATCCTTAATGAAGTGGACTGGGAATGAAAGATCAAACTGCATTTCCATGCTGTTCCAGAGACTTCTAGATGATCTTGGACAAGCACTCTTGCCTCTTTGTGCCTCAGCTCCCCATTTATGCATTTAAGATCTTCTCAGAAGTGACTGCGTTTTAGTCTGTGTTTCTACTGTGTCTGGCCCTACAGCCTCTCAGGTTTAGTGGGCGGGGCTAGTAGTCACTGCTGTAATAGAGAAAAGAAAACAAAAAACTCACTCAAATCCTAGTTTGTAGTTTTAAACATGATTTAGCTCCCCAAAACAGGCCATTTTTCTGCCCCTTACATACTCATGAATTTCACTGTTTGTGGAAAGCTTCCATATGGTTTCCACAGCAATGCTACTAAAGAGAAACTATGTTCGCTAAGTAAATTCATGTCTCTTAAATTCATGTCTCTCAAGTTAATCTGAAATCCAGCTTTGTTTGACATCCACAAAAACTGTTCATATTGTCACTACTGTATTAGATGCCACCTTCCCTGACCAGACTGTAATGAAATTTTGCCTATCTGGCTGCATGTGTTGAACTTTAAATCTTACAGCTGTACCTGGTTGGTTACAAGTGGTAATGGATATACACTAAAGTTTCCCCTGATGTCATAAAAATGCATACCTCTGCCAGGTGGAAGTTCATAGAGGAAGTTTTGGCTGAAGTGAGAGAAATAAAATTAGGGTTGTTTGTGTGTATGAACGCACATGTGGGGTTACATTAAGGGTTGCAAACAACTTAAGCTAAAGGGCCTTAACAAAAAGACAAATACCATTAATGAAAGGCAAGGCATGGTGGGATGATATTTTTCCACTCTTGTTCTCAGATTAAGAGTATTCCAAATGTTCACAGGGACATGGAAAATACAGAAACTTAACAATACCTTTATGATGTAATAGAAGTTAAGGGCAGTGTAAAAAGAGACTTAAGCTGTAGGGCTGTGCAAAGCTTTGGTGCCTGATTTAATTCAGCCCAATTTGGTGGCTGAATCCCTGAATCCAATTTGAATCGGGAGGCGCTTTAATCTCTTCGAATCGAATCCGAACTCTCCAAATCAATTTGGGGAAGTTCGGAAAGATTCAATAAATTTGGACATAAACATATCTTTAAATGTTTTTTCTACATACCTCAAGGTACCTGGTGGCTCATAAATGCTGAGATGCTGGGGTGAATAGAGCATCCCACAGGAGTGCAGGGGCTCCCCAGCGTTCTTGGCAGCAGACCCAGAAGTGGATCAGAAGCATTTCTGGTCCACTTCTGGGTCTGCTGGGGACTTTTGGGTCTGCAACTCTGCGACGGGTGCCTCCTGGGTCTGGGGTCCCACTGTGGCCGATGCTCCATCCACCCCGCTATCACAGTATTCACAAGCTGCACCTGGTACCTTGAGGTACGTAGAAAAAATATTTAACGCTGTATCTATGGCCGAATCACTGATTCTCCAAATCAGCATCCAGTCTTCAGATTCGAATTTGGCTGAATTGAACTGGGGACAGTGATTTGAATCAACTAATTGACTCACTGTCCCTGATTCAGGCCGAATCCAAATCTGAATTGAATATGGCCCATTTTGTATACCCCTATTAAACGGTACATAATTTGTGCTGCACATGGAAGTCAGTTTCTGTTCATTTGGGAAGAGCCAGAGAACTTATGTGAATTAGTTTCTGATTTACCAGCCTCTAAAATCATTGTATATATTTGCATGTTGAATAAGGGCTTCCTGCAATTAAAACCCATTGCAATGAAAATCTGTTGCAATAAACAAAAGATGGATACTATGCTTAGTGAGCTTCTCCATTATTTCTCTAAGAGACCATAAAGAATGGTGACAGACAGACATACACACCCACGTTTTGGAGCAATATGTACAGTTCCCATAAGGTATATTTAGAGCAGATTTCTCAGGCATCTATCTGAGTCACCACTTACGTTCCCTGTCATTTTCACAATGAAAGAAAAATAACACTTTCTCCAGGGGTGGTGGAAAGAGTGACACCATTTGTAAAGGGCAGTGTAAAACCAACATTAATTAGCCACCTTCAGGCTATGATTCAGCTTTCTTCCCAAATATGCTTTGCTTCAGTACAAAGAAGTAAATAGGGCCATATTTCTGACATCTGAGTTCCTTTCTTCAAGCCATATTCGGAACGTAAATTAACTTTAGCCACTGGTTGAATATCTCTGGGATTTCCAGAGGCAATGTAAAGAGAGAGAGAGAGAGAGTATGCATATTTCATTTTATTCATAACACTTAATCAGTAGTTTTATTAATCAAGTGTCACATTTTCTGCAGTTTCCCTTGGGCATACAGGCATGTTCCTGAGGATACTAATGAGGGTCATAATGTATTTTCTTCACCAGAATGTTCATAAATAACTGCTTAACTAAAAGTATTTGTTTTAGATAGTAGGAACATAATGTAGGGAATGTCTCATCTGCTTTGTAAATGATTGGAATCCCAGTTTCATGATGAAATGGCTTATTGGGAAGTTTGAGCTCCACCCCTTGCTTATTCAGCTGAGAGAGAATGAGTTTATGGGAAACTTTTTCATTATAAATTGGCTATTCAGATTGTAAGAGGTAGGTGCAGTAGCAAAAGGGGAGATTACAAATGGAATATTTGTAGTATAGTAACATGTCTATTATCCGATACTTTACCAACCGCAATACCTTATTTACCAAAATTTTGGCACGCGCCATTCCACTTTGCCTCCTGCTATGTGGGGGGGAGGTGTTGAGCTTGCACATGGTGGCCACTACTGCTATGACTCACCACCCTGCACTAGCGCCGCTTCAAGTGCACCCATCGCCGCCCTCACTGCTGCCCCCCCTCATGCCCCACATCCAGCCAGATGCCCTGTGCCTCAGGTAACCAGCTTTTAGCTTACTGCTCCCCCCCGCTCCCATTCCCCACTCATGCTGGATAACAGGGACTTTACTCTTTCAGGCTTTTTAAAAATGTTTTGACCATTTAACTTCCTTCTTCTGCCTTAGTATCTGCCTTAGTAAAATGGGATAAAAATATTTACCTTGTACAACAGGGATGTTGTAAAGTGACATTTGGAAAGCTACACAAGTGCTAGGCATAATTAGTTAACGATCAGTACCTGATTCTGAATATTAATACGGGTGTCTTGTGCTTAGTTAAATTTGCAGATAAATAAAGTTAAATTGTTCTCTACTATTAACTTTCTACGTAGTTTCTAAAAAAAAAATCCAACCAAGTTTACTTGCTAATGAGTGTCAGGATATCCATATTTAAATCCAAGACATGTTTCTGTTATTAAATGAGGAAATTATTTTTAATGCCTCATTTAATGCAAATGAATCAGTCAGTCAGATATACCCAAGATAATAGGAGTACTGCAATTACAAAAACTATACTAGATTTTTTTTAACAGCTTAATCTGGACATTTCTTCCTCAGCATGGGCTTTCAGTTTCAGTGCATTGTTATTGACACGTCACACACAGAAGTTTTGCCATTATTAGTTCACACTAATGAAATGTAGCAGGTGATAGAATTGCCAGTTTTCATGCACAAGAAGCAATATTTTTGCAGCCATTTGCTAATTTGGGCTGTGGATGAAAATTTGATTTTTTACACTTGAAAATATTGACTTTTGGTTTAGGGAGTTAATTCATATGAGCTGTCAAAAAGGTAGTATTTCTAGAGAAGAAAAGCAGCCTTGCAATTATAAAGATCAGGACCAGAATTCAAGAAACTAGGTTGTTAGTATTACTTATTATTTATTTGGGCTGGTAAAAAAAATAGCAGAAAAGCACTGTAAAAATTCATGCAATCTTTATGCTGCTCTTAATTGAAACAATGACAATTTTTCAGTTAAATGTTGGTAAATTTCATCCAGTTCTACAGCTGGCTAGAAGACAATGCAAAACACATTTCACAGAGAGGCATAACAACCTAGAGAAGTTCTGACACACAGGGTCAGTGGTTACTTCTGGCTGCTAAAATACCACCAACATGAAAATGCAGCTGCAGCACCGGCAGCAGCTGCAGCAGCATGTTTTTTCCACCCTATCCCCAAGTCAGTTCCCAGTTTGGTTGCCTCAATTGCTCTGCCCTAGTTATGCTATAGATCTCATGTGTTCTTGCCATTCGATGTCAATTTAGATAGTGCCATTCATAAGTGCATGTGGCATTATCCTGTAAATGACCTGCTGAGAAAATGACCTGACCCTACTTCAAAGAATTTAGTTAGTTGAGCCATCCCTTCTGCTGCCAAGAATGAAACCTCTTCCTAGGGATCTATCCAGTGACACAACCTTTAATGCATAATTTCTTGTGGGAAATTCCACTAAAGACTTAAAGTTGGGCCAATTCAACATGACCCTTAATTTAAAGTAATGAGTAATGCATTTCCAAAAACAAAAATAAATGTTTGATTGCAGCAAAAACTCTAGTCTAATCTTTATGGTTAATAATATATTGAATATTGCAGCCACTGAAATATTCCTGGTGGAATCAGGCTAGAACCTGTGCACTTCAAAGTGACACATTGGCATTGTTCCAGTTGAAAATTACACAGAAGTTCTGTGACACATTTTAATGCTGCTGACTTCTAACTATGTGAACAGCAACTGCATGCATCAAAGTAGGAAGAAAACATTAAGAAAATGTTACTGAAATCAGTGGTGGATTCCACCAACAACAAAAAAAAATGTTTTTGGTCACACCTCAGCCACTTTTAGTAGTACCTAATGAGTGCTAGAGATTGACACAGGCAGACAAGGTTCTTTGGGTAAATCTGATATCTTTTATTAGACCAACTTAAATAGTTGGAAAACACGTCATTCATTGTTTTACCTTTCTAAGTCCATTAACTTGTGCTGCTTTCCAACCTACACATTTGTTAAGATTGTTACAAAATCTGCAATATATAAATGCAAATAGCCTGCTGGCTATGATTTTCCTTGACAATCAAGTGATGAGACATGTCATGTAGTGTTTTGCTGGCAAAAGGTATGCTATAGCCATACCTTGGAGTATAAGACTGAAGATTAAAGGCAGATGAAATGTTTGTGATAAATAGTAAATTAAGTTTTGAAATGATCAAAATTATTTCTAAATCAGGTTCAATGATGTAATGAAGGTCACCCAAAACATAGGAAAAATATTTTGCAAATAACAAAAGCGTCCTTTCATTTTGGAACTATTCGGTTGTTTGATTCTGAGATTTTCAAAATGAATCTTTCCATTTTAATAGCTGCCTTAAATAAAGGAAAAATAGCAAGAAAAGGGTCAGAAATGCACTAAACATGTTATTTAAATTAGAAAGAAAAATGTTGTGTTTTCCTAACCCTCCGCCCCCCTATTTTCTTCAACAACCTTCTCGTTTTGTTTTGGTTCAGTTGAAATGAATCTTCCCCATCTCACCACCCAGTTTTTCATATTGGCTACTGAACCAAAAAACTCCATACTTATCTAGCTCTAGTTAAGATTTGTATGGAATTGTCAGGGCTTAATATTAACTACTGGTTATGCACCTAATTACACTGCAGCACCACATTAAAGAAATTTCTTTATGAGCTAGGCTTGGTGCATGCTCTAATATTCAGCTGTGTTGAGATTATGGTTGAGAGGGTACTTTAACTCTAGGGAGCACAAAATGTGTAGATGAATACTGCTAGTATCCCAAAACATTTCTAAACATTCTGAAAACAGCTAAAGCAAGCAGCCCCACAAAAGTCTAGTGAACAAATCTGGCATAAATTGAAGTCATAAGGGCCTTATGCATACTATAGCATGGTGACCATCTCTGCAGCCTGACACCACTGCCTTGACTTCTTTGAATATCCTCTCCATAAAGATGTAGAGGCAGGAGCAAGGAACACGCGTCTCCTTACCACCAGTGACAACAGGCTCATCCTCTCCCTCCAAAAGCAGCAGCAAGGAGAAGAACAGTGATGTCTGCCCACTCCATATATCCTGAAGATTCAGGATGGTAGCAAAAGGGCTGTATTATTCCAGTAGCTAAGGAATATCTGCATGGAAGGTGGGCTAGGGAACTGAACTCTTCCTTTACAGACTCCTTTGAGATGATGCTGGCAGGGCCCTTGAGTAGTTGGTCTTGGAGTTCACACTTCACTGAGAAATATGGTACAGTTCACTCAGAGCTATTGTTTTAAGCTTTCTCTAGACTCAGGTAGACATCAATACATCAGTTACATTTGTCTTGTGTTTTCAAATTTCTCCCGACAATCATGGAGATAAGAGTGGGGTTTTACAGGTTGTTTTGAAAAAGAGAAGAATCCAATGGACTCCGGTATTTCTTGCCGTGGTGTAAGTAAGGCAGGGTAACTGGGCTGTCACAGCCACAAACTTTTTAAAGGGAGACAATGGCAGAAAAAAAAAAGTGGCTGCAGCCACACAAGCACACCTGGGACATAACAGTAACCAGAAGGCACCACTGCCCCTGTGTGGCAGCTGCCCCAGGCTCTCAGTTGTGTCATTACACGTCTGGTTTCTTGCATGCAATCCTGTTTGTTTATAATATATGTATATGCAGAAATTAGAGAATCCCTGAATATTGCAAAACACTATGAGACTGCATCTTTCCCTTTTTTCTGATAAGCACTTGGCCTAAAAAGTCTCTCAATTAGCATTTATTTTTCAGGGTCACATACTTTTTCATTGTCCTTACCTTTTTCTAATCCCACTTCTTGGTGTGTTTTCCTGCTTTTCTCAGAAACCCCATACAACTCCTCTATCATTTGCTCTACCCCCCAGACTTACCTTGACTCTGATGCCAGCTCTAGGACTAGTAGAAATAGAATTGTTTGTATTATTCTCATCTGCTTTTACTGTGTATCAATAAAATTCACCTATTATCAAATGCAGAGGTCATGGTCGGTCTGAGGACTTGGGTCCACCTGGAACAAGGTATCTGGGTCTTAAATCTGGTGCCAACAATATTCACTTCCCAAAAGATCCCTCAGCCCACATGGAGTAGTTTCTGATCAGCTTAGCCATGCAGGTTTCTATTTTGGGAGGTAGTCTTCAGTGTTTGCTTCAGCTCTTATAAGAAACATGACATTATTTCTTTATTTAGGTAAGATGAAAGAATGGCATTAATAGTTTCAGTTTCAACCATGTTTAACCAAATCCACATTTGTGAAACCTATTTTTGGTCTGTAAAAACGAAGTACAAAAGAATTATATTTTATTTCTTTATTTAAACATTTTATATGTTATGTAAAACATATAGTAATGTAGAGTATTTTAACAGGCTGATCAGAAATATCTTTTTTCTAATAATTTTTTAATTCTTATTAACATTTTGGCTCATAACTATTATAAACCCAAATACATTTTCAGCTAGCAGTAACTTTAAGCTATTTTAGATTTGGGTTGAAGATTTTGGGGATTTTCTTTTTCTCCCTAATTAGATGAAAAATTCGTAGCAGACTTTTTGCTTGACAGCAGGTTTTCTGCCTATATCCTATGCAAAAATGTTGTTAGGAAATTCCCATCCAGCCTTAAACTTAACACAGTTTGAGTTCATCATCATAGGGCAGTTATATTACAGTCCCTTTCCCTTCAGTGCAAGACCTGAACATATTAATTAAAAAGGCCAGTACTTAGAGACATATTCCTTAGCGTGCTGTATTCCCTTTTGTGTATTTACATACCAGGAATACAAGCAACCCCCCTGTTATGGAATTCCTCAGTATGTAAAGAGCTGTAATGAGAAGAATCGGAAGCTAAGTTAGTGTTGTAGATCCTGCAGGACCTAAATTTTGGAGACATGTCTGAATACAACTTTCATAGTTGCTTTCTGTTTGTACTTATGGGCTAAACAAAGCTTGAAATGAAAAACCTTAAAAACTTTATCTGGTGGACAAAGAGATTCATTACATGTCTTTGAGTGCCTTTGTGTTTGCACTCAATGAATCTATGGATGCAACTCTTTAATTCCCAGTGAGCCAAACTAAACTATCTCCAAGGAGTTTTAATTTAATGAACCAGAAAGACTTTTAAAGCATCTGAAAATCCTGCTTCTGCAAACAGTCATGCAGTTGCAGCACAAGAAAGGGCAAAAACCATGGCATGTATAAAGACCTGGAAACTTCAATGTGAATTTACTTCTCTCTCTACTCATGAGAGAGGGGAAATTGCAGATAAGTGAAGTGAAAAGTATCATAAAACCATAGATGAGGACATTGGAACAGGAAGGGAAGAAGCATAGAACTTTTCAGGTGTGGGTAAGAATGGGATAGTATGCACCTCAGCTGGAAAAAAAATCTTCTCCCCGGTACCATAACTAGGAAGGAGGAGTAAGCAGGGCACCAGCCATGGACACTGACTGTGAAAGGGCTCCAGAATCCCACTCCTTCCTCCTAGAAATCGGTCATGGCAGGAACAGCCCTATTCTACCCAACCATAGGAGTCAGGAAGTACAGCCCTGAACCCAGCAGGTGGGGCAAGCAGAATGGTGTTCCTTTCCCAGTGAGCTTTTGTCACAGCAGGCACAGATAACAGCATCTCGGGGAAGAGTGAGGAGCAAATACATCATCAGGTATGGCTCCCAGGGAGCCCATATTGTGGGGATGCTGCCACTGAAGTGGTGCTTCTGCAGCAGCAGCAGTAGCTAGTTGCCTTCAGTGAACAAAAAGCTTATATAGGTAAGACTTGCCTTTCCTTCAGCACCCTTCCTCTCTACAATGGTTGGTATATCATCCACCCATCACTCCAGGTGCTGAGTGAGCCTGTTATGCCTCTGCTCCCTCCTGACACCCACGTGTAAGAAATTTTTACACTACACCAGCCCAGAGCTTCACTTCTCAGCTGTCTCACTCACTCATTCCTCTCTATCGCATGTTTCCTTTATTAAGGATTTTATATCTTTTACTAAGACCCCATGTAGTTTAAAGGAGGCAAGTTGAAACTAATCATATTCCCTCTTAGACCATTTTTACTCTTCAAACAATAAAGGACTTAGAACAGAAGTCAAACTTCAGAAAAAAAACCTATCTGAAGAAACTGCTTTGTATGACTGTGAGTGAGTCATTTAGTTTCTATGAGCTGTTAGATGTTGCTCCAAGCTCCTTTTCCCTGCAGGTTACAAGGCTAAGGAGGATCACTCAGCCATCAAAACTATGCTACTCAGGCTGGTGAAACCAGAATCCTTGATACTCACTGGGGAAGTAGAAATAAGATATCTCGTGGCGTGTCCTAGACTCAATCTATCTATCACTTCTTCTGTGCTTGTGTGTGTGTGTATTTGTGTGTGTGTGTATTTGTGTGTGGGTGTCTTACTAGCTAATAACTCTTTCAATGGTGAGTCCTACTATCAAATGGTTTAGGGGTATAAGGGATGGAGAGTTTCAACAAATGACAAAAATGGATTGACCAGGAACAAACACAGAGAAAGCAGGACAGATAGTCATGTTGATTCAATACTGCTGTATCAAAAATATAACACCTTTTATGCCAGAGAGAAATTCTGTTCAATATATTTGATACTGGTACCTATTTAAAGTCGAATTTGTGTAGTGGGCTCCCTTTAGTTACAGCTGTTTTGAATAGTAAAAGTGGTCTGACTATGATTTTGTGAGAGACTTGGGCTTCTTTATGTTATATAGCTGCTGCCACTATAACTATGCTACATGGTTATGTAATCAGAGGCCCTTGAGAGAGAGATGGTATATGGCTGCAGAAGGTTTTATGCTACTGTACTTACACAACTTCCTCAGATAACTGAAGCTAAACCAACAGAAGCCATCATATGTTCGCATAGCTGACTAGGTATTTTTACACCCTCTATTTGACAAAGCAAAAACTTGTGGTGTATACCAGACCTCAGTGCTTCAGTTCACCCATCTGTAAAATGGAGATAATTATACTTATTTACCAGATGGGAGTCTTGTGAACCTTAATTAGCATTTTTAATTATTATGGGAAGCTAACAAGAAAGCTGCATAACAAAGGCAGATTATAGTCTTTGCTGTTAAATGGAAATTGTTGTTGACTCCACAAATATCCAGCTCTGCCTGGTGATAGTTTGTGATGATCAGTTTAGCTTCTGTCACAATATTAAGATGAAACAGTGTGTGTGGAATAGAAATTGCATAGATGTGGAGAGCTACTGTCCCTTTGTTCCCCTTGGCGACCTACAGCACAATACATCACTGTTTGGCAGTACACCAGGTTTTCTAGTACCCTTCCTGTAATCATTTATGTTATACCTGAAGTTGTTTCTATTTCCCCATCTTTACATAAAATAATGTCACCCAGAATACTTTTACACCTTTATTTATTACTTTAATTTCTGGGCAACCTTAACTGAAAGCAAGGCCCATTGTTGCCTAATCCAATGTTTCCTAAACTTTTGATACCTTTTGAGGTACATTTTTTTCTGGTGTAAAACTGGTGACACACTTCACTCTTACACCTGAAATTGGAGAATGGGAAAAGCAGTGGTGGTGGCATGAACACAGATTGCAAATCTTCAGTCCCAGTGCCATTAGTGTTTCTCTCAGCCCCCATCTCCCCAGCCATGGCACACATGCAGCTTCCAGGTGATGGAGAGCTGCGCAAGGATCAGACAGCTGCAAACTTTCGCCACTGCACCCTACCTGTTTAGGGGACATGGCTATGCCATGCTCTGCTCTGGCTCTGCTTTGCATCCTTCTCCATGTGTACACTGTCTCCCTTCAGCTTAGAATATAAAAGAAAGAAAAGTAGCATTCACTTAGCTACTTCTTTAGTATAGCCACAACCATTGATTGTTGTAGCTGGGATTTTGTCACCTCTCTCATGTAAATACATCAGTAAAAATAATATTGGATGTAATTGACAAATGCCAACTAAAATTAAAAAATACCTTTCCCTGAACAAAAATCCCCTGCCATTAATTATGGGAATTGAACAGGAGATTTCTTGAAGGAAAAATCATAAACTATCTGTTTTGATTTCTCCAACTAAAGGCTCCTCTCTGCTATGAACTGACAGAGGGGCACATACAAGATCAGTGGATTCCACCATCGTTAAACCAAAGCAGGCCTGTATCACTTTTTGTTGTGTATATGTACGTTAGAGGAAATTCAGGATGGCTTTCTCCTCTGGTGATCTAGTTCCATGAACCGAAAACTCCCAAAGGCATTAGGGGTAACAGACAATCATACTTCAGTATGCAATGTTTTAGTTAGCTGTACAACAATTATGCCATTTTCTTTATACCATAATTTTACATCTCTAAGGATTTTGCTGTCTTCAGACTCAGGCACTTGTTTTTATATTTAGTTTTAAACTATCATAATGAAATATAGATAGACACTTGAATGTGTCTGTGTGTATGTGCACCCCTCCCCCCACCAATGCATACTTAGCCATAAAGACTTTCCAGCTTTGTTGTCCTGAGTAAAGGTAATCTGCATTTTGACTTTTGTATAGAGCAATGTAACAGAAGGGAGCAGGCCTGAGGACATCTCTCAAAACATTTGATGGTAAGAGATGAAGGATGAAGAGACAGAATATGTGAGTATCTGAAGGGGCAGTGAAAGAGAAAGAAAGAACCCCCATGAAACATACTGTTTTGGAATACATCTAGGAACCTTTAGGATCAGTGACATACTTCCTTAATGTCCATAGGCAAGTAAGAAATATGTTTTGCAGAAGAAGCCCTGGTACTCTAAAGTGATGTTAGAATATAAAGAGACTTTGATAGATATCATTTCATGCTTCAGCAATTATTTTGGTTTGACTTCTTGGCTGTCATTGATCACTATCATTTATCACCCAATAACAGCTAGTCTCCTTCAATTTTCTTTCAGATCTATTGCACCAAATGTTAAATGAAAACAAAAGAGAAAAGGTGGAGCATAAGCCTGGATCTCTAGACACATGGTGGGAAGAGTTAATTCTTCTAATAATCCAGTGACCAATCAACTTGATGGTAACTTGTGGCTGTAGAACTTCATGACAACTTGATTAGCTCCAGTGGTATTGAGAGCATGACGTTTATGAAGCAGCTGACACTGTCCCAGTGGAGAAATCACTGAATTTATTTCTAAAGTGAATGGATAGTTCTAGCTGCCATGCACTGAATTTACCTTCCTTCGATAATGCACAGCTAATTACTATAATATTGTAACTACAGATTCACAGAGATTAGGAAAGGACAAAAGAAACATAGTGTTAGCTGAGCTGTCTACTGCATTCCCTCACCACCCTTCCCAGTGATATACAACAAAAGACAATGCATCACTTAGGTTCCACCGAATCCTGCAAAATCACACCTAAGTGGCATTGTTTTTATTCTCTCCCTCTTCATCAGGGTTAGTTTAATTTTAAAGGAAGATATGAATTGATAATAAAGGGTACCAACCCTTGTGCTTCAGGACCTAAATCTACTTTTAAGAGACTTGACTTGTAGGTAGAAGAGGGCAAAAAGAAAACCTTCAGCTGTGGATATGCTGTTGCATAATTGTCTCTTTGTATCTATCTAGGTGTTGCGTATCTTCTTCTGAAGCATCTCTTATGGGTCTCTGCTGAAGAAAGGACTAGCTGGAACCTACTCATTTAATCCCGTATGTTAACTTCTATGCTTCAGTTGATCACAGTGGAAAAGGAATGGCTTTCCAGGGTCTCCACATCAGGCAGGGTTTTCTGGCCACAGAGAAAAGGGAGAGCAGCTTCTGTGTCCTATTGGCCTAGGGTGGTTGGCTAGTACTAAGCCTCTGAAACAGCGAGAGGAGCATGCCATATGGAACACAGAACTGGAAGACTTCATGGGATCATTGAGTGTGGACCCCTGCAATTGCAGGCAGCCATGTAATAAAAATTTCTCCAAAACAAACCATAACAAAAAAACAACTCTACTTGGCCTTTCCTGCACATCAAAGCTGCAAAGTGCCCTCTAACAAATTTAAGATTTTTTACCTCATTACAAAAAAATCCCTATAATGTTCCACAAGAGGAGAGAAAGAGAGACAAGAGTAATACCAATGCCTAGTTTGAGCAGCTATAATGATCATCTCTCCTTTATGTTGGGTATGTCAGCTCCCCTTTTCATTATTATCTTATTAAAGATCACCTTAAAAGCAGCTTGGTAGGTCACATATTTGGAGAGCCACACTTGCATTATCCCTTTCATGTATTAATGAGACTCTTTTCTCTACGCTTCCCATTTTCACTCCCAACATACTTGTCAAAACCTCCTTTTTTTCTGCCTCTCTTTGGCTACCATTCAAGTTATTTTTAGGGCTTTTGGATGCTTTTTGCTACAAGTAGCAACTGACTCTGTAGGTACAAGTATGCTTCTTTCTCCTTCCTTTATTTCTGTTAACCACATATATCTGATCTTTCTTTTAGCAACCACATGTGCAGCTTGTAGAGCATGGCATTTAAAGCTGAACAAGTCATTTGCAATGATTAATACACCTATCAAGCATAGCTTCTTTCTCCTGACAGATTATCCACAAACAGATCTTGATTTGAATGTGTAAGTTATTAAAAGAATGTTGATTAATATCCTTTTTAATTTTGTTAATCTCTGGGTCGCTCACAAAATTTCCATTGCATAGTCAAGCTACATTTAAAAAGTCACAAGGTTTGGTGACATGGATCAAGGTGGTACAAGAGAAATCTGAAACCTGAAGTTCAGCAAAACTATACATTTAAAATATTTAGATAAAATGGGCACAGAAAAAGAAAAAAGCACAACTGAAAAACATTCATTTGGAAGCCTGAACAAATATACATGGATTTGTATTTTTTCCTATTTACCCAATTCTTCTTGCATTCTTGTTCACAAGGCCTTTAGCACCTCAAATGCTACTTCTTAGGATGCAGCAGCCACTGTCTACAGCCACACATTTCAATCCTTCTTCCTTCAATCCTTCAATCAGTTTTTGATTGATTTGGAGAGCAGTAACATGCAGGCACCCAAACAACATTCTTCACAAGCTACTTTAAAGCAATTCTAGATGGACTGTAACAGCAAGCTTACATTCTCCCGTCTCTTGGGGACTGAGGTTAGTGCACTGTATTACGGCAGAAATCACAACTGTAGAAGGAAACCCCTGCCCAATTACTGACTTCCTAATTAATCCATTTCTACCAAGAGACCTATCATTTAACCAGTTGTAACAAATGGCACTAGACAACTTAAATTCTAGAGGAAAGGTGAATGCAACCTTGAAGAATTTCTTGTTTATAGTGGTTTCTCACCAGGTACCTGAACTTTCTTTAGATTTCACTATCACATTTACATGGATTAATCTTGCATAGGAGAGAATAAAGCTATGGTTGTTTGTAAGAAAACAAAGAATGATTGCACTTGCCTTGGTACAGCCTTCAAATAGGGAGAGGGCAGTTCCCTTTTAATCTATGGACAGTCCCCTGAGAGAAAAAATAATATCTTTATTCTCTCTTTTACCCTTTATATGGGAAAAGCTTGAATTGAATTATTTTCACTGATTACTGGGAAGGTCAAGTTGATAGTGCAACTTATGAATGAATATTAATATGTCTGTTATTGGAATTTGTACTGGTGGTTGACTTATGAGTTTTAGAGACTCAAGTGCAAATCATATTTTCCAGTATGGTTGAGTGATTAGAACTGGGGCTGGGAATTCAGGCGCTAGGTCCAGTTCTCTATATGACCCTGGTCTGGACAAGTCACTAAATGTCCTTGTTCCTTCCTGCTTCTCCTGCTAAGCAAGTAAAAGAAGGCTGGTCTACATTCCAAAGGGGCAGGAAGTTTTAATTCATTAATATTTGAGTTTGGAGCCCCTGAAAGCTACAGAAATCTGACTTATTACTATAACTAGACAATTATACTGGGACACAAAAGAGTTTAAAAATCAGCAGTAGCCCTAAGGAAGAAGATAGGCAAGCATAGGAAAGCTCTGAGAGATGGGAAAACTGACACAACTCAAGACAAACAAACAGATAGAAAATCCTGATCAGGTTTTCTTAGCTGTCCTTACCTCTGCTAGTTTGATTAATAGGGAACAATGAAATAAACAGTGCTGGAGGACAAACTGAGCAGCAAAGGATTGTAACTGACAATTTGCTGTTAAAATACATACTCCCTTGTAAAACCTATTGATTAATGGAGTCTCTCTCTCTGCTAACATAAAAAATATACACACAAGAATAGAGGGAAACAAATTCAAGTAAATGCTCTCATTAGGAGGCTCAGCACCATGCAGCATTTAATCTGTCGGCTATTCAATTACAGCGGCTCACACAACTAACTTTTCTCCTTCGTTATTACTTGCATGGGGCTATTAATCATCAGCCAGCAAGCAAAACAACAAGAGAAGAAAGGCCCTGGAGAGAGGAGAATTGGTGAGCCATTCCTCCCTCCATCCTCTGCAGCTGCTGAGGATGCCAAATGATCAGAAGACAAAGGGGCCTGATGTAGCCTTGGTGAATGGGGGGGGACTTGTGCGCGCGCGCACGCGTGTATGTGTGTGTGTGTGTACCCATGTGCAGTTATAGGGAAAAGATGCAGTCAGCCACAGTAAGGCTGCCATTGGTGGACCCTTTTATATCAGCCTTCCTCCCTCAACAGCAGAAGTTTGTAGTACAACACTGCCATCTACAGTTGGCTAGAGTATGTGCTTTGAAAGACATCATATGTTGTCAGTCTTCTGTTGAAATGATCCCAGACTTGGGGACACACACACACACACATGTGCACACACACACATGTGCACACACGCGCACACACACAGACGGATGGACAGATGGACGGATAGACAGACCCTTGGCAACTAAACTCTGAAAATAGTTTGATCCAGATCTGCAATCTAATTCTCAAGCTTATATCCACTGTCATAATTAGTAGGTGGCTTGCAACTATATAGATCAAAGATAGGTCTCTTGGCTGTATGTTTGCTGATTAAAATGAGATGAAAACAAAATGTGGTGAGCTGAACATTACATGTTTAACAGAAAGACTTGCATTAATCTCCTAAATGACACTCAGTAGTCGAACCACATTCAGCAGAAGGCACAGACTGGAGGTTTATTGGAGCTATAGAAAATAACCCAAATGCTAAAGAGACCTTTAGCTCACCGTGCTTAGCCAGGTTAGATAAATATATGAGGAAATGGAGTACAGGTTTACAGTTCATTGCAGTTTGAGAACAAAGACTGGAGCTAGATTGTTTCTAACCAAAAAAGCAAAAAGAATTCCAGCGTTTATCATGAATAACTGCATACAGGTGAACTGAGATGCAATTCAATGACACTCTTTTTTTTTCCCCACCAGATTTGACAATGAATCAGTTAACTGGTTAGTATTCCCAAGGATACAAACTGTATTAGGTCTGAACTAAATTCAAGATTATCCAGTACCTTTAAGGCTAATGGGAGAGAGGATCTGTTGAACTGGATTGAGTTGACTGTTAAAGAGAACATGGAACAGAAATGAGTGGCATTTCCAGTATCACTCAGTATTTGCTAGCAGAAAGTATAATATTCAGCTGAGACTGAAAAAAACAGGCACAATTTCCTTAATCTTCTCATTTATATACCTCCAAAACAGTTTTCTCCTACTAGTATGTCTAAAAAGAGCAATGATGTGAGAGGTTTTGCCTTTTGAAATGCCCTCTTGCTAGCAGCAGATCTCAGGGGGGCTGTATAAAGCTACCTACCTGAACTTACTGCTGTGAAAAAAATCATAATTTTTTCAAAAGATGACCTAGGGTCATAGATAAACTCTAATGACTGAGACAATAGTATAGCACCCTCTAAGTCACATTAAATTTCTTTGGGCCTTCCAACATAAAGAAGAAAATTGTCAGTAGAAGGTAGGGTAGCATGCAAAAATGTCAGAAGAGCACTCAAGTGCTGGAGGGATTGAAATTCTCAAAAGCATCAGCCTGATAAGGATTTGATATTCCTATACTACTCTAGATAGGTGCCTGCCTATTCAGCTTCTTCTTAAAAGCCTTTGATGAAGAAGAATTCACAGTCTGCATCATCATTACCAATACTGACTTCCATGGTTAATGTTTTAGATACGAATATTAATAGACATTTTGGATATATTGGGTTTGGCTACACTGGTAAAGCAAAAGCATCTAAGGATGTATGTTAACACATGTCTGTCTCCTGGTAGACACACTTGCTCCTATTCAACTCATGCCAAATGTCAAAAAACTGTAATTTAGCCAATGTAATGTAATATAGTTTATAGCACCCAGCACTGTCCTCAGGTTTAGAGGTGTACTTCTTGGTGCTATTCTAACAACAGCTACATCTTTTCTTTTTTCTTTTTTTGCATTTGGCACTTGCGGAGCTGGAGTGAATGGGCATGGCAAGTTGCCACAAAGGGACTCCCTAGATGATTCCAGGGGGTATAGATATACCCTAAATGCCCTGACCCAGAGGTACTCAAGTTGCTAACTGGATCTACCTCATTTAATGACTCTGTAGTAATTACTCAGAATTAATGCTACTTGGGAAATGATTTTTTTCCTTGGAAACACATTTTCACTCAATTTTTTGGCCCCTACTTTCATAGGGGTTTCATTTAAAGCACTCCAGCTGTTCTTGTTGTTTTGCTTTTTTATTTCAGCAATTGAAAATTGATTTTTCTACTATTGGCAGTGGAAACATAAAAATTTCCAGCAAAAACAGACATATTACCGGGAAAACATTTGCCTTTCATTAACACATGCTTTCAGAAGAAAATATTTCAACCTCTTATCTGGAGTCTTAATGCATGATCTTAACAAGGACCACGGTGACTCAACAGAAGCAGCGTGAATTCCTAGGCAATCTTTAGAACAGCTATCCTGTTACACTCCCTCCACTTCCTTCTCACTAATGAGATTCCAGTGAAGTTTTTAGTAACAAACTACATCCTCTTTGAGGGAGTTCATGTAAAAAGTAAACTTATATAAAAGTTTACAATCTATATAATAAGCTAGTCCTGGGATAGTATAAGATTGGATATATTTCCCCAGACATTATACAAGAGATTTAAATGCAAGAATTTCAACCATAAAATTACTCATTGATTTGTCCTATAAGAAGATAACTGTCTAGTCAGTTTTGCCTGGGCTTGATGCATCTCTTATTGTTTCCATGTAATGTATTCTCTGAAATTCATCAGACTGTGCGGGATTTATTTGTAGAGAATTTAAACATTAAACCATACAACATAAAAGAACTTTTGTGAAGCATTGAGCTGGGACTTCTTTGACCAGGAAGGATGTATTTGGTTAACAGGTCTCTTGTTAAATATCTGTTGAACAATGATGAAGGGAGGATATGAGTTCTAAAAATGTTCTCAGCTGCTGCAGAGAACTGACGGTGTTAAGTAATGCATATCCCATCCTAATTCTTCTTCCCTTGCCAGTTCTAAAAAGGAGAACTTTCTTTACTCAAACTGTTTCCCTGTTGTTCTGTCCTAAGAGAGAAACACTTCCTACTCCATAGTTTGGAGTGCCTTCTCCTAGAGGTGCCTATGTTGGTTTGGAAGCTAAACAGATTTACCCCTCCAAGTTCTAAGCAGCATCAGGCCAAGGATATGCTTGTACAAAAGCTTGTAGAAGTCTGTTGCTAAACAAAGAAACTTTACCATTCAGAAGAGAAAATCCAACTGTGGACCTGATACTGGTTTCATCTGCACCAACTTTACTCCTATATTGACTTTACTGGAATTTGTCTGATTTGCACCAGTGTCAGCTGAGGACAGAATTGTTCCATCTATCTGCAAATGATTACTTTCTAAGAAGATTATATAGATATATTCTTTCTTCATATATAGAGATGCACACGTGTGTGTGTGTGTATGTATATATAAAATCATTTTTGTTCTTGTTTGCTCTGAAGAAACCCGTTCATAAGGTGCTTTATGTGCCATCCCATTAACTAGGTTTGTATTCAAAATGCATAGAGTCATCTTAAACATATGCCTTCAAGAGGAGAAAACCCACAGTAGTTAACCATCTAAACCCATTTATATCACTGCAGTTCCTTAGTTCATGAGTAAAGGCTGATTTCTTTCCTTGAATCCTTGATCTGAACAGGCATCAGTTGCTTGAATTGTTGTGGGTTTTCTTTAATTAACTCTAGCTGAACCTTGCAGAGTACCTTCGATATTACTTATTTCATCTACGCTATGGAGGAAGAAAGAGCACAAGCAATATAGTGTTATAATAGGACAAACCTTGATTCAGCACTTCTCAGTATCCTGTCTTTAAATGCTGATATGTTCCAACTACAGAGGGGCCTAAATTATGTGGGTTTTGGACTGGGCAACCTTTATGGCCGGCAACTTTCTTCCAACAAAATAGGAAGTTTTGGGTCATCCAAAAGATTTTGTGAAATTGCCTGAGTTTTGTCAAATTGTTTTAGTAAATAAATAAGAGTGGGAAAAGGCAGAAGTAGTGGTGATTGTTGTGGTGGTGTTTCGGTTTTTTTTATATAGAAGCCGAGTTGCTGGAGCATTCACTCAGACAGCAGGAGACCTGGGTTTCAGGCATTCCTCAGCCTAAGAGGATTCACCCCATTTCTTCCACTTCCCAGTATAATTTCCTAATCAGCAGACTACAGAATAGTCTGGGTGGGGCATCAATTCCTCCTTTAGTGGAAGCTGAGCGACTGTGTATTCAAGAAAGCCAGTCACAGGGTCATAAGGAGACAAACATGAGAGAGCATGACTCTACAGTCCAGTGGTATGGTCACTTTGCTGGGAGGAGGTCATTATGTTAAGTATAAAAGATGGCTGGGAGTCATCCACAATATGCTGTTCCTCAAAAAGACTGGTCCCGTGTTAGGTAGTCATATATCCTCAGAAAAGTATTCAGTGATCTTGATTTCAAGTGGATGGAGGCACCTAATCAGCAACCCTCACTCAGGCACTAAAACTTGATGGAAAAAGGTGCCCCTTTACTTAATGTTTCCTAGTGATAAGACCTAAGCAACTCCTTGCTTCATTCTTTCTGAATCACCACTCAGGGCCACCTGACTCTCCCCAGTTCCTGTATAGAGAGAATAGGCACCTAACCCTTCCTGTCTGACATTGTGACCTCAGCAACCATTGGGTTCCCAGGGAAAATGTGAACTTTGCAGCCGAGTGTCCGAGTGGTCTGAATGTGCAAAGGGGAGCTATACTGGAAACAGGGGGATGTTGTTTTTTCCAGCTCTGACATTCAAAAAGTGCTTTCTGTAGATCTGTAGAGTAATGCCTTTAAGAGTTATTGCAGTCCTCATTGGTGTTTGAACCTGAGCAGTGTCAGTCATCCTGTAAACAAATTCATGTGACAAAAAAGCCCACTAATGTGTTTAGACATGAGTCAGCATGGTTAAGTGTATGACAGCTTCTGTTTCAAGAGGAAAATATCAAGTGGGGAATATTCATAGCTTCTGATACATTAATTCCAGCTTGGTACTTTTGGCAGCTGGTCACATTATAGTCTTCTTCTCACACTCTGCTCCCCTTGCAGTGCTTAGAGCAGTTTTGATCTTTAGCCCCAGACTCATTCCAGCACAAACAAACAACTTCAGTTATCCAATCACATCAAGAATTAAATAATAATAAAAATGGAGTCAAACTGAGCTGCTGCTAGAGCAAGCCCCCTCAGTTTGTGCTATTTGAAAGTCTCCTTGAATAAAAGAAAATTGTAGCAAATGTTGTCCAGATGACTAAATAACAAAAGTTTAATTTTTAAAGATGCTCAGTCCTGGTGAGAAATCAATTTATGTTTCTGATTCTTCTCAAATATTCCAGCTGTCATTCACTGGAAAGATCTCAGTCTTTCTGTTGTAAATTCAGACACAAACAAGTGTTTACTTTTCAGTGCTTGTGGAATAGGGTTATATCCTAGTAAAAACACATGTTTTGAGGAATGGTGAATCTCATTTTGCAAAGATAATGACAAAGAGTTCAGCAGGAATAACCATGAGAAAAATGCCCACTCTCTACTAGCTAAATATCAGTGGAACAAAACATCTTATTTAATTATATGTTTTTCAGATTTCCATTTTAAATAATAAACCTTCTGGAAATTGTAAGAGTAGCTCTTATTTCCAAAAACTCTCAACATGCAGCACAGTGAAATAATTGAACATTACCAAGTGATTCAAAGGATTATATTATATAACCTGGGTAGCTCAGAATATTATTGCTGTTTACATGGAGGTACAAGTTAAAAAAGTGTCTTGTTTGGACTTTATAATTACGAGGAAGCCCTACTAAAGTTGCAAAATGAAACAAGTTTGGTGTTTTGGGTGCCTGTAGACTGTAATTACAGTGCATTGGATCAGACTTGATTAATCAAGTCTGCTGGAGTGTGCTAATCATCCTCCAGCTGACTCAGTGTCTCATGTTTTCAGTGTCCCCACACTTCAAAATGGTGGTGAGAACACTTTAACTAAAGCTCATGGAACAAGCTATAATTAAAGCACCACTGCTTCCATTTTGAAGGGCAGGATGCTGAATACAGACCATGCTGCAGGCACTTTTATTAGAATGGCTCTTGGGAGCCACTCTAATTAAAGCACCTCCCTATCCCTAGAGCACATCTAAAGGTGTCCTATGTGTGTTCATTCCTTATTGAGTAACTTCCTATAAATATGGGATGAAGCATGATGCATGAAATACTTGATGTGATTTAGGTTTGAACAGCAGCATGTCATATAAAGAAAAACTGAGGAAGTGGAGATCCTATGTAAAATCAGCCTGTGCTATTTTATGGAACTAATGTTGTTATATTGATATAAGCATCCTATAAAATCAACAACCTACTAGTTAGAAGCAATGCTTACATAGGAATACATCATCTGCCCTAAATAATGCAAGCAAATTGTGTATATACAACTCATCAGATCTGTATGTGTGTTTTGATCTCACTTTGAGCCCCAGCTGCAGAATGAGTACAGTTCCTAGGTATAAGTAAGGCTCTGTATTTCTGACTGCAGAAATATAAACCATTTACTTTGAGGACTTTGGTTAAGTCCCTTGTGATCTGGCAAAGATGGTACCTGTCACAATGGAAGGATCCTTCTCAAAAGGCAGATTTTATTTCAATGGTGATATTAAACATGATTAAACATAGCTTTGCAGTTAGTCTCTAAAACTGAAATTTCAAAGGTGAAAGAGTAGTGTGTCTATGTTAGTGAACAGATTAATGATTCTCAACTAGGGAACTGTAGGTTGGCATACAATATTAGCACTCCTAGGTGTGCAAACATGATTCACAAGATAAAGCCAGAGTTTTCAAATAGGAATCCATAGTGTTAAGAACATTCTGACCTATTGTGATCTGTTTTAGCTCTTAGCACCAGAAGAATTGATCTATTATTTTTCTATAGTCACAAAATGAGTGAAAACTAAGAGCGGGCATTTTCCAATAGATGCCTTAAGTCTATTGAGAGACAGCTCAAATCTATTAAGGCATGCAGGGCTGTCCCTAGGGTATGACAAATCAGGGTGATCGCCCCGGGCCTCATGTTTGGGGGGGCCCTGTGGAGCCAGGCGGAGCAGCCACAGCCTTTCCTGCAAGGCTCAACTGGTGCTGGCAGCTCCACCTATCACCATGGAAAAAGCGTGGAGACTCCCCCCTGCCAGGTGCAGGGACGACCCCAGCCCATGCTTTTGTGGAGGTTTCACAGGCCCTGAGCAGTGTTAAGGGGGCCCATTACAAATTTATTTGCCCTGAGTTATGCACCTTCCTGGGTCAGCCCCGAAGGCATTCCTCAAGTCTGTCAAGACATGTCTTGATTCTAAAAAGGTTGAGAACCACTAGAATAGACCAATATGCATGTATAGCATGTCTCTTTACTGAACCAAATCAGTGCTCTTTAGTTGTGCACCCTAAGGCCTCTGTGTGTTGAAGGTAATGATTGTCTTCTAGCTTATGAGCCAAATGACTTTTGGAGCAGAAGAATCTGAGATCCTTTCCCTCCATCACTGAGAGGCAACATACGAACGAACACAAAATACAACAGAGTGATAGCTATGGAATTCCTAGGCGGGCTTGTCACCATATGTAGTAAAGCTAGTTTGAAAGTATACTGGTCTGAATTACTGTGTGATTCCCACACAAAAGCATCAGATGAGATGAGGGAGGTATATGCGCTGAAATGTTATCAACCAAGCCCAGCTAAAACACTGATTAATCTTGAAGAATGTCTTCTATTTCACTAAGTCTAAAGAAATCAAATGAAAGAAAGTACAAGCAAGAAAATAGCATTTCTCAATCCAATGACAATTCTTAAGGTTGTCTTGAAATAAAGATGAAAGAAAAAGTGAAGCTGCACTTCCTCATGCTTTTGGTGGATATTTTATAAAGACAGGTCAACAGCAATGCAGCTAATGACCTGATTGTTGTACTTTCCAACTGTGTATGTAATAGGCTGGGTTGTAGCCTATTTTATTTCACAGCCAAAGGGAATTAGAAAGTATTATTTAAATATTCAGGGCAGAATTATTGCTGACTTGGTGAACCTAGCACAGCTGCTTCTGTGATGTCCCAGTCCTCCACACACATACATGAGCACCAGTTGTGCTAGCAGCACAGACAGTGAAGTTTATACATTTTCAAAACACTCAAATAATCTAAGTTTTACATCATCCCATGTGATGTGCTGCTGAGATTGCTACACTGGGAGGCAACATAAAAAGCATGGGCGTGACCTCTTCCCTGGAAATTCCAGTGCTTCTCCAGGGGGCCATATTAGATCTGAACCATTAAATGTGTGCCTTCAGAAGCACTTGTCTTGAATGAATCCATCAGGCTTACTTTTTTATGCCCAGGCAGCATGCAGAACAAGTGTTTCTTTGCCTTTTGCTATTTCTGGCTCTTTTAAACATAGTAAAAGGTCCATAGGTGTTTGGACTCAGGAACATCTGCCATCACCCTGCAGCAAATGCCAATGTCAGCCAGGAGAAGATGTAAACAAACCTAAGAGTTCCTTCTCTGCAGCTCTGCTCTCCAGCATCTCACCTCACCTCATCATATTTCTGTTATATTTCTTAACATGACAGGCTGGTAGCAAGTAGAAGAACATTAGCAGCGGACCCAGAAATGGACCGAAAGTACTTCTG
>JAGPOW010000304.1:76941624-76979099 GCA_030014935.1 Caiman crocodilus | reverse complement strand
ATGTAGACACGCCCAATGGGTACATTCATTAGTAATTATAGAAAAGAAAGATAGGACACTAAGATTATGCTTAGATCCAAAGGAGATCAATAATACATAAAAAGAGAGCACTTCCCATTGCCTACAAAAGAAGGTAAATTTAGTGAAATGGCTGCTGCTAAATATTTTTCAATTCTGGATGCATCCTCAGGGTTTTGGCAGCTTCCTTTAGATGAAAAAAAAAGCTCAAGGCTATGCACTTTTAATTCATCCTTCGGGAGATATTGCTTTTGCATGCTCCCATTTGGCCTCAAATCAGCACCTGAAATCTTTCACAGGAAAGTGCAGCAAATATTTGATGAAGTAGCAGGTGTCAAGGTGTACATTGATGACATCCTTGTATAGGGAAAAACAAAGGGGAACATGATTTGAGGTTACAGAAAGCCCTCAACAGGGCAAGGGTAGCAAGCCTGAAACTTAATAAGCAGAAAAGCAAATTTAAAGTTAAAGGGGGAATGAATTTGGGGGAATGAATACTAGAAAATGGGGTGCAAATTGACCTTAAGAGAAAAAGGGCAACAGTAAACATGTCATCCCCACAAGACGAGGAAGGGGTACAGTGGTTCCTAGGAATGGTCACCCATGTAGGCAGGTATATAGAAAACCTTGCAGAGCACACCAGCAAACTGAGAGAGCTACTTGTCTGTGAAAAACAGTTAAGAGCTGCCTTGGCACAGCTGTGTTGAGCACATTGCAAGCACGGGAGCAGAGATTTTCCCCTGTAGCACGGGAAAAGTTTCAGTGCACAGTCAGAGCCAACCGAAACCTTGCAGCTGCACCAGTGAGTGCATGCTTGCGATTGCCTTACGTTAATTTATGCATATGTGTTGGTCGGCAATTGGCCCGCTGACTGAATAAGAGGCTTGGGCGATGCCCGCCCAAACCGGAGGAGAGATCCCGCATGCATTTCCAAGCCACGAAGGAGGCCTGATCAACCGACGACTCCCAGCCAGGTTCATCTGACGCCCCAAACACTGCGTGAGTGTGAGCTTCTGTGTGCCTGAGTTCCTGTTTAAGTTTGTAATTTCAGTTGAACATGCCTACAGCCTAAGGACTGTAAGTAAAGTTTTTTTTGGCTTCCAATAACCTGCGTGTCTAGCACCTCAATTCCACTCCATCAGCGGCCCCATTCCGCCAGCGTTTCTCGGCACCCACAGTACTAAATAAGAATACTCAGTGGATGTGGGTTACCAACATGGACAAAAAATTTTCAAAGTTAAAAAAACTTAATGAAAGACATTGCGCATGTCAACAGGATAATAAAATATTTCTCAGTATCAGATGAGATGTGGTAAACCTTTGTAGTGGCTACAGCAAAGAATGGCACACTGCAGAAGGTTATCAAAGCTATCACCACTGGATGGACTGGCCATTATATACCAGGTCAATATTTTCAGTTTAAAGCAGAGCTCTCAGTGATTGATAGTGTTTTGTTCAAGGGTCAGAGGATGGTAGTACCTAAAGCACCACAAGCAGATATAATTGAAAGAATACATGAGGGCCACCTGGGCATTGAAAATGAAAAAGGAGGGCCAGAGCAATATTATATTGGCCACTCACAAATAGGCAGATATAAAATGGTGTATATAATTGTGACACATGCCAGAAATACCAGCCTAGGAATAAGATGGAACCAGTGTGAACAGACAATGATATTTAAGAGGCATGGTACAAACTGGGAATTGCTGGCAAAGATTATCTGTTGGCTTTAGATTATTTTTCTCACTATCCTGAAGTTGCTTTATTGGACAATATGACTGCACAACTAATTATACTGCAACTTAAAGCAATCTTTTCCAGACATGGAATGCCACATAGGGTTATGTCTGGCAATGGCCCTCAGTTTTCAGGACGCACATTTGAAAAATCTGTATGGGACTCTGGTTTTCGGCATACTACATCAAGCCTGAGATACCCATAGTCTAATGGGCTTGTGGAAAAGAGTGTTAAGATAATAAAGAGGTTTTTAAAGAAAGCTAATGATTCAGATGGTGATCCATATTTAGCAATTCTGATTTACAGATCAGTTCCTCTAGCACATGGCCTGTCATTTGCTGAGATTTTATTTAACAGAAAGTTGAGAACTAAGTTACCCAAACTGACAGAAACAAATCACAGGGCTGACACTGATTTTCACAGGTATAAGCAAAAGGCCAAAGCTAAACAACGACTGTCCTATGACAAAGGTCCATGGGCATTGAAGGCACTGAAACCCAATGATGCAATTCGTATTTATAATGGTGAAAGCTGGGAATAGAAAGCGTGGGTTATTTGTAAGGTTGCTGCATGGTCTTGTGACATACTGACTCAGGATAGACAATCTTTTTGATGTAACAGGAGACACTTGCAACAAATTTCTGAACAGGGGAAAAGAATAGGAGGAGAGGATACTTGGGGACTACACCCAAGCACCCTGCACTTGTCCGTATTGAAACACATTCTGTTTTTGTTAGCCCACCCCTGCAACCTATCCAGGTCTTTCTGCAGTCTTTCCCCTTTCTACTAGTGTGCCCACCTCACTCCAAATTTTGGTATCATCAACAAAATTGAACAGGTTGCTTTTCACCCCATCATCCAAATCACCGATAAAGAAATTGAGCAGTGCGGGCCCAAGGACCGAGCCCTAGGTGACTCTGCTGCCCACTTCCCCCCAGGATGAATATGACCCATCCACCACCACCCTCTGAGTACGACTCTTCAGCCAGTTAGCAATCCAGCTGACCATGTAGGCATCAATGCCACAGTCGCCTAGTTTTTTTATGAGGATTGAGTGATCGACAGTGTCAAAGGCCTTGCTAAGGCCAGAAAGACTACATCTTTCTGCAGGCCAGAAAGACTACATCTTCTGCAGGCGACACCTGCATCCAGTGCTTTTGTAACCTGATCATAAAAGGCAATCAGGTTGGTCTGACACGACCTGCCCGTAATGAAACCGTGCTGGTTGCCCCTGAGCATCATCCCCGATGCCGGCCCATCACAGATTTGCTCCTTGATGATCTACATCTCCCCATTAAGCTTCTGATCACTTAAATCAGTTTATGTGTAATGTCTGTCCCTAGCCTAAAAGAACAGACACCCACTTCAGTCACTGAGGAGGCTGGAGCAGCATCATGCAGATGAGACTATGCTGAACACCACAAAGACTTATTGAACAATATTAATGTTGGTGTTCTAATGTAATTTCTTTATCAAAAATGGTTTATTCAAGTTGTGTTATAGTTAAAAAGCTAGATGTTTAAAAGGGGAAGATGTGGCAATAGTACACTGTCTGTTTAGGAGAACAGTTACTGGAAACTGAAACATTAGAGAAGGTGTCATTTTGTCATTCAGAACTGGCGCAGACCAGTTGAGTGCCAAGCAAGCTGCTGGTTGTTGTAAAGAGTTGTCTGCGAAACATTGCTAGAGTCTTTCATGGTGATAATAAACAAAATTTACTTTGATTTAGAAGGTGTCCTACTTTAACAGCACTCATCATTATACTTCCTCTCTCTTAAGGTTCTCAGCATCTCTTTTTTCAGGCTCAGCCAACCTTAGGGTTAAATTTGTGGATCTCCTGTCCCTTGCAGCCATGCTGTGCCTTCCAGATGTTACAATTTATCAGTTAAGCAGAGCCTCTGACCACTTTTCCTTAACTGGCCTTCCAGCTTCGGTTTCTCTGGCTTTGACCCCTTTTCTCAGCCTGTACCTCCTAGCCCAAGGTCCTCTGCTGAGGACCCTGGCTCCTGGGCCCCGGCCCCAGTTGGCTGGCTCAAGTTCAGGACACCTCTACCTCTCTTTCTCCTTGTCTCTCTCTTCCTAGTAATGGTTTTGGCCCTTCCAACCTGTATCTCACACAGGTCTGCCCTTAGCAACCAGTGGGCTCTGGCCCTCCCAGCCTCAGCCCATTCTCTCTGCACACGCTCTCTGGTTGAGACAATTTGCACTTCTGTTTCTCAGTCTCTGGCTGGACTCACTAGCATGCCTCCCTGGCACTCTGTGGGCTCTTCATTGCCCCTTTTCTAGGCACACCCAGTCCACCACTTTAACTCTGAACATTAAAGAAAGCTACCAATTTAACAAAAAGTCTACCCTGCTTGGGGACCATCAAACCCAATGAAAAGAAAAAAAAAGGTGTGTCATCACATTAGGAAAACACCCTTCCTTCTTGGGGTATCTTAACCCGTGGCAGAGCAGCTCCTGTCTTCAGGGCTCTCACCATTCTCTGTACTAGGCATCCTGAGCTGCTAGAGTTTTTCCCCAAATATGCCTCCTCTTCTGGGTGCACTGCCAAGCACCCAGGAAAGCCAGTATTTGAGTGTCCTGGTACATGGCTCCTTTTTGGTCACGTGACATGCCACTTTGACACAGCTACATCTCATTGATCCTCACAAGGTGGTTAGCCCTGCTCCCCAGCTCCGGCCAGCTTTGTTGTCAGTAATCTCCCCTTTAGTAACAAGAGGCTTTGGTGTCCTGTTACAGCTTGTATGTATATCTTTCCATGCTGCTACCTGTGATGCCATAGCTGGTACAATAGTATAAAACAACCCCTCACCCTTTGATACAGGCCTTCATTGGCCTTAAACATTTGAGAAAGGTGAATGGCAGTGAAAGGAATAGAGGCACAAAAAAAGGGAGAGGTTTGCCTTATATAACATGGCAGTAAGTGGTAGGACTTGGAAAAAAAAAATCTTATTTCTCTGAACTCCCAGTACAGTGCCCTTCTTGCTGGCCCACACTCTCTCTAAGCCTCACTGGGTACCTTCTTACCCAAAAGCATAATGAAGAATGAGTCTTGCAGCTTTCCCTGGAGGTTAAACTGAAAACAATGAATTCTGAGGTGCAGAGTCATTCATTTTCTCTTAAAATAAGTAGAAATCTACAGACACTCTCTGCTAATCTTGTCTTGGCCTTTCCTGCAAAGGACTGAAGGTAGTCTTTTGCCTAAAAAATTCAAAGTTACATACACTTTTAAACCTTAACATAAACGCTTTCTATTACATCTGGAAAAACAGCTGTGGTTTCCAAAATTCAGTGAGAAGTTCATCTTAAGAATTAGGACATTGCTGAACCAGCTTTTTTCTCTGATCTGATTAAGTTGTATTCCATGTAGTTTTTTTAAATGGTATTTAATTTCCAGGTAGCTAAAGCCCAAATCATGGGAGCCAAAGTCCTTGCATCCCAGACAAATAGGTATAACCTGCTAACTGGCCACAGATAAAGTTAATGTGGCCTCTGCTGTTGAAGAACCATCTTACCGTAACTTGAGAATCAAATGCAATGATTCTCAATAGGGGTGCCAGAGCACCCTGAGGTGCAATGAGATCCTTTTAAGGGTACTCTGAGGTGCCATCTAATATTAGCACTGTTAGCTGCACTCATAATGCACAAGATAAACCCAGAGCTTTCAAATTGGAATCCAGTGTCAAAAATCATTTGGACTCATTATGGTCTTTCTAAGTTCTTTGCAACAGAAGAATTGTTCTATTTTATTTTGTAGTCAAAAAACAAGTGAAGGCAAGAGACAGTATTTTCTTAGAGGTGAATGGAATCTAACAAGGCATGCCTGAAACCCAAACATGTTGAAAAAACAGTGATCTATTGGCATCCTCTGTTTGGTAGACCTATGTCAAATAAAGAAAACAACACTGAGCTGAGTGATTACTAAAATCCAAAAATAAGCACTACATTAATAATCTAAAACAGTTGCACAACACAGTAAATGGGTGACTGGGAGAAGCTGCCCTTTAATCAGCATAATAAATACATGTTCTGGGAACTATTGCAACATGTTTTTGGATTCTTTCTCTTGTACCTAACACAATTAAAGCTGCAATTAATTGTGCAGAGTGTAAACTAAGAGATGTATGATTTCCCAGAGATGCAGTAGCAGAGTTAGATTAACTTTCTTTACTAATAATGCCTAATAAACAGGTTTCAGGAACATGCATATTAGTTAGCATTAGGAATCACTTTCAAAAATTAATGTAGCCCCAAATTTCCTTGTTCCAGCTCATCTGGTGTAATAATGTTTTAAAAATAACAAATGCCTGGTATTCAAGTCTCTGCTTTGCATTACATACAAGGCATTCATCAGAATCCCCTTTGGAAGTGAATTCATCTAAATGGTTGTTTCATGGAGTTTTGCTAGAAAAAAAATTATTATTTTGATGGTATTTCAATAAACACTTTTATGAAACATCTTTGGGAAAAAAAAGAAAATGAGCCCATTTCATACCCTGCAAAACTGAAGCAACTCTGAACTTCTAAAGTTAAAATGATTTCCCCTACAGCCACCTTTGTTAGGACTATGCAAAAAGGGCTTTTTAAAGTAAAGACGCTAAGTACTCCCAGGAGATATTTTCTCTTTCGTTTTTGTGGTCATCCCTTCGTAACTTCCTTCTTTGGTTATAATCCAAGAGTGATTTTGTTCTGGTTTAATTGTATTTCTAAATGGTTTCTGACATCCCAAAACACTATTATAATTCTTTCTGCACCATGGTCTGAAGAACCCCACAGGGAGTGGTAGCAGGGGATACTTTAAAAAAATAAAATTCTCATCAGATGAAAACAAAACAAGGTTATCTTGTTAGCAACTAGAAAATGCAGGTCAATAAATGCTCTGCCATTGACTTTAGAGATAATTTCCTACATATTGACTCTCTCAGCTCTTCATAAAAAATAAATGTAATGCACAGCAGGCACAAGATATAATAAAGCCTAGGAAATAATTGGCATTGGGTGAGACATGGAAAAGGCTAAGAGGCCTTCGTATATGTTTCACTGCATTCATTGTACACCACTGAAAAACCCACAGAGTACACTGGATAAACAGCTAACTAACAATCATTTTATGTGTATACTTATGTGTCCACGTCTCACATTTATCTGTACCTATTACTAAATACAGACAATTTAGAATATTTTCTTCCAGTTGTAAAATCAGCTTGGAAAGTGACAGTTGCCTGTGCATCCTTACTCTGTGCTATTGAACATCCATGCTGTGCACTGAATGAGGTCGGGATCTGGCAGAGACGACAGCATGTGGTGAGGCCATTGAAGGGTTGCACCTTTTAGTCTGGCTTTATAACATGAATCTCTACCCTGCCTTCTTCCTGATTCCAGACTAACACAGCCAACTACTGCTATCTGTTCTTTTAAGATGGTATCATACTGAACAAATACAGCATAGCTAAATTACGGTTTCATACACAAATATAAATCTGCCATTCCCTACAAGTTTTGGATGTTCAACTTCATATCCTAAATAACATTATTTTAGTATTTGTTTCCTATTTTTGGTTTTAAGAAAAATTAAATCAATTAAAAACCTATACAACTGTAGCTTTCTCCCTCCTACATTTCCAGCAGGCTTTGAAGCCAGAAACCATCATTTTGCCATGTGAGCTCCAAGGCTAAAATTAGCGGTAGACAGAAGACAGTAGTCTGCAATTGTGTAGCTGCAAGATTCTCACTCCAACTATCTTTTGTCCTAGGGAGGTAATGGAGGAGAATTAGCAACGTGACTATGTGCTAGTCCAAAAGAGGCTTCCCTATATGTAGTACTATCAAGATAGCCCATTGGAGGAGAACTGAGCTCAGGTCTTGTCCTCTTAGCCCTGTTACTGCAGCTACTTTAGAGGTAGTCCCCTACATTCCCAGTGCATTAGAAACAAGAGTGTGTTTATTAAAAAAAAAAGGTAAGTTATTCCCTGTTGTTTTAAAACCCAAACACAAAATCTACAACTACAACACAAAATCCACAAATGAAAGCAAAGCTAAAGGTCCTCTTTGTTTTGCCAGCTCCCATCCCCACTTTCTCTCAAACAACTAGGTCCTGAGCCATCCAAAGCATTGCCTTCATGCTTTGTGTAAGTATTATTATAGCACTATTTCTATCATAATTTTTTTATCACGGGTCTGGTTCCCCACTAATCCATGCACTCGGAGTTGTCAGGTATGGTCTTTGTTCTAGCCTCCCAGCCCCCAGACAGCCTCTGGCTTAGTCTTCATGTGCATTCATCCCTCTGGCTCTATTTTTATTAAAGAGAAACAAGGCAATACATGTTCTTGCACAAACCCTATAGTTACTGTTTGCTATTAATAAAGCAGTCTGGCTATCTTTGTCTCTCTTGTGGGCTTCTCATTCCAAAAGGGTAAAAAAAAGTTATTTAAAATCAAAAGAGCTAGGTTTTGGTTGCAATATTAAAGCTATTCTATGAAAAAGAGTCAGCCTTTCAGAAACATCTCTCTCAACATCTTTCTTCTACACTGATACCTCATGTACAGCCTCTTGAGATTTGCAAAAAGTCAGCCTAAATATAAATATAAAAACTTGTAACTTTCTTAGGCACTGATAAAAACATGAATCAAAAGCAATATATCTGTTACTTCTCTGGCAACTAAGCCAAATATGCAGGGGCCATTTTTTTCTGGAAGAACAGCAACAAACATAAAAGACCCAAAACAGTGCTGCCTGTTAAAATGCTATAAAACTAAAATAACCCTTCCATTGGCTTCATTCACAGTTCTCCAGATTTACACCAGTGTAAAGGAAAGGAGTCATTTGTCCCAAAAGATCCTTATCTGTCTTTACCTTCATATGCTGAAATGAAAATAAAGGCCTATTATTTAAGATTATTTTTTAGTCGAGTAGATCTCGAAGGATTCAATTGAAGTTAATAGAGATGATCTGGACACCGGTGTAACTATAGGAGAGTGCAGCTCAAATATCCTCCAATGTCCTTCCTCTCTCCCTTTCTAAAAGTATTTAACACAAAAATGACATGATTAATAATTTTGGGGACGTGGTTATTTCTGAGGATTTTACTGAGGTGCTCCTCAGTTAATCAGTTCAGTGTCAAATGTTGTATATTAAGTAATACCATGAAGAGCCCAACATTTTGTTTCAGCCTCAGCAGCAGTAGCAGAAGCTTTAACATCATATTTTTTTAAATGTTGCCCGAAGTGATTAATTGATTATAATGGTAACTGAGTTTACACAGTGCAAAAGTGATTTATTTCACAGGCTAGGCTAACTAATCATCCAGGTATTGTTGCATGAGATTAAAAGAACAGATCTCAAAGAAGTCAGAGATTAGCCAAGATTTTCAGCAATCAGATTAAGAGATGAAGAAAGATGAACTGAAAGGATGGACTGTGACTAAAGATTAGATTTAGAATTATGTGAAATCTCTTCCAGTTTTTTCCTTCTGAAATCTAAACGATCTTCTAGTGCTTCTGCATCAGCTATGGTCTCTTCTGCCTTAGGTCCTTCAAAAGGAAAGCTTTCCTTACAGCTCTACCCCACGGCTGAGTAATTCGACTTGTTCTGTAAGGGGCTTACATTCAGACCAGAAAGTTTGCAGAAAGGCTGCAGAAATCCACGTTGTGTTCTCTGCAGGGGACAATTGGAACTGGTCACTGAAAAATGATCTTTCAAACAGCTTAGGCTTCATATGATTATTGAACATTGCATGGTACCAGAGATCAATAGAAATTTAAAAAATACATGAGTGGAAAAATGCAGCAGTTAAAGAACTGAAACTGTGAAAAAACAACTGGAAGAGATTTAAACATGCTTCACTCTACATCTCTAAAAAATGGGTACTATATTTCCTTGAAAACATATGTACTCCCAAATAAGAAAGACAGAATGTAGGGAAAAAAAAACTATTTCCAGAATCATGGTCCACAGGGGGCACGTCTACATGAGATGCTAACTTTACAGTAGCTGAAAAATACTGTCCAGTAGTGTGTCACAGTATGGACAGTGGTAATATGCTACTGCCCAGTATTATTAGGTTACTGCATAATAGCATCACCTAAAAGATGTTTTCCAGTGTTACTGCAAAGTAACTGCAGTTACTGAACAGTTATTTAGTTCTTGCTAATACAAATACTAAATAAATGTGCTGTAATGACTGCACAGTAATGTCTCATGTAGATGTACCCTGTGTGATACAGAATAAATCCTCCTGGAAACTCATCTTTATTATGCCAGTAACTTCCTGTAAATAATAAAGTACTTCCATACCACAAGTCGAACAAAATACTACAAACTGCATACAGCAGGTCACTCATCTTCTCCCACCTAAGTGGCTTGTCAACCAAAAGCTACTGCATCACAAGCAGCTGTGAGAGGCTTAACACTGGAGCCCTGCTGCTTGCTGCCCCGGAGAGAAGTGGCACCCATCTGGTAATCATGTTAGCAGAGTTTCTGCTTGCTTCTTTTCTTCCCTGCCTTTATTCCAGCAAAGAAAAACCAGCTGCTTTGCCTAAGGCATGTACCCCAATTTTGGAGGGCTGATTTTAGAAAGGAAGTTGTGTGTAGTATGTGAGTAAATATGGTCAGACAGCTGGAAGCTAGCTTTATTCCTGACTATAGTTGGTTCTGATGCACTTGATATGTTTAAAACTAATGTATTCTAAAAAGCATAAGAATCGTGTCAGAGAATTTTTGAACTAAAGGTGCAAGAAAAAAACAAAACTACAGAAGAGTCTATAAGCAGTCTAAAGCTGAAAAGTCATTTGTCTAATTTTAGGGATTTAATGAGTCCTTAATAAAAGATGAGATTGTAATTGTGATTGGTACATCAAACAAAATATCAAGAGAGAGAAAGACTGGTAGGAGACTCAGAACTAACCCTTGACAAAACAATTAGAATTTGCCAAACTACAGAGGTCATGCAATCCAGAATAAAATTTTGTGAGGGTGGACAGCAAGCTGACACTGTACATATGACTGAGAATCCAAAATATCACAGGAAAAGAGATTTGAGGTTAAAAGGCATACGGAGCTCTGAGTCAGAGGCAAGCAAGAGGAACACACAGAGATGCATATGTTGTGACAACCAGTCCAAGCTGGGATAGCATCTGGCATATGGGAAAAGATTAAAAAATTTCAGTTAATGCTTTTGCAAGAGTTTGCAAGCATCATCACAGTGTATACTGCATGGACAAAGAGGACAATGATTGCAATATTAACTCACATGGCATTTTCTTAGAAACAATGGACCCTACTAGAGTAAAAGATAAAAACAACAGTCTTGAGCTGAAAAAACAAAATCATGCCTCAAACCACCCAATCCTGTCCTATGGACTGCTACTTTCTTGCTAAGGTAAAGGCTAAAAGAGACATTGAATATGGATACTGCTTTACATGTCATAGAAGAACCAACTGATTAGGCAAACTTGTTTGTTGGAAAACGAAGACAAAATCTTGTTCCTTTGCCATAGACCCAAAACTGTCAAATGAATATTTATAAAGGAAACCTTTTCTACTCCCACCAAGACCAGAAATTTGACAGATTATGGCTGACGCTAAATCTATCTAAACTGGAGGTATCAGCAAATATTCAGGAACAGTCCTTTGCAAAATAGTCCATGTTAAATGTATCACACCTTTGGACGTGTTTCTACAGACAGCTGCTCAGCTATTGCTCATCACCTGAGGTGCTTCACTAGCAAATACAACAATAGCATGATGGTGCAAAGGGTAACGTTTTGACTGCAGGGGTGGAGGACAATGGAAACTATAACCAGGCCCAGGGTTTCAATGACCCTTCAGCCAGCCATCCTTCTGGTACTCAGCATCCACAGCTTTTGCATACTGGGTCCCTGTGCTGCTGGGACTCAGAGTAGCAGCTGCTGGGGCTGAAGTCCTCTCATTTGCAGGACTCCCAACCCCAGCTGGGCATGATGCACCCCTGCAGCTGGGAGCTCCCTCAGCTAACAGGGATCCCAGCAGCAGAGGAGACAGTGCTACACATGAAAATTAAAGCTCAATAGCAACTAGCAGTAAAGTTAGTACATATTTTCAAGGTCTAACTTTATAGCTGTTTGGGGTTTTTTACTGTGTGATAGGTACTTTGCACGTGTAGCTGGTCTCCAGGTTATTGTGCAATTAACCAGTTAATTGTGCAGTACATGTATTTTTTGTGCAGAGGGGGCCTCAGTATAAGGAGTGCGACTGCTAAAGCTGTATGTTCAGGACAAGAACCTATAAGAATGATTAAAGCTATTAACACAGGGCAGCTGTAATTGGGACAGCATTTCCCAGCCCCTTTCACTCATTCAGTGGGGAATTCTCAGATTCAGATGATCTTTTACTTAAAGATGCTAGATGGTGGTTCCTAAAATGTTACAGACAAAATATTAAAAAGGACTCACTGAGCTCAGGTAGAGAAAGAAAAATGCAACAGAAAAACCAGAGACAGGTAATACTGGCCTCATGATGAGCAACATATAGGCAATTATTAGACATGTTACAGAAGCTAAAAAAAATTAAAATAATATATTTAAAATTTAAAATATAAAATAAATAAAAATAAAAATAAATCCAAGTAAAGAAAAAAGCTATCCTAGTAGCCAAGGAAGAATTTGTTCCATGGAATAAATTAGACAAGATTTGTTTACACTCATTGGAAAAAACAATGACTTGTTCCAGACCATTATTCTCACTTCCCTGACAGATGATTTTGCAAAACTGTTTTTGATAGATATGGCATACTTGATATAGGACTGTATTTCAGTGGATATAAGTTTAAAAAGTTTGCATTGCAATTTGGGTTTAGATACGTAATCACTACTCCCACTCTCTGAAATCCAATAGGCTGATGGAAAAATAATATTAAAATTAGAAATATTAGGCTAAAAGACTCCTGAGTTATCCTGATCAATTGCTAGTGTTTTTAAATGACAAGGCAGCTTCAATGAAATGCAGTTTTTCACCATAACATATTTTGTGTAATGGAAAACTAAGAATGAGAGAGCCTATGATTTTAAGAATAGATATGGCAGAGACTGAGTATTTGTAGAAGTATAGCAAGCCACATAAAGCAAAAACAAAAAGAAAATACAATACAATTTAGGGTCCTGTGCATTACTATCATTTAGTGAATATGATGTAATGATGAAAATGATCTATGATGGAAATTAGTGATCACAAACAACATGGTGTTACATGATGTTGCCTTGTGGCTTATAAAACTGTCACCCCAAACAAAATATACTGAGGAGGCATAGGTGTCACCATCTCCAATTTGCTGTAGGGAGGAAGAAAGAGAGCATTAAGTCTGCCATTTTTCCTATGAATGTCTCAGTCAGGCAACAGCCATGACTAGTTAAGACAACCTAGCCCCAGGACATGATGCTGCCAGAATAAATGGACCTACTGACAATTGGCAGAAAGTGCAAGTGACAGTTGAGGGCACCTTGTTGTACACCATTAGTAAGCTCAGGTAGCCTTACTATTACTATTATTTGGAACTATTTATTTTATATGTTCAGTTTTCAGATGCCGTTAAGTTCTAGCTTTGAAAGAAACATGTATTAGGAGCTCAGTTGGTTAAAGCATGGTGCTGAAAACGCCAGGGTTGCAGGTCCGATCCTTGGTTGGACTTGATGGTCTTTCCAGCCTTACAGGGCAAGTAAAAGGTATGAGGTCTGACACCATGGATGGATGTACACAGAAGAGGCTATAAAGAGGCATGAATTTTTGTTGTAGGGTCAGTAATGCCAGGATGCATCCTGTTACAGATGATCTGCTTGAGTGGCAGGTATAGATGGCACCTGGTTCCCTCATCACGTAGGATCAGGCCCCTGCCACTCCTGGGGCTCCAGGGGCCTGATCCTGCAATACAATAGCTCCAGGGTCAGGCTTCAACCCAGACCATTTCTTCAAGTTTGGGGAAACCCCCAGGGGTCCCAACACCCCACTTGCAGACATGTGTCCAGGGTCAGGGCTAGGAAGAATGAAACGTGTGCCATGGCAATCCATTGCAGAAGAATTCTATACATCTGCAAGTGTGGAGTGGGGTTCCATGGAGGTTCCCCAAACTTGCAGACACACAACCTGGGACAGGGCCAAACCATGAAACCGTGCCCTGGGAAATCTACTCTAGGGGAATTTCCAGAGTGTGCATATTGTGCCATAAACCTTCAGATATCTGTCATGATAAAGCAACAAAAACTATTACTAGGAATTATCATTAAACTCTTTTTAGATGTTTGTAGTGCCACAAGGGGCAAAAACATCTTGTATGGTTGTGTTTTATCCTGCCATAAAAAGTTTCATGGAAGAACAAGGACGATGCCTACTTATAGCCAGAAAGACAAAAAAGGGAGAGAGGTGCAGCTATTCCTGTTAACCATAGCAGTAAGTTGTTCTTTGGTCAGGCTTTCTGAAATAAATTTTGATTTGAATCCACCTATGATCAAACTTAGTTACTGGCAGAGAGTAACTTAATGTAAAACCATCAAAATTAATATGACAATTTTGGCAAGATATATTCAGAAAAGACAGTTCCAGGCACCTGCAAAGACTCTCCCTATAGTCCTTAATATGACAGGAATTAAAGCTTAACCCTTGGTTATTCATTTCAGTTTTAAATCTTCCTGGGTGCATAGGCTAAAACCGCTCAAAGTAAATCTTAATGTGAGTCAGAAGTGAAATTAATACATTTTAATATGAATGTCCATGCTACAAGTGGAAGGCCTGGTTCTGAGTTGTGCTTATTTTTTCATGGCTCCTTTTGAACTCACTGCTGGGATCATTCAGCATCTCTGAAAACCAGGACCTAGTGAGGAATTCAAAGTGAGTTATCATAAAATCATACAATTGTATAAAATTACAGTTAGAAGGGACCTAGGAGGTCATTTAGTCCAACTCCCCTACTCAAACAAGGACCATCCTCAACTATATGCATCATAGCTCAGCCCCTGGCATGGATCTTTGAGAACTCCTGGTGCTCTAGTAAAGTGCTTGGAGATTGGAAGAAGGCCAATGTCATGCCTATCTTCAAGAAAAGAAGGAAAGTAGATCTGGCAAACTACAGGCCCATCATCCTAAGCTGTATCCTGAGGAAGGTCTTCGAAAAAATAATCAGAGATGCCATACTTAACAGACTAATTGACAGCAATATCCTGAGAGATACTCAGCATGGGTTGTTGCGGGTAGGTCTTACTTAACCAATCCCATTTCCTTTTACAACCAGGTGACCTATCACCTGGACAAGGGGGAAGAGATTGATGTCATATATCTTGACTTTAAAAAAGTCTTTGATCTGGTATCCCATGATCACCACTTGGCAAGTCTGGCTAACAGTGGTCTTAACCTCACCACTATCCACTGGCTGGGGAATTGGCTCTGCAGTAGGACCCAGAAGGCGGTGGTGAATGGAAGTCAATCATCATGGTACGCTGTGACCAGTGGGGTTCCCCAAGGCTCTGTCCTAGGGCCTATACTTTTTAACACTTTCATCAATGATGTAGATATTGGTGTCAGAAGCAGGCTGGCCAAGTTCACTGATGACAACAAACTCTGGGGTAAAGCACACCTGAGGACAGGAGGGTGATCCAGGCAGATCTTGACAGGCTCAGGAAATGGGTGGATGAGAACCTGATGGTGTTTAACACTGAAAAATGCAAGGGTCTCCACCTTGGGAGGAAAAACCAGCAGCATGCTTATAGGCTCGGCAGTGCTATGGTGGTTAGCACTACAAATGAAAGGGACTTGGAGGTCATGATTGACCACAAAATGAACATGAGCATTCAGTGTGACACTGCAGCTAGTAAAGCAAGCAAATGCTGGCTTGCATCCATAGATACTTCTCAAGCAAATCCCAGGACATCGTTTTCCCATTGTACTCAGCCTTGGTAAGGCCACAGCTGGAGTACTGTATCCAGTTTTGAGCTCCACAATTCAAAAAGGATATGGAGACCCTTGAGAGAGTGCAGAGGAGAGCCGCTCACATGATCAGAGGTCAGGAAAACAGACCTTATGACAACAGGCTGAGACCCCTGGGACGACTCAGCCTGAAAAAGCACAGGCTTAGGGGTGGTCTGGTGGCCACCTAAAGGTTTATCCACCAGGTTCTGGGGGAATGTCTGTTCACCAGAGCACCTCAAGAGATGACAAGATTGAATGGTCACAAAATCCACCATGACTGATTCAGGCTGGACATAAGGAAGACCTTCTTTAATGTCTGAGCCTCCAAGGTTTGGAATAGACTGCCACTGGAGGTAGTTCAAGGTCTGGTAAGAACTGGTATTCTCCTTCTGTAAATGACAGGATATGCTCTTTAAAGTCACACTATTTTCCTAGTAATTAGAGATGTATTTATCTCACTGGGAACATTAATTGGATGTTGTAAACAACATTTTAATATACTGATACCTACTTCACAAGGTGTTCTAGGATGCCAGATATACTAAGAACTAACTCACAGCACATCAGGTGCTTTAAACATCAATTCAATTTTGTAATGATCACTTCATATTTCCCCAGCTTACCACAGTTCCCAGAAACATAGAAAGAAAGACAAACTTTCAACTATAACTATTTTGTGGAAAAAACATATTTTCATGCATTGTCCCTGTTCATATGCCTTGGCGTTGTAAATTGCTCTCTCTCCCTTGAAATAGTATTTGCTTTTATAGAGTGTTTTTTTTCTGGTGAATAATATCAATTTGAAACTAAAGTATTAGCTTTTTATGGTGGGGTAGTCTATATTCTGTTTTCATTCCTTTGTTTTCCTTCTTGTCATCAACCTCAATAGAAGGAACAATGTGACAATACTTCTCCCCATCGTGAAGCTTGAGAGAAAAACTTCAGCTTCTCTCCCTGTCTGTTCCTTTTTCTGACCCACACGTAGAACAGGATATATGTACAAGGTGGAATTTTCATTGCTTATTTAGTTCTTCCGCCAGGACTTTCTTTCTCCTCCTTCCTATTCAGTTCGCGCCCTCATGCACTTTACCAGGAAGTACAACAGGTGAGGTAGTGGAGAGATGGAACAGTTCTTGACATCAAAGAGATGTTGGGGTGCCTAAAATTTTCCACATCAATTTCATCAATGTAAGAGTAATGGGTAGAAAACGGAACCAGGAAAGAAGAAATAGATTATTTTCTATGTATTATTCAATCCCTGAGATCCCTGCTCTGACTTCCGTACAACAAGCCTATTTCTTATCATTTGTGGTGTTTTTTCTGATGTAAATATCTGCACAGAAGGAATGGAACTGAGGTTTGTCCCCTGTGCCTCCAATTCTTTTAACACACTAGTGAATGAGCCAACAGTGTGCCCTTGTTATGAACAATGCTAACAACATTCTGGGCTGCATTAGTAGGAGCATAGCTAACAGATCAAGGGAAATGATTCTTCCCCTCTATTTGACACTGCTAAGGCCACACCTGCTGTGTAGTTTTGGGCCCCTCTCTACAGAAAGGATATAGACAAATTGGAGAGAGTCCAGCAGAGGGCAACAAAAATGATTCAGGGGCTGGGGCACATGACTTCTGAGGAGAGACTGAGGGAACTGGGCTTATTTAATTAGGAGAAGAGAAGACTGAGAGAGCATTTAATAGCAGCCTTCAACTACCTGAAGCGAGGTTCAAAAGAGGATGGAGCTAGACTGTTCTCAGTGGTGGCAGATCATAGACCAAAGAGGTCCCAAGCTGCAACAAGGGAAATTTAAGTTAGCTATTAGGAAAAACTTTCTCACCAGGAGGATAGTAACACAGGAACAGGTTACCCAGAGAGATTGTGGAATCTCCATCCTTTGAAGTTTTTAAGACCTGGGTAGACAAAGCCTTGGCCAGGATGATATTGGTGGGAACAGTCCTGCTCTGAACAGGGGGGGTTGAACTAGATGACCTCCTGAGTTCCCTTCCAACACTAATTTTCTATGATTCTATGAAACTGTTTTCAGATGGAAAGTATATTTGTGTGAATATTCAACAGTTTTAGGGTTGTTCATTGTGGCTGTATCCATTCAAGGACATAGGCAGACAAGATTCTTTGGGTAAATATGATATCTTTTATTAGACCAACTAAATAGTTGGAAAAAAATGTTTGTTGCAAGCTTTCAGGCACAAACACCCTTCTTTAGGCATATCAAGAGTCTGCTGGTGAATTGTGTGCTCTCCTGTGTAGAACAGAAGCCAAATGCAAAATGCAGGTCTATGAAAATGCACATTGCCTGGCAGTGAGGATCAGAGGAGTGGAAGACAAGAGGTGTGAGAAAGGAAGGGGCAGGGGGAAAAGGGGGAATGTTGAACTGGTGACAGAAGAATGTAGCTTGTAAAATGCCAACAAGTTACCTGGGGTTATTAGATGGCAGGCAGGTTATAATGTGCCATAAATCCAATGTCTATATTTAGTCCATGATTTTTTTGTATCCAGTAGATTTATGAAGTGAAGTTCATAGGCTTATCCATGAGAGGTTTTTTGTAAATTTACTTTGAGGATTAGCACTGAGAGATCAGAGAGAGAGTGGTTATCTTGTGAAAAGTGTACACCCACCAGTAACTGGGTATTTTGTTTTTGATAGATTTTTGGTGTCTGTTCACTCTGGTATGCAGTTATTGTTTGATTTCTCCTGCATGTTTTTCATCCAGGCATTTAGTGAACTGGATGAGATCTATTACATTTCTGGAGGTGCAGATGTAAGATCCCGGAATGTTGATGATTCTGTTGTGGGGTGTAGTAATTGCCGGGGTGGTGGAGATGTATTGGCAGGTTTTAAGTTTCTTGTCCCAGCATGGTCTGGATTCATTCGGTGTGCTTTAGGCCATGAGAAATTTGCTTCTGGTGATGAAGTTGGGAAGGTTCAGTGCTTGTTTAAAAAGTAGGATGGGTGGTTCTGGAAAGATCTCTCTAAGAATTGGGTTTTCTAGTATGAGTTACAACTGTTCAAAGATTTTCCGTATAGTTTCCAGTGAAGGATAGTATGTCATAACTACTGGTGTGCAATTCATAGGGATTCATAGCACTGGCAGCCAAAAACTGTGACACCGCAGCCTCAGTGGAGCATGTTGCTATGGTGACATAGCGGCTAAAAATAACCATGCACCATGCGGATGGCACAGTATGGGCTGTTACTGTGCCATCATATAGTACTTCCAAAAGAAAGCACTAAATGATAGTAAAGTAAAAACAGCGCCGTAGGGCATGTGTAGATATGCTCAGAGTGTATAAAAATCATCCAGACCATGATCCCCCAAACCCTACTGACCCCTATTCTGAAAAGCTAGGAAATTCCCCACTAGAGTTCAGTGAACCCATCTGAGAAAAGAAATGGCACAGAAATATTGCTGTATTTGAGAGCTGCTGAAGTCTTATTCCTGTGCAATATTATGCATAATGAACGATCTGAAAGTGAAGCAAGGATTAATGTTTTATTATAGAGTAATTTTAAAAGGATATGAAATCAAGAAGACAATTATGAAAGTCATCAACAATTTAAATTCCATTCTAAGTCATTTTTTGTGTGAAGGTCATTGTAGCTCCAAGGTTCTGATTTTCTTCTTTTGTCATCCTTGCCACATGCTGAAATGAAAAGAGAGCAAGAGAAGAAAGGCTCACCTTTTATTCCAGCACAGGTGAAGGGAGCTTTAAAGAGCTGCATGATTCCCCTGAAGCAGTGCAGTATTGGATTCTGAAATATGATATTCATTTCTGTTTACTTCTGTTAAATCCTTGAGCTTGAAATTTATTCTCAGTGTCCAGGTCAAAGACATGAGCAGGAATGCTGTTGCAATCGGTATAGGATTCCATTGAGGCTTCTTCTTGTCTGTTTACTCTAGCTAATTCTAGACATAATTGGCTGCTTAGAAAAAGGAGGCTTTCACATATCAATATTTTTCTTAGTTATTTAAATTTCCTGTATTTTATGTTTCTCTACAGCCTTAATACATCTGTGGCTTTCATAGTAAAAAGTTACTTAATAGGAAAATAAAAAAAATATCCTTTCTTCCATTGGGGGGTCTTTGGCAGAGAAAGATGGACAACATCATATTCTGGGAATTGTGTACTTAAACATCCCAGGTGTGATAAGACCCTCTCAATTCCTGGACCCAGAGGTCACAGGGGCATGAAGCTGCTGGTGTTTAAGTAATGTAAATATACTGTTCAATATCTCTCTTCAGATTTAATGAGGTTTGTTACATGTTATTAAAATAACTGAATTAAAAAATGGTAATGTCCAAAATAAATAAGCGTGTAGTCATATGCCTTAACTGCATGAAATTAAATCTGAACAATTCAGGATTTTACTAATGGGCTCAAAGTGTTTGTTGGGCATAGCTCCAGCCATGACAATTTTATTGGACAATGCTGTTTTGTCTCCAGCTCAAAGCATTAGGAGTCTGGGGTAGCTTATCACTAATTTATCTCAGCACCTATATCTAAATTCCAACATTGAATCTTCATGTTATGGTATCTGTCAAGGTTTAAAAGTGCTGTTGATGAATGCTCTTCTATTTTCCAGGTTGGGCTATTAGATGAGTTCTACAGTCTTTATGCAGCTTGTTCACATGCAGATTGTTCAGAGCTCAGAAGTGTGAACTGTAGCAGGTATATGAAGATCATAACATACCACAACCTGAATTCCTTGTATGCAGATTCCTCCATAAATTGTTCCTTGATTTCTACATTCTAATTCTTATAATTTAAAGGCCTTTCAAGGAGTAGCTCTGTCTTATTTGACTAAGTTCCTTTTCATCATCCATTGTCAGAGATGCTAATCAGACAAACCAGGTTGGGCCTAGTGCTGTTAGGGAGTCTGAGCAGGTGCTAGGGGCCAAAATCAATTTAACTTTTAATCCAATGTTAGCTACCCCATGAACGATGGGCAGGGAAGAGCTAGAGAGTGGACCCGAGGTCTGGCATCTGTCATCCAGATACCTGGACCTACACACACAATTTAAGAATAAACAAATTGAGCTGTTTATTTAACACCTAACAACCAGTTACTATAAAATATCAACATCTTATCCTAAAAGAACACGATATTATATTAAATAGTGTGTGTGTGCGCACAATTCAGTTGCCTACTATTTACAACACTATGGATCACATGGGTACATACAGATATAAATGCAGGTAAGGAGGGGTGGTATTTACCTATAAGGACTGCAGGGTCTTGCTACTGTGGAAAAGTATAGACAGATAAACCAGGATGTCCCTCACACAGTTTCCTTCTCTGTAGTATGCTAGTAGCATCAATCTATTCTGTATCAGTAGGTGGGAGACTTCAGTTTCAGGTTAGTATCCTTTCGCTTCTCTGCTTTACACTCTACACCTCTCAGGCATGAAACCACTTCAACCAACCTCCCAAGCACTTTCTCTTTGCTGCACGACCTTCTACTCTCCTGTACCTGCCAGCCACAGGGTCACATAACATTCAACTAGGTCTTCAGCCTTACACAGACAGATCATGAGGAGATCATGGGACACCAGATCGAAGGCTTTTTTAAAGTCAAGATATATGACATCAATCTTTCTCCCTTGTCCAGGTGCTATGTCACTTGGTCATAGAAGGAAATGAGTTTGGTCAGGCAAGACCTGACACAACAAATCCATGCTGGCTATTCCTCAGGATATTGCCATCAGCCAGCTTGTCTAGAATGGTCTCTTTAATATTTTTTTCCAAAATCTTTCCAGGTCAAGCTGATTGGCCTGTAGTCCCCCAGATCTACTTTCCTCCCTTTCTTGAAGATAGGCACCACATTGGTTTTGTTTCATCAGAGCTATTTGTCACTTGACTGCAGGATAAAGCTGATTGGTAAAGTGGTTTCACATTCAAAGTTGAGGCACAAAATTCACTGTGGGAGGACAAAATTGAAACACATAGTGAAAAATGTTTTGACACCTTATTCAGTTAGATGATTTTGAAGACAATAAGTCATTTTCCTACCATTTCATACAGAGGCAACTTTAAGTATTACCCACTGATTATATAGTATTTTCCCTATGCAGTAATGTTGCAGAAGGCTTGCTTGAAAGACTCTGAAGACACACTCAGTGCTAGTGGCAATTCCATATGCAAAATGTTGAATGCAGATGTGTTGATGTTAGAGATTTTGGCATGCTTTGCAGTTGACAACACATTGGTTAATGATAGCGGGGAAATGTCTTTTATTTTCAACTTAAAAGCAGAACGACTTAACTTGTTGCAAGCAAAGAAATGCCTATGTGCTACATGACAGCCATGCATGGACATAAGCAGATGAAGTACAAAGTGGAGTTTGACAATCAAGATTCATGATGAGTGTTCAAACTGCTAAGAAGATGAAAGCACTTCAGAAATGTTTTTGCATTTGTGTTAAAAAGATACAGCAGTCTTCTGAGGCACAGGCTGGTAAGGCATGGGTCTCTTCTTCCAGCTGTTGAGATGCTTTTGAAATGCTAGAAAACTGAAAAAAGTACTTCACAAAGGCAACAAAATGCTCATAAAATGATGTGGGACTTCATCACTGGCCAAGAATATGAGCTGACTAGTGACAGAGATCTCTTTCTCTCTGAATCCTGTTTGCATTTTGTGCACACATATATGAGTGTATTACACACTGCATTCAAAGTGCTTGGAAGTGATGCAGCTAAAGCCACAGATGCATGAAGAGGCTATGAGACAACTCTTTGCTTTCACAATAAACTAGGATTTGGGGGAAATTGCCTACCACTCTTCAAACTGCATTTAAATTTAATACATTGAATTTATAAAAGAAAAGAACTGACTCCTTGGACAAAGGTTACAAGTTATTTGAAACAGGTAAATACTTAGTTTTCATACTCACATCTGAAGACATGATGGACTGTGACAATGTAGCCAACTGGATGAAAAAGCATTGCGCAAGTGAACCTTGTATACTCCATGAAGCAATAGCAGAGCTCTAGTATGTAGAATTAATGGCTCACAAGTGGATCAGTTTCTCTTCAGCTTCTCTAACTGCAAACGTCAAGTTCTTCAGAAAACAGTGGACCACTTGCTATCCATTTTATGAGCAATGTTGCAGTGGAAAGAGTACTGTCTATGATGAATAAGTATTCTCCATGATGAAGAGAATGGTTCAAGTCAAGACATCATTCAGTGTATTCCACAAAGGAAATACATTGACAGCAGAAAAAGGCATCTTTAAAGAGAATGCTCCAGACACTGTACATAGTACAATTTAAGATGCATTTGCGTAACTAGGGCAGGGTGACGGGGGCAGGAGATGAGAAAACCAGACTTTTGTCTAACTCACAATTACAACAGTGGCAGTGACAGCAACCAGAAGTTGTTGCTGTCCCTTTTGTGCCACATGTTGCTGTTAGGGTGCCAGAATAAGACATAATCTTTAGGATTTATGTAGGTTATATATTGATTATCACAAACTTTATTAAGAAAAATAATATCATGACCATCTCAATCAAAATCGCAGGAAATTCCAACACTGTTTTCTTTTTTCTTTTCTTTTTTTCTTTTTTTCTTTCATTACAAATTAGACCTAGCAGCTGAAATGTTGACATCTCTTGCGCTACAAAAAACAAAGAAGGATCTGGCTGGGACCACTGAAACATTTCCTTTCAGTAATGTCAAAAGCTTATAAAAACAGTGACAAAATTCAAGGAGTTAAGTTGGAATATTTCAATTTTAAAAAATACTTCATTTTCTGATGGCAAATTGTTCCATTCACCTTTTTTCCCAGGTCTACCTTTCTGTTTTGAAAACAGAAGTCATAAACAAAGCCATAAAATTTTAGCAAAACATCACTTTGCTTTTTTTTTAAAATCAGTAATCCAGAAAAATTAAACTAAAATAAAAGTTATCCATAATTTTGTTAGTTTGTTGAAAAGCTACTTCTCATTAAAAAATATTTGACCTCATGCAAACATTCAAAAAACTTGAGGCAGAATCAATCTAATTACTCCGTTTTCTGTAAGTGTCATAGCTTAGATCAGTAGTGAGCTGAACACACATTCACCTTTTGTGGCCAATTTTTAGAGCATTTTTAAAGTAGTTTGTAATGCACAGTAGCCTATTCTACTATGCATTAGCACATCACAGGAAAAATCGTGCTAATGCACAAAGTCACAATGGAATTAGTCTACTGCATGTTAGATGTCACAACAAAGTTTGTTTTTGCTACTGTGCCTTTATGTAGTACCTCATATTAGAGGTACTATACTTAATGTGCAGTAGCAAAGGCACATGAATGAACATGTAGGCATGCCCACTGCATGCCAAATTTCTGTTTTGTTATAGGTGTAGACTAACTTTGTGTGCCTAACTTGGTTTCTGGTCACATGTACAGGTAAAAGTGCAATATCTGTACCTGGCTGTGATCTAATGAATTTCATCCTTTCGGAGAGAAAAGGATGTGTCCTACTCAAGAAGCATGGCATATAGAGGATGGGATCTAGGTACCCCCTCATAAGCAACTGCTTAGCATACAAATTAAGTATCCATGTATGTATAATAGCATACATATTAAGCAGCTATTATGCATAAGTATATATGGTGCAAATGTGCATGGGGTATATGTGGTAATGAATATGACATAGCCACCTACTGCCATTCATTTATAACCTCAGACATATTCATGCAGCTACACAGACACCACCATATGCACATATGTATTAATGATGATGCATGGACATATACAAAGAGACAAACTTCTGCCTGCTTTCTTTGGCTATAGATGACAGTTTTATGGTCCCTGCCATGAGATTGTGTGATTGAAAGCACACAGCATTTCTATTGGGACTTTGATTTATCCTATATTATGTCAGTAAAAATAATAAAGGTATGTCCTTTTCCATAAATAATGCAGATTAACTCTTCAAGAATTCCATAATTTCAGTGATGCAGGAAACATACCGAGAAAAGTGTGTTATGGAAAATATTCTGTAGTGACAATTTTTTATGGTTTGACACATTTCAGCATCCTTTCTTTAAAGTTATTTATTCTTACAGGAAAGATAGGAGAGAAATGTGTTGTTAACAATGCAGTGGTTACTATTGAGTTAATTCCCAAACCTGTTTCCATCAGAGGATTCTTCTGAAAGTAATAGCACAAGAAATTCAAACAGTATTTCCAGTGTGTTGATGATTAGTCACAGTAGAAGGCAGGGAAAAATGAAATCTTAGAAACTAACTCATTCAGAAAGGCATATGGTTTCTTAGACAATGGCCTGCTTTGAGATATAGATCAGTTCCATTGTCTACATGTGCAAATGCTTCAGGATGGATTTACTCTAGAGAAAATTACTCCAGAGTAAACCCACCCTTGGCAGGCGTTTACATGTACAAGGATGCAGGATCAGATTTGCTGCTCCCAGCAGTAATCTGTTTCCTGTCCCCACCTCCCACCCCTGCACCAGCCCACTGAACCAGGGGGAGCTGGAGGTGTCAGCTGAAGCTGCTTGCACCAGTGGCCATCTTTAAAAGGCAGGTCCACATGCTGCTTCCTGGTTATCTGCCTTCCTGGTCTGTAGCAGCATGCACAGCATAGTAGCAGTATGCGGTGGCCGTCACTGGAGTCTTTGCCCAACTGAGCCATGGCTGCTCCACCCTCAGGCCCCAGAAGCAAAGTCCAGTCTCCTGGCTCCTGTTTGCCCACTGCTCACTGTGCTGACCTGCCATGGTGACCACCTGGCTCAGGTCATTCTTGGCCCTGGTGGCCACTCACCTGGCCTGGCTCACCATACTGTCCCAGGCCTCTTGCTCCAATGCTGCTGGCTCCTGGAGCCCATGCTGCTGCTGAGACCCAAGCAGGGATGCTACTTATGTATTCCTAGATGCTACCACTGAGGTCATCCATGCTCTCCTAGGCCTGTGGGCATGCTGGGCGAGCCAGAACTGGTGGCTTCATGTCATCCAGAGCACTTGGGACAACAAGCAGTGACTGGAGACATTTCAGATGACCTGGGCCACCCTCCAAGAGCTCCTTAACCAACTCAGCCTGCACCTGGAGTGGAATGACATAGCTATATGGCCACCCTTCCCTGTAGACACTCAACTGACCATCACCCTGCTGAAGCTGGCCATACCTGCTAGCCTGCACTATGTTGGCCACATCTTCAGCATGGGCAAGGTGACAGCTGGGGACTCTATCCTGGACGTGTGCAGCATTCTCCAGGACATACTAGGACACACTGTGCTCTGGATGCATGACCCCCCGGCGATGGTGGCAGGGTTCTGCACCCTGGACCCCCAGTGTATTGAGGCCCTAGATGGGACCCAAATCCCTATCACCTGACCACCCCATGGCAATTGACCAACTACAGCCTGCAGGGCTTCCATTCTGTCATACTTCAGGCTGTTGACCACCATGGCATGTTTGCCAACGTGAAGGCTGGCTGGGCAGGCAATGCCCACAACACCTGCATCCTCCACAACTCCACCCTGCCAGCCTGGGTGGAAAGCAGGCACTTTGCCCTGGGGGTGCCAGACCTCCAGCTGGGTGCAGTGGTATTCCCACCTCTCCTCATTGAGGACCCCACCTACCCGTTCCTCCCCAGGCTCATATGGCCCTACACTCCCTCCAGAAGCATGGGACCTCCTTGTCAACCTCTTCCTGGCCTTGGCCAACCTGGCCATCTACTTAACCAGGAAGGAGATTCTGGCTGGGAGGGATCCTGGGGACTATGGGGATGTTTTCCTTGGCCTCCTTTGATCCCATCTCTGGGCAGAGCAACACTGGGCAGTGGCTGCCAGCTCTCTCAATGCCTTTGAGAGTCCATGAGCGTTGTCTGGGGTCCTCTGCTTGGTGTCCCCAGCTGGTGCACTTCTTTTTGACCCTGTGGCCCATGTGTATGTCCTTTTGTCATTTGTTGTCCCCCAGAATCTGTTGCTTCCTTTGCCAATAGCCTCCCCACTCAGCGGTGGCTAATACGTGACTTAGTGGACGAAGCCCAAGGCTGAAGAGACCAAATAGGCCTGTATCCCCACCAGGCACATTTTAACTAGTGCCTGGCATGGACCCATGCACTGGTGAAGTGTGCCTTTTGCCACCTGAAGTGATGACGGTACACACTCATCACCCATCTTGAGGTCACAGAAGCCAACCTCCCTTGGGTCATCATCACAGCCTGCATGCTGAATAATATCTATGAGACGCGGGGAGGTGGGGGATGTGTTTCATGAGCCCTGAGCTGAGGAGGTACAGTGGGCACAAGACACCTGGCACCAAGAGTGCCAGTTGTGGTGGCAGTGACAACATTGGTCTCCCCACACTGAGGACCCAGGCAAGTTGCTTATCCAGGAGTGAGGGACAAGTTACCAGGTGCAAAAGGTGCTGGACAACCATCTCCTCCTGTCCCCCCTGCTGTAGCCCACCTGGACAGCTATCCACAGATCCTCACGCAACTGATCACCCCCAGCACCATAATCACTGTGGACAGTTCTCAGAAAAGCACTTTATTCATCTCCAAAAACCTTCTCCTCTCTCCCTCCCCCACAAACAGAGCCTACCCTGCCCTCCCAAATCACAGAGCCCTTCTCTCTCTCCCCCTCCCCACATAACCTTTCCACCACCCACTGTACCAAACACCAATAAAGTGTCCTCTTTCCCATGCAAACTATGCACAGTGCTGTATGTGCCCTCCTAGGATTGGGGGCTGTGTGGTGGGGACACTTGGGGTTAGAGCCCAGGGACCGGTGCCCAGCACCCCAGCCTCTGGCCACTCTCCATGGGTGTGCATGCAGCAGTGAGCCTGGCAGGCAGGAACCTTGCCTGGGGGTGACAGCAGGTGTTGCTCTGCCAGCACAACCAGCTCCTCCGCCTGCAGCCAATGGGCCAGGCCAGCAAGACCCATGCACAGTGCTGGTTCCACTGTGGGAGCTTCTTCTTTGGTGCTGCATGCAGCTGGAGTGAATGGTGGGGCTAGGCCTGGACAGAGGGCCGGGTAGCAGGGGTTCCAGGGTGGAAATCAGGACAGGGGCACCTGGCTGGTGAAGGCACCACTGCACCTCAGCCCAGACACACAGGGGCCTGTTGTTGGGTGACAGGTGGATGCCAGGGGATAGCAGAGGTGTGGCTGAAGGCAGGGCAGCAGGCATCATGAAGGTGACCACCAGGGCCAGAATAGTGTCCAGCACCTGACAGTTCTCCTGCCCTGGCCACCAAGATAGGTTGCTACTCCACAGCTCCATGTGCCTCTCTTCCAGGGCCAGAAGCCTGCCCCAGAACTTCTGTTCTGCCTGGTCCCTCACCTCCTTGTGCCAGTCCCTCACCACCTCATGGGCAATGTCCTCCATGCACTAGGCCCATTAGTCTGCCAGGCAGTCCTTGGCCACTGTGACCAGCTGGTCCAGCAACCGGGTCTGGTCCTGTGCTCTGCTCTGCCAGAGCCAGCACACACAGAGGGCTCCAGCTGAAGCTGATGGTGTCCCTGGAAGTGAATCCCAACTGCCAACTGGTGCCTCTCCCCCACATGCAGCAGCAGGTCCTACAGCACCAGGAAAAAGGGCTTGTTTGTGATAGTTTGCAACATTTCTGAATAAGAAGCCATGTACCAGGGGGTGTATATTGCCCAGCCTCAGATCAAGGCACTAATGCCTGCATAGGTGCCCAGGGACCACAGTAAGTTGACTGGGCAGGCCCAGGCACAGGCAATCACTTGCCAGGCTCCCCATCCTATCTCACTCCACAGGGGCAGACATTGGTTTTCGGAGGAGCTGGGGAAGACATGGAGCTGCTGGCAGCTGGTGGTGCCATGGCTAGCCTGGCCTCCTGAGTAGTGGTGTGTCCTCAAGGCTGATGGAGAAGGCACCGTCCCAGGATCCTGGAGGTGCTGGAAGATACCAGGAGTAGGGATCATGGCAGGATGAGCTTCTGGCAGCTCGAGAGACTCTTTCCCAGGGATGCATCCCTGTGGGTGCTAGGCCACAGCAGAGGCTCAGAGAGGCTCCCCATGCTTGAAGAGCTTGATAACATGGCTCTAGCCAGGGTTCTGGGATGCAAGGATGTCGTTCTACTAAAAGGGCATGGACTTGCAAGCAGTCCCTGACCTCTGGTTGTGGTCTATGACTATTACCCACTGTGACAACAAGGCCTTGACCTTTATGCTGCACTGGCACACTGACTGGTCATTCCCATGCTCCTGCATGTGGCCTGATAAGCCCTCATAGATGCGAACATTGGAACACCCAGTCTGCACAAACTGGCTGAGGACCTCAGCCCCATGCCATAGTGCCATGAGGTCTGCAATCTCCACCCAGGGGCATCATGTGACATTGAGAAGGATGGCAGTGTAGCTCCCTGAATGGCTCTCTGGGCCTCTGCATGGCAGTCCCAGTGCTGACAAGCCTGCACAGTTGTGTGCAGTGCCCAGTGCAGGGGCATAGCATGGAACTGGCAGGGAAGCAGTGATGGTGTGCCAGGCACAAGTGACAGGTATGGGCAGGTTCCTGTAGGTGGCCTGGGGCCAGCTGGAGCAGGACCCGGTGGCCAGAGGCTGGCTACAGGTTGCTCAAGGTGCTGCCAGAACTGGCAGCTGCCTGCAACACCCAGAGTAGCATAACCATGCAAGATAGGCAGTAATGGTGCTAGGACTTAGTCATGCAGTGCCACAGAGGGGTGCCAGGGTGTGGGCAGCCTTTTGAGACTGGCCTCTGCAGGGACAAACTGTGGTCAGAGACTGGCTGCAGGTGGCCCAGTACCCTAGCATCCCTACAGGCTTTTAAGGCCCTGGAGTTTGGGCAGTCAAAGGGTTGCCCCAACCTCAGGGCCCTGGGACTAAGCTGCAGGTGGCCCCCTTGTGGTGGAGAACAAATTTTCTCCCAGTTGGTATGTTACTGAGAAGTAGCAAATTGGGAGTTAATTTGCTGCTTGCATTTAGAGGTAGCAAATTTACTCATGATTAGACCAAATTTCTGCTCAGTAAGTGTCCACAATTGTAGATGGTGATGCTTACTAAACAGTAACTGAGTCTACTGCTCAGTAAAGAATTTCATGTAGATGTGCCCAGTGAGGTCCAGTGACACATGGATGACATCATGAAACTGATTTTTTGACAAAGATGCTGATTTAATCTTTATTTGGATGGATGTATTACAAAACACATGGAATAATGTGAGTCAGAAAGACTATGTTAGCAATGGGTGTGTCTATATAAGACAGTTACTGTGTAGTTGACTAGTTAACTGTGTAGTAAAATGTCTCAGCATCTATATGTATGCCCCTAGTATGCACACAAAACTAATTAACTCTGCAGCAGGGTAGTCTTGTAAAATGCAAGTACTACCCTGCTGCAGAGTTTCTTTATGTGCAGCAGCACACAGGTGGACACCGTCCTGGCTGGCTGGGGTACAGGGTACTTCAGCACAGGACCAGGCTGCAGGTAGCCCCCACACTGAAGCACACTGAACCCCAGCCAATCACAGAAAATCATGTGGAGACAAAGCAGCAATTAGCCCAACATGTACGCCCAGAAGCAAAAAACAGTGTTCCCGGGAGCAAAAAGCAACTGTGGCATTGTTTAGAAGTATTCTGACTGAGTAAACTTGTGACTATTGTTCACTGTGTAATTCTGAGATTGTGGACACACCCAACACTTAGAGACTATAATCTGGTATTATTTTGAGTTCTCCATGAAACAGTTAAGTGATATGTGTACACACTGAACTTTCCATGACTAGTGTCCTGTCAGTCCTCCAGGCATTCCACATTGCAGGGCTCCTAGTCTCCATCCATCCCCCGCCAAGGCAACTGGCTGCTCTAGTACTGCTCATTGTTCCAGTAAGTGGGGAGGGTGCACCTGCTGCTGGGAGAGGAACAATTAGTAATTAATGGGCTAGTTCACATTAACCAAGTATGGAACTGACAGTCATTTTGTGATATTAAGGCACTCCAATATCATTGTGCATTGATTCAGTTTTCCCTTACCCAGCAATTGATGGGTGTTTACTATTAGAGGTTCACCCATCAACCTCCCAGTGGGGGTTGGGTGAATTGAAATTATTTCAGCCACTTTCTAGGGAAAGTCTTTTTAAAGCTGTAGCCTGAAGTGGAGAACTTGTTGCACCCCCTGGAGTCCCCAGGTCCCAGGAAGCAGGGCTCCACAGATCCCCACTTCATCTAGCTATCAGAGTCTCCTCTGCTAGGGAAATTATGGGGAAACTGCAGGCACTCACCATGAATGCATGCTGGGTTGGATATGCATTCCCAGCCCATGATGACAGTTCAACAGCACTGCCATGGATAAAGTGATCATTTAGGACCTTTGCTAGTATATGTGGGCATCTCTGAACCATGACAATTGTGAACCAGTGTAGTAACATTCTTCAAGTGATTTAACTGCTGTGTGTTTGGACCCACAGTGAAAATAAAGCCCTATCTGGGGAATCATTGTGAGCAACCAGTTTGTATCTGCTTTTCACTGATGACTATAGCATATTTGCAACACTGAACACTTTAATGTATTTTATAGTGTAAGTGCTATAAAAGCAACTGTTTTGGATATAAATATTTCTTACCATATTATTCTAACATCAAACTGGTGCCCAATAATCAGAGAAAAAGTGAAAATGACAAGAAACAAACAAGGAAATTAACTAATATATTTTCTTTTCCTTAGCAAAGTGAAAAGTAAGTTATATTTCCAAACTCCTTTCAGAATTAATAATCTAAAGTGCTTTTACTAACAGAGATAATAATTCTTTTTGTATATTCTTATTTTTAACAATGTCAAAGTTACATGAGTCTTATATGATAAATAGTCTCTAAAAGGTTGTGGAAAATAAAAGAGTTTTATGTATTATTTTTAAGAATATTTTTAAGATTAAGAATACACTTTAGTTTACCTTTTTAGGATTATTCTACCTGCATAGAATTCAGTTAAAGGAAGCTATTATAGGACAACAAACAGGAATAGAAATGAACAAACAAAACCAATATCATCAAGATAAAGTATTCTTAAGAGAGCAATGTGGGGAATTGTTAATTGAAGAATGCCTGGCTGTAACCAGGCTCACAAGGCTGATTCTTCTTGGGAACAAAAAGGATACCAGACCATTAAAGAATCTCAGGTATAGGAAAGGAAGGGCTTTTCTTTGTGGGCAGAAGTGACTGGAGAAGAGTATCTGACAGTGAAAGACCTAAACAATACTCCTGAAAGCTGCCTTTCAGTCCCAGCACACAGGCAGGGAGGTTTGGGCTGTCTGGAATGTATCCAGTGCTAATAGGACAAAAATAAAGTATAAGAACAAATGTATTGGCCTTAATTGTTTTAAACCTCATCTCTTCTTCCTATGTACAAATCAGAGTGAACAAGTCCATATTACTGTGTTTTGAAAAGGTTGGTTTTGTGGGACACTTTAATTATCCAGTGGCTTTAGTCACTGGAAAAAGCAAGGTTTATATGTGCCAAAGAAATCTAGCTCTGCCATATTAACACAGTTAGGAAAACAGGGCTCAGCTGAACTGCAGTGATAGCCATCAATAGATTTCAGCACTTAAGAAGGTCCATATAGCCCAGAATATTGTTAAAAAGTTCCTTAGCAATGAAAAGGCACATTTTATTCTCCTCACACCATTGATAGTGGCTTATCATAGAATGTTGAATCAAGATCCAGATTTCAATCCTTTTATTTAAGCTGCTAAATTGTCTGGAACACGCCCCCGAATCAATGGAGCACCCTGTGCTCTGTTACACCCACCCTCGGATCACCATCTTGGGACTCGAAATCCCACCCGTAACCCCTGACCTTTGCCACTGGAAGTCTTTCCCCTTTTCCCAGAAATAATCCTTTAGGGAGGGGGTCCCATCTTGAAACCAGAAAAAAAACCCAAATCATATACTTAAAAAAATCAAACATCTAGTATAACTTATTTAATTTTTTTTTTACCCTGACTTATGTGTGTTTGCATAATGCATCTAGAGGTGATTACATAATAGTGCTGAGTCTTACTCTTATATATTGTGGGGGGGGTGATGGGGTGTGGGGGGATGTGGAGAGGTGTGGATTTAGGACATGTGGTTGGGGTGGGGGGTGAGAGGGTGTGGGTGTTGTGGGGCTGGGAGGTAGGAGTGGGGGGCGCTATGGGAAGGTGTGGGTGTGTTTGGGGATATGGATGTGGGGGGGTTATGGTGCAGGGTGGAAGTATGTGGGGGGCTGTAGGAGGGTGTTAGTGTGTGTTGGGGTATGGTGGGGGGTTGGGTGTGTGGGAGGGTGTGTGTGAGGGGATGGCGGGTCCTTGGAGTCCTCAGAGTGTGCAAGTCCCTGGATCTGCATGTGGTGGCAGTTAGCAGAGACAGCCCCACCCAGCTCATTACCGCTCCTGACCAAGACCCCAGCCACACGTTGTGGCAGGGTGTGGGGCCAGCTCTGTCTGACTCCATATAACACATCTCCCCGGGCTCTCACACCAGTCCCCGGCTGCACATGGCAGCAGCGTGCGGGGTCAGCCTCACCTGGCTCAATAGCAATCCTGCCCAAGTCCTCAACCACACATGGTAGCAGCAAGCTATGCCAGCCCCAACCACCCTAGAGCATGCAGCTCCTGAGCTCTCACCCCAGTTTCCAGCCACACATGGTAGCAGCATGTGAGGCCAGCTCCACCTGGCCCTATAGCACGTAGCTCCTGCAGTACGTGGGGTCAGCCCAGCCTGGCTCCATAGCACAAGGTGCCCCCACCCCTTCCCCCCCCATGGGAGTCCCTGCTCCAAGCCCAGTGAGGCCCCTACCTGAATTCCAAGGCTCACAGGTAAGGAGGCTGGGAACAGCCATAGGATGATTAGGCAAAAGCCTCTGCCAAGCACAGGCTTCTTATTTCTAGTGCCCCCTAGATTGGGGCTGTGGCAAGTCAAGCCACGCTGGGGTGGGGACAGTGATTGCTAAGCAACTGGAGGCACAACTCCTGCATGGAAGTGCCAGTTTGCAGAGGGGCGGCGGTGGTGAGGGTTTACAGAGGGCTTACACAGGGGCCCCATGGGCCAGATTAAATTGCCTAGCAGGCCAGATGAGGCCCATGGGCCATATTTTGCCTGCCCTTGCTCTACAATATTAATAAAGCTCATCAGTGAGTGTGGTAGAATTTTCCTGGGGGCTAGTCCAAGACTGTTGAATTAATCTCTCCAGAACCAAGGTCCATCACAATCCCATCCCTCTTCATTCCCAGTGCAGTACATATGTTTTTCAACTTGCCCTTTCTCATGCATAAACCCACAGCATCATTTATACATTTTTAAAATGTAAAAGAAAACAGCCCACCAAACAAAAAAACTAGACACTCCACTGCATGGGGGCTCTGCCCAAGAGATAGGATAAGTGAAAGAAGAACATCTGAGGAAATGATAGTCCCTTAGATATAGCTTACAGTATTAGTAGACTTCTGTAAACTAGACTAGATGGACTTTTACATAAACTGGACTAGAACAAGAAGCTTGCCACCAGAAATCTCATTGCAGAGTAATTGGACAGTTTAGTTTCATCCTAGAAACAGGTGTAGGAGGCCAGGTCTACTTTTAAAGGCCAGGCCATCCTCTAACCATGGCAAACGTGCTTCATAGATTCAAGAATTAAATGAAGAGGCAAAGTAAACATTGCACTATTATACATGCACTGGAACAACCTTCCTAGCAGCACCTGTTGTTGTTCTGTCTTTAAAAGGAGACTGCTATTGTGCCACCATAAATTCCATAAAAGAATTTTAGTTATTTACCAGGTGATTAAGCTGTAGTAATTTATTCCAGTTTTATTACAATATTTTTTCTCAGGCATCCTAAAAGGTTTTTATGGCTTCACATAAAGCACTTTTACTCCTAATAATCAATATTGATTTTACTATAGCCTATTATTGTTTAGATTTATTTTCTTGTTTTGCATGAAATTCAGATATTAATGCAGTTTATAAGAAAAAAGACAGAGTAGCCTGCTTCAAAATTCTCTATTAAAATAATTAACTTTTTTTCACATTGACAGATAATTTGGAAAGAGATTAGATTGAATGAGATATTTGGTTCATATTTTTATCTGCTATTGTGTTAAGGTAGTTTAAAAAATATTTCTTAAAATAAAAAGGCCCCCATACCTCTTTAGATGCCTTAGATATAACACCCATTGAAGTCTTCAATCCTGCTCAATAGGATCTGGTTTAGATCCTACCTATAGACCAAACTTAGAAATCTGAGATGCCACAAATGCACAGTTCCTCTTCCAGTGTTCTGTCTAGTACAGTTTTAAGCATTTTAAATTATTTAAAGGAGGGGGTCTTTCTTCAATGGCACTGTCTTTTTGAGACCCTTACATAGTTCAGCAGCAGCATAATTATAAAATTTCTCCTGTTTTCCAGTCCTGTACTCAATAGAGACATGTATTACATTTCAGAACAGTGATGGAAAAGAAAGAGACACCTGTCTCAATAACAAATTCAGTTTTTTACTCTCCATTCATCCGAAGGCAAGTGATTTTCCAACAAAAACAGAACTTTTAAAAAATAAATAAATAAATAAGGTCAGAATTAAGGGAAATTTAGTGCCCTGTTCTCCTCAACTAGTTGATCTAATGTATATTTACTGCAGCCATGTCAGAAAAAATCAGACCGAAAGAAACAAAATTTATCTCTTTCTGTACTAGAAAGCATGGGGTGCACTTCAGTGTGGCTTGTCTTTCATTTTTTTCAAACCTATATCTAGCACATATTAAATATACTTCCATACTGTGATCTGGGAGGAAAGCCAGGCCAAAAACTAAGGTTGCTAGTCAATTTGTTTTACAACTCTGATTTACAGGTAAACTGAAAAAAAAATCTCTAAAAGAAATGGCAATGATCTCAGAGTTATACATCACCTTCATAGTATTTCCAAAACAGTTTCCAAACAGTATACCAAGGAACTACTTCACCATGTACTAGAAAGGGTATTATTTTAAAAGTAGAGTCTAGAAAATATTAAATGGAAAAACAATCTGATATGACAGTTTAAGATAGGAAGTGAAAAGAAGTATTTGTTAAGTGTTTGCATACTTCTTACTATAGTGGGTCCTGGTCTTTGACTGGGACTTCTAGGCTAAGTACAGACATTTAAAAAGCCTGAGGTAGAATCAATCAAACTTAAGCAGGTTTCTGTAAGCAGTGTATGTTAGTTTGGGAGTGAACAGAACATATGTGTGCCCTTTGGGGGGTTGGGGGGAGACAGGGCACGTAGGTGGCCTATTCTGGCCAAGGCCAGTGGGTTAGAGGCCCTAGAGTACACATCCCAGCAGGCTCCCAGAGCTGTCAGAGACTGCCATACATAGCCCAGGACAACCAAGTGACCACCCCAATTGGCTGCCAGGCATAGCAGAACACCCATCCTCCCTTTCCCCATCATCATCACAGAGCAAGCATGCTGTTTTGCTGGGGTGTTCTCTATCACAGTCTGCAGAAAATGTGGTTTTAACCTAGGCCTAGGTACAGATGTTACATATAATGCAGAGTAAGTGATCATCAAATTAACTTAACCTGTAACCGTACAGAAGTTTGGAGCACAAAGACTGGACTAAAAATAACAGAACCTGATCTAAGATATTGGATCAACATGTACTCAAACTTATAAAAATTAGATTAGCCCAGTATTGAACTTCTGTACCAGATTTCCTATTGAATCCAGCTGTCCACCAGCATCCTGGGCTCCTGTGTGGGCTTCTGCTAGCTCTCTATTTCGGGGAGGCATGCTGGAACTTAGGCCAAGCTTGCTTGCTCTGCAGTGCTAATCCCAGAAACACTGTAATGCAACTACTTTTAAAACAATACTATGTACACCATAAATTCTGTATTTGGCTTGCTTATTGGGGTACACAAAGCAGCATACTGAGGACAACTACAATGCATTTTGGAAGGGATTAGTGTACATAGAGTACTATGCTTCACTACAGCCCTCTGATAGCCTAGAAGTAGTATAGACATGCTCCTTATCACTGCTGCAGTATAATCAAATGATAGTAGTAATATATCTGTTTAAAACTGCAGGGAGAAACAATGAAAAACTATCTTAGAACTTCCTTGCCCTCATAAAACATGTCAGGTAAGTTTTAATGACTACCAGATATTAGGAATGCAGTTTTAATCTTTAGGCATCAGGATGGAGTGATATCATAACTAAATCTGAACCTGTTTTCTCATTTTTTAAATTGCAGTAAGGGCCTGATCTAAAACGCAGTGAAATGAACAATTTGTTGATATTTTGCATACTGGAACGGATGCATTAGCAAACAACAAAGAAAATCATTCTCATTATTTCTGTTTTTAACTTCCAGTAACCAACACAGTAGATCAAGGTCAGAGATGTCATAAACAGGAACAATTCCCATGCTGCGCCAAAGCCACTTTTAAAATCCAATGGGGCTCTTCCTAATGATTTCATTGAGATTTTTGGGTCAGGTCCAGTCAATAGGAATAGCCCCAGCATTCCCCAAGGCTAAATATTGCCTTTCATAGTATCATAGTATCTAGGGTCAGAAGGGGCCTAGAGCAGGCCATCTAGTCTGACCCCCTGCCAATGGGAGGAAAGAGTGCCAGGGTCACAGGACCTCAGCCAAGTACCTATCTAATCTACTCTTAAAGATGCCCAAGGTAGGAGCAAGAACAACTTCCCTAGGAAGCCGTTTCCACTTCCTAGCCACCCTAACTGTGAAGTAGTGCTTCCTAATGTCCAACCTAAACCTGCTCTCCAGTAACTTGTGACCATTGGTCCTAGTTACCCCTGGTGGTG
>JAGPOW010000304.1:76916500-76928408 GCA_030014935.1 Caiman crocodilus | reverse complement strand
GCACCCCAAAAGATGCGCCCGCACCCTGAACCGAGAACCCCCACTGGAAATGGTTTACGACCGTCCTCCAATACTCTGTTGGTCTATTTTTCACACCTGGTCTCACGTCCATCCAGCTCACCAACTCCCTCATGCTACTCTCCGAAGCCACCGAGCAAGACTTTAATGCCGCTCGCCATTCCTTAAAATTAATTAACACGCAACTGCAAGCAACCTCCCAAATGACTCTCCAAAATCGCCTCACTTTAGACGCCCTCCTACTCCACGACGGGGGAGTCTGCCAGTTTCTCAATCTCTCTACCGACCAATGCTGCCTCATTATCCCAAATGTTATCCTTCCCCTAGAAGAACAATTCACTAAACTAACTGATGCCGCCAAAAAAGCAAATGACGCGGGTAAAATAGCCCAAGGTTGGCTCCCTGACCTTCTTAGGGGGCTTGGAATTAACTTTTCCAGCTTCCTTATGAAAATTCTTGCTCCCATCCTCACTCTCGTCCTTCCCTTCCTCATCCTCCTCTGCGTAGTATGCGGTGCCATCACCTGTGTCCGAAAAAAAAATGAACAGCAGTTTGCCTTTGTGTACACACAGCTCCCCAATCATGATGATTTTGATAATCCCAATGACCAAATCATCTATGATGCTAACACTGTCTAGGTGGTGCCATGGTCAAGGGGGCATGTGCCAACTATATTGCAGGCGGTGACCTATGACACCACCTAACAGGCCAAACCCCCGTGGTACCTCAAGCCAGCTCCAATACCAAAAAAGGAATAGAACGAAAAATTAAATCCCATAGGCTGATACTGACTATATAACCTCGCCCGCAGCCTGCCTAGGCAGAGCTCTCCCTCTCACGACCTGTGGACGGAGGTCGATGTAGAGGTCGGACACGGGTGCATTTATGCAAGTCTCCTGCTGAACTCAGTAGAAGTCTTCCCTAACAAAGAACTAAATACAATTTGAGGGAAAAAAATCATGATTTGGCCCAGCTACCTACAGGAAGCAGAGGATCCCACATAAAAAAATCTGATTGTAAGTGATTCAAGGAAGCTGGGATTTAATATTTAATTTTCCTGGATAAAAATGATTGGTTTAAGTTTACCCTTAGGACAATCATTTTAGAAGGATTTTAATGTATTGTGAGGCTCTTGTAAGATGACATATTTTGCTTCTCTTTAGTATTATAAATCAGAAGACACCTCAGAGAGATCTCATAATAGGAAGAACGTTTCAGAAATGGAGGAGAATAGCAGAGATCATCACACTAACATATTTCAACTTTCCCTCTCATCTGTACCATTATTACCTATGGTGCAATCTATATAACAAAAATGACACTTGCACAATAACAAGCAGTGAACATTATGGTTTTAAGAGGTGTTAAGCATTTCCTGTCTTTGGTGTCATAATGATGCCAACATTTTGCTGAAATCTGTAATCTGATGTTGTCAATCTGTGTTATTACTGTGTCTCGGGGGCTGCCCACAATTCTACAGGTAACTGAAAATCAACATGATCAAACTGCTTTTTTCATGAAGATGAAATGTGTGGGTGGGTGCACAGGTCATGGGGTCCCAACATATCCTCCCTTTAATCAGAAGCTGCATTCATAAACAAGCACTATTGTGTTAGGATTTTGTGCAACCGTGATAGCCAGAACATAAAAGTGCTACCTATTGTACGAGGAGGTGAAGGAGGATGGAAATGAATATACGTTCATGAAAATTTGAGAGACAAAAGAAACTCAGTACAGAACAACATTTCCCATTCTTTTATCCATTTTATTAAATTAGCCCAAAGCGAAACGTAAATAAATTGGTTCTCCAAAATAAAAAGGTCTAAGAAAGAGCTATCTCCAAGGGTGATCATTAGGGTGATCTTGAGGGGTAATACAATACCCCTCAAGAAAAGGAAAGTGGAGGATAGTAGAAAGAGTGTGAGTTTGGAATGCAGTAGGCCCATATTCTATTCTTGGCTCTGCCACTTTTACACTGTCATCCTGGGATTTGCATAATTTTACCTCTCTACCCCATCTCCCATTGGAATAATGACTCCCGCCTTCATGACCATGAGCAACTGTTGCCTCTTGAGGTCCACTGGTGGCTAATTGCACTGATGAGGCAGGGGAGAGGTCCCCCCACAGCTGATTCCACTCACCAAAAAGTGGCCGCACCACTTCTGGAGGCAGCCAGCCACTTTTACTGGTAGTCCCGCTCCCAGGTCAGCACTTGTAGGGGGAGGCACCAATGCTCCTGCTTGCCCCACTGCCTATTGCCTCAACAGGATTTCAGTCTGATAGGGAGTGCACCGGTGCTCTCAGGGGGTGCATGTGCACCACCATGAACCCCCTATGCATTGCCGCTACTCATGAAGCATATACAAGGAGTGTACAGAAGTGCCCCATGTATGTTTTACAGTGCTATAATTTAGAGCACTTTTTATAGCACTATAAAGTTGCAGCACTCTTAAACATGACAGAAGTGCAGTGTTTGGTGGTGGGGAACAGGAGAAGGGGAGGGTTCTGAACTTCCCTGCACTTTCCAGGCTAGGAAGCAGGGGGCACTTTGCAGCCTCCTGGGGCTTCTGCATAGAAGAAAAAGAAACAGGTTAACCATTGTTATGTGGTTCTCCACTCCTGCCACATTGAAGTCAGTGGGCTTTGACCAGGTGTAGCACTCTGTGCACAAGGTGATGTAGGATCAGAAACTGAGAGGTGAAGAATCTTTATTATAACAGCAAAACACTGAGAAAAATAGCTCCCACTTATTACAGCTGTGATGGCTAGGAAAAAATGAAATTAAAATATCAATAATGCTGCTTTGTCTAGACCTGTCTTCCATAAAAGAACTGTAGACAGTAACCTGTAATTCATAAGATGAATTGTTGCGGGGGTAGTTACTAATACTTCGGAAGTGCATAGCACACAGCTCAGTTCTTCTTCCAGAAAAGGAAATGCTACTCTTACTGACTTAGTGGCAGCCAACTTAAGGAGACTGTACACCTTATATTGAGTGTCTTTCAATGTCTAGATTACTCATTAATATTGCTGGTGTTAGAAATAACAAAACATGAATAAAGGCCATTTAGGTCTAAACTGTGCTCTGTGTCTCTCTTGTTGAAAGAAGAGCCCTAACTATTTCTTCCCTTACATGTTTATGAGTATTGCTTTATATACTTTCCATTTGAAATTACACAAATGCTGGATCTGCCTCTATTGTAAGTTATTGAATTGTGAAGCATTTCAAATGTTTATATCTCAGCATTGGAAAGAGGAAACTATAACTATTCCTGTTATTAGAAACCACCTCATGTTTATTTATGTTATTTAATATTGTAGAAAGTCTGTCCATTAAATTTAAGAAGCTGTGTGATACCAAAAGTAAGTGAAGACCTAAAAGAAAGGCCACAGGCAATATAAGAAACTCAAAGCATGTCCTTGAAAGACTTCCAACCCAACTTTGAAGACCATCACGCTGGGATAGTTTGAAAGAACTTTGGATATCCAGAAAAACATTGGGGTGTTTATTTGACAATGTTAAGTACTAACCTGTGTATTTGAACAGGACAAAGAAACATAACTCTAAATCCTGGGCGATGTGCTCAAACAGTTGTGTTATAACCAACTCTGATCAGGTCTGCTTCATATATTATTTGCTAGATGTGACATTTTAAAAGACTGGCCCAACTGATAAAATATCAGGGACAATCAGATCTAGGGCCCATCTTTCCAGGTATACAATTTATCAATGTCTTTTAATATTTGGTATTTTTAAGACAGCAGCTAATTGACTGGCCAGTTTTTTTAGAAGCTTGATTAACAGTCTATTTGTGCATTAAAAGGACTGTAAACAAACTCTAAGAATCCGCATTTTATCAACAAAGACAAAAGCACAGAGATTTTGTGCCAGGCTCAGAGGAAACAGGCAGAAAGCAGGGTAGATTTTTACCTTGTAGACTCAGTAAATCAGAAATGCATGGCTTAAGCTTTCTAAATGGTGGGCTTACTTCATCAAATTCTGGCCAGATATTTCATCATAGCAACTGATGAAGTAAGCCTGCTGCTTATGAAAGTTTATGCTATATAATTCTGATTTAGTTAGCCTATAAAGTGCAAATCTACCCTACCTTCTACCTGACTTCAGACTAACACAGCTGACTACCTCTCTATGCTCTGCTCAATAGAAAGGGAAACATGCAGTCAGCACAGACTCTTGGTGTACTGCCCTCCTAGGTTAGGGACAGAAGTTACACATAAACCACTTCAAGTGATCAGAAATTGGTTTAAACATTTCACAGAAGATAAGTTCAATGCACATAAACCAGTTTCAAAATGGCCAAAACTAGTTTAAGATAAACCACGTTGAAAGTAGCATCAGACTTAAACCAATTTGGGTCAAATTGGTTTTTTCAACATCCATCCCAGACCCCTTCCTGGTTTAATTTAAACCAGAGTCTTCCAGCACTCCAGCATGCTCTCTGGGCTGGGCTGTGCTCTCTGCTCCAGAAAGCAGGGCTGGCCCCTCCCCTTTGCTCTCTAGATGGGGCAGGGATGAGGACAGATTTGGTGAGTTACTAGCAGGCATGGGTCCTTAAAGGAAAAGTGGGCAGGGAAGGAGTTAATTCTTCTCTCCTTTACCTTCCCATGCACCACAGCTGGGATCTGCCTGCTACCTGTAAGCAGAGAAGGGGGCAGGATCTGGAAGAAGGGCAGAAGGGATGCAGGGAGGAATTAACTCCCTCCCTGGCCCCCTTCACCTTAACAGGGCTATGCTGGGATGGTGTCTGGTCAGATCCCACAGCTGAAGCAGCAAAGAGAGGGGGAGGTTCAGCAATTGGAGAAAACCCCCCAGTTTTGTTCTGTTTTTTATTTTGAAATACATTGCTTCCCCTTCCCATAACCATTTCTGACTTTCTCTCTGCTCTATTTCCTACAAGTGATTACAAGTAATATTAGGTAAGCTAAGCTAAGTTCTCGTAAGCTATTATTGCCCCTTTTTATATTGAAAATAGTGTTCTGTTATGTTTGTGTTGTTTTTTACTGTTTTATATTGTATTCCCATCAGTTGTGCATTGATTTTTATTGTTTCATGATAACATTGTATGATTTAGGCCTGCAATGTGTGTTGACATGAGCGATGTCAAGTATCCATTGTGTTTGTCAGGTTCTCATCTTGTTCCCATCTTGTTCCCATGCCCTGTTGTATAAGATGTTGTAACTGTGTGACTCATATCTACCCCTCCTATGTAAATTGGTTCCTGAATGGATGGGGATGAATGAGTGCTTGAAAGACAATGGCAGTAGGTCTAAAAATAGCACCCTCTGAATGTCCAAGCCATCAACTCGGTGACCCAACCATCCACCCTGCATTGACCCTCCCTGGCTCAAGATTTGGAAGACAAAGACTGCTGCAGAAACCAGCCAACCCACCATTGTGCCAAGGCTGCATATGCTCAGTATGAACATCTGGAACCCTCTGGAACAGGGCTGATTTTGCCTGGACGTGCCCACCCCATAGAAGATCATAAGTAGTCTGCCCCATAAAAAGGGGTAGTGAAGACTGACTCCTTGGGACACCCTCTCCATCTGGACCAGGATCACGCCACACCACCTAGCCACCCAGAGGCCCTGTCAGTGACCCCCTCTGGACAACACCTGGTGGACAAAGATCCTGACTGGCCCTTGAGGACCCCCTTCCAGCCTGGATAGGTAGCTATCACCCCCACCCTCTCTTCAACCAAGGACTTGGACTCTTTCTCTTTCTTACCTGGACTCCAACCCTGCCACTGAGTCTCTTTCTCCTGCTTCTATTGTGAGTGCTTGTGTGTGTGGGAAATGGGGGGTATAGGAACCAATAACTTCATGGTGCTGTGTAGTGTGTTGTCAGTTTAATAACTCTGTTATTTTGAAACCCTGAGTTAGGTTTTTGTCTGTTTCCTGACTGTTTCCTCCTTGCCACCACTTATCTGCCCCCTGATGTCCCAGGTTTCTGCCTCAGTCTCCAGCCTTGATTTCCCAGCTTTCTGCCTCTCTCTCTTTCCTTGCTGTCTCTTTCTTGCCACCATGCTTTTTCCCTTGTACCAGTGACCTTAAGTAACCCTGGGGCCACTTACCAGAAAGTAATTCCAGCTTACCCTTCAGTCTGTCAGTTCTAATCCTGGTCTCAGCAACTTTCACTTGTGGCACTTTAACTCTTTCATTTTAACCCCCATCATCTTCCTCCTTCCCCTCCTTCTGGAGATCTTTGACCCTTGATTCTCCCTCCCATAGTCACCAAGCACCCTAGGTATCCCAAGAATCCTAACCACACACATACATACCACCTCACCCAAGTTAGGAACTTATCTGCGTGTATGTGTAGGTTGGGAGTGCAAGTGTTGGTAACTGATTTTGCCTAATTTTTGGTGTGTGTAGTGTGTATGTGCTTGAATTGATGGTAAGTATGCATGTGCCTAGACTGGTAATCTTGGATGTGTATGTGCCTGAATTGGTAGTGTGTGTGTGTGTGTGTGTGCGCGCGCGCGCGCGCGTATGCACCTAATTGATTTATGCTTTTGTATATGTGCAATTGTGTCACACCCTAGCATCTAACAGCACAATTTTGACATCCTGAGAATTGGCTTGGCCCCACAGGGCAACACAATCCCTGGGTCAGGGTGTCAGGAATGCAGTCTGTCCCAGCTGTGTGGGCAATGGTTGGCCATGCAGCGACCTACCCTGGCTGGCTCAGAGGTGCCTGGGGGGCTTGTGGGTCTGCAGAAAGCCCCCACAGTGGGCAGCTGCTGGACTCTGGGCCAGCCAGCACGTGCATGTGCCTGCATTTCTGGAATGAAAGGGGAACATCTACCCACTTGCAAATTGGTTCAATCTCTGCAGATTAGACTAACCTGCAAAGATTAAATCAATTCAGGCTCAGGCTTTTTGAATGTCTGTCTCTAGCCCTTGGCAGTAGTGTGACTGAAGACAGCAACCATGGCAGCAGCCCCAGTTTCTGCCTTTGATACAGTGGACACAATCATAGCTGGCACTGCAGCTGCTGGCTGGCTGCACTGTCACTGCCAGGGCAGCAGACGATGTTCCCCCATACACCACCATTAGCCGGGCCACGGAGCTGCCTTGCTATACCTCTGCCACCATCTTCTTCTACCATCCTGCAGTTACTTATGTAAATAGCTACTAAGACTTTAGTACTATGGGTAGCTATGTGTTCTGTTTTAGTGTAGATCTAGCCCCCAAAAAAACCTAAGAGATCTCTATCCCCAGTGTCTATTCAAGGAAGGATAAACATCTCTCCTCTCACATACCTTTACATGCACAAAGAGGTTTGTATCTCATTCTGGCCACGAATGCTACGAATGGCAGGGATGGTATAACAAGGGAAGATGTCTGTTAAGCTGGTCTGTGCCTCAGTGACTTCACTAGTCTCACTGTTTAGCTGTAAAAATGTTCAGAGAAATTCAGCCTAAAAAGAGTCTGTTTGTGTGTGTATTTAGGGAGATATCTAAATGGTAATTAATTTCCCAGAAAACAATGTTGCTTAATCTCAAGAGTATCAAGCTGGTAGATTAGAATTTAGTGAATTACACCCAAGGGCTCTTTCTAACCTTCAGACGTGCTACTATATTATTTCACTTTCAGACAGTTTAATACAGTTCCTGATCATTAATATGATTTTAATATCTGACAGTGCAAAAGGGTAATAATGTTGTGGAGCTGAGAAAGTAGAAAAGAGTGAAATAGCCATCACTGTTGGTGATTCACTGCTGGTGTGTCATCCCTAAAAAATAAGTTTTATTGCCCTTGTATGGCTGCACAGCTCAGAGAAGGAATCAGTCATTCAAATCACAGACCTGTAAAAAGGATGTTAATTCCCCACCACCACATTGTGCCATATATCAGCCTGTGATTAACTGGTTCTGCTCACCACTGTGCATTTGCAGATGGCCTTCTTTGACTGCAAGCCTTCCCCTGCAGCAGCCAGGAACAGCTACAGATTCTGGAGGGCAGCCTGTGCTAGGGATGTTTTGCCAGTACGTGCCTGACTGACAAAAAAAGCAGCCAGAAATTAGGTTTGTGAAGTTGTGTGTGGCAGCTCTAATCCTGTTTGCCTCTGACATTCATGTATTGCTTTATACTCCTCCAATTTTTTTCTTTATAGTTGGTTCCCTTTTAGTTTTGAGCATTAAGGGAAGATTTAGAAAAGACACAAAACCAAGTGAAGTATCCATGTCTCACTGACCTCCAAAGGGAGTTGGGTACCTAACTGTCATTTGTGCCTTTTACACTGCAGATCCTTTGAAGTAAAGATTGAGTCCATTCCAAAGTGATGTCCATACCACAGTCACAACAGCAATATTATTGTATTATAGATACCTGGTATCAGTAGCAATCTGGTGGCAGCATGAAAATGTGTGGCTCTGTCAGCACTGGATTCAGAACCCATGGGGAACCACCCTCAGACTAACCATGACTTTTTCATTTGATAATAGGCAAATTTATTGGTACACGGTAGTAACAGAAAAGAAACAATACAGACAATGAAGCAGTTCTGTATATCTACCAAATCCTGGGGCTGTCATTCAAGTCAAAGGACATCTGAGCAGGATGCAGTCTTCATTCTGAGGCTCTCTCTTTGGTGACAGATGTCAGCATATCAGCAGTTTGGAGATGGGATGCTGAGGCCCATACACCCGACCAGCAGGCTGGATGAGAGAGGCTGGTGGTGTGCCCTCTGTTCATGGTGGCCCTTCCTGGGTGACAGGAATGGGGTCCCCTCTCAGGAGGGAGAAGCAGGAGAAGGGACCTAGGCAGGGGACAAGGAGGGACAGAGAGGGAGGGACAGGAAGGAACGATGGGCAGGAACCCTTTACTGCTCCAAAGTTCTTCTCTTGTATTTTCCTTCCCTTCTGATGGCTTCTGAGGACATTTCATCCATGGCTACTGCTGGTTGGTTCTTCTGTGTGGTTGTCATGCATCCACATAGCTTATTACGTGCACACATACTAATTTGGTCTTCTTGAGCCTTCTCCTAATTTAGTCTGTTCCCCCAAAACCAGGACTCAAGCCCCTCTGCTCTGGGGCCTTGTTAGCTGATGCCACCATTTCTCATGTAATGGAACAGTATGGTACATGTCCCCAGTTCTCAGACTGTTTTCTAGACTGTGTCCTTGTTGGCCTTGTTGTGTTAGACACCCTGCCTTCTAGGGCTGTGTGAAACTATGTCATTGTGTGACCCAGACTCTTAGAAATCAGCTAACCCCTGCTGCCCATCCTGAACCATTCTAACTCATATACATATACCTATAAGCCAATTCTCAAAAAGCAAACCTTTAAATAACATTTCTAAGCCATCAGGCCCCCAAACCTGCTTGAGGAACAGGGTCAATTAGCTACACAGCTGGCAAATCTAAAGTCAGCTACATTTTCTCTACACTACAGCACAGTCCCTACTGCGTTTTAGACATATCCCAAGACTTAAAACAGCACTGAATGGTGGATGGATCTCTTCAAACCTGAGAGTGTGGGACTTTCTGAGGAATTTAGCTGGGTGGATCTGTGATTACTTAAAGCTCAAAAATCCCTTCACAACACTTTATAAACACAAAATGTACAGGCAGTACACCCATCCATGCTTTTGCTTTTCAGTCTTTTTATTACACCTCCCATAGAAGCCAGTATATGATACCACTTGCCCATAGGTTTGAATAGAGTGTTCTAGTAAGAGTGCAAACCCCATCACATTTGATTTCTTTTTTCATCAGCGGTTCACTGTTTGGTGGTAATAAATTAGATAGTCACAACCATCAAGAGAATTATGAAGATAATAATTAACAAATGAGGCTGTTGAAGGATGTATAACTCTGGCCTGATCCTAAACCAGTTTCCCAGGGAAAGAGCATGATCCAGCTCTCATTTGCCAGTAATTAGCACTGATTTTATTGCATTTTAATTATTGTTTTAATTAATGTAGTACTAAGCTCAGAAGATAGCAAGAACTGAACAGGTTTCACAAGTTACCACTTTTTTTCTTTGCTCCTTATATAATAAATGTAAGAGTGTGTAGACTGGCAAAAGCATCTGAACACACTTGAAAGTTTATCATCTTTGTTACAATACCTTTTATGGAAGAATGAACTGACATCTATTCAGGGGCATAATGGGCCCATGCTGAGCAACAGCCTTTGTTTTGTGTCCTACCTCAGGTAGTATAAAAAGGCTATAACACTTTGTGACCTAAAGCAACTCTTTGCTGGTGTATATAGGTCATTCTATGTCAGTACCTCTATGTCAGTACCTCTTCCCCATCTATCTCTCTGTGAAAATAATAAGTTAGTGTTTGCAAAAAGAGTTGTAGGGATCCTGCTGTACTACCTCAATCTTCCACTGATGTAGAATCCATTTAAGACCCTCTGTCAGAACTATGCCACAAAATTGCTGGACATCTCCTCTCTGTGGCACTTCAACTGGAGCTGATTATCCACATAAGGAAACCAAAACCATTTCAAAGACTCTTATGAACTATGCTGCATAAAGTGGGGCACCAGTGAAGGAGAGCATCCACATGTACCTACCTGCATTCTTACTGTAACAGTGACACTCAATGAGCTAATTTCAACTTGGCTGACTGCCACAGAGTGAGTGTAACATGGTCAGAGACCCACCACTGCAGATGTCAGAAGGAGTATGAAGACACATACTGTGCATGACCCCTTCCATAGGTACAGTAAATTCTGCTAAAAACCTGCTTCCTTCTTCTCACTTTACCTGGAATCAGGGTTTACAATGAGGAAGAGTGCAGGAGAATACAGCTCCCTCTCTCATGCTTAAATAAAGGAGAGCACCTTCTCCTCTTTCTCTGCCCAGTTTTGTGGAGAGATGAAACTGAGCAAAAGATTGATTGATTATCAGGAATTGATCCTTGCCATGAATTAAACCACATGATTTTTTCTCAGGGGAAATATTTAGAGCCCTTTTACTTCAGTTTTATTTAAAAACAGACTAAATAGTGCTCTCCTCAATGCAAAATTAAAACTAGGAAATATATTGTCACACATTCAAAACTTTCTGATTTTTTAAAATTGGATTAAATGCTTTTGTTCTCTCCAAGCAGAGAAAAATGTTGACACGAGGACACAGGGTCTAGTAAATATCTCTGAAGTACTCCACAGCAACAATGAATTGTGCTTACAAGAGTGTGGTTGGAAGCTGCAAAAGATCAATGGCAATCTGGTGTTTCCAGATACTGTGGAATAATGTAGCCAAGAAAGTGACAGGTTTAAAATACTCCAGCTCAAGCTGTCTCAACTTTGTCCTTGATGTGTGTTTACCTCATATAGCTGTTAATGGCTTCCATATGTAAACATGAACTCTAGGTATTTTGTTTGATTGTCTTGCTAGATAATAAAACTACCCTAATTTGGAAAACAATGTTATCTTTGATTGTAGAATGGAGTTGTAATGCCTTGCCTTGTTGTCTAGTCAAACCTCACAAACTAAGCTTGATCAATGGACAGGTTATAAGGAAAAAGAAAGTCAATGTAGGAAATGATGCTTATTCATTTATGAAGTTGTATGCATCCCAACATGTCAATAACAAAGAATCTGTCTAAGGTCTGACATTTGTTGTCATTATATAACAAGATGTTTAGATCCAATTCAACTGGGAACTTACGCTGTATTTACTCGAATTTAAGGTCACCCTCCAATAATTAGATTCTATATATGGAAAAATTATAAATTTGTTATAATTTTCCAGGTATAGAATCTAGTTATTGGAGGTGTGGGGGCCAAGAAACGCTGGTGGAATGGAGCCGCTGATGGAGTGTGGAATTAGAGAGCTAGACACGCGGGTTGTTGGAAGCAGAAAAACTTTACTTACAGTCCTTAGGCTGTAGGCACGTTCCTTGAA
>JAGPOW010000304.1:76847208-76908614 GCA_030014935.1 Caiman crocodilus | reverse complement strand
GTATTATTAGTAGAGTTAACAGCAGTTGGGCCAGTTAAGCATTCAGCAGTATTACTGCAAGTGAGTTACTGAAATGAAGTTCATAGGTACCTAATACAGATTTATTCCCAATACACTCCAAGATAGCTGGAGCTAAGTTTACGTTGTCCAGTATCCTTCATGTCAGCATCTAGTATTTTTGGACAGATGCCTGACCTGTCATCCATGTCAGAAGGTTATTCTTGGTCTCTTTATCACTTGGTATCTCTTCCTCTTTCTCTTTCAATTTTTTGTAAATACAATGAAGAAATGCCCCTTGGTCCCTAAAATTCAAACCACATAATTTGCAATTTTTATCTGTTCATTCATACTAGGACCTCGGAGCAAAGAATTTGCAATTGTTTTCACCACTCTGGGTCCCTGGGATTTATAGTTTAGGATGGAGAGACCAGGGCAAGTTTCAAAGGTTAGATTTAGGTGGATTCTTTTTGCACCTTCTGCAGCAGCAACTCTTCTGGTCTAATCAGGATTGTGTTTGTTTGTATAGTAAGATTTGGGATTTTCAAGTAACTGTTAAAGCAGACAGTGGTGGGAGTGAGAAATTTTAACTTCTTATGATAGTTTTGCTGCAGATTTACCTTAGAGTATTATAAAATCACAGCAGTGTATTTAAAGGTGGTGTCCACTTTTTCAGCAGTTACAGACTTAAGATACCTTGGTTCAGATTTACATAGATACTCAAAATCTACAACCTCCCCCCCATCACCATATTGTCAGAGCTTCTCACAATCTTCCTTCTATCCAGACGTGCAGGCAGGAGAAAGTGGCTTTTCTGGCTTCTGCCTTTGACAGCACAGGGGTAGGGATGGCCCTGTGCACACCCAGAGCAGATGAGTACTGGCCAAGTCCAGCACACCACCCTGGGAGAGGTGCCTGGGATGCTGGAGGACAGCAAGCTAAGGTGATTCACTATTGGATCTCATACACAAGTTCAATATACCACTCTAACATAAATCGATTAAGTCTAATACTACATCCATCCCCATCTATCTTAGACTTGGTTCCACCATTCTTAAATGGTTCTATGTGTGTTGAACTTATGTTTTGTTACAGGTTTAAACTGGCCTCTGATCATTTTTACCAGTTTATGTGTAATGTCTGTACTCTGTACCTAGCCAGGGATTCACATCCTGAAACTGTGCCTGGGATTTGCCACCAAAGGGACTGGACTCATTCCCTCACATGTCTATAGATGTGGATTCTCCTCTGTCTGCTTTCCTTCTGGCTCCACAACTTGCATTCCGTTTGCATCTCATCCCTTTCTTCCCCTGATCTGCTTCTATAATGGCATCTATAGATACAAAGATATCCAGAAAACATATAAATGAATCTAAGGATTTCTTATTTTTTTTTTTGAAAACCAGTTAAATTATCGATAGCTATCTACAATGGAAAAATCTGACTTTCTGAAGCCTGCTTACTGGTGACAGCTAAGTATCATGAACTACAGGAATGCAGACCTACAATATCTAATGTTTAGGCTCATTAGAACTCATTAGAGCTTACAGTCAGCTGGAATATTCTCCTGAATCAAACTACTGAATGATATCACTACTTCTCTTTGTTCCCCTCAAACTCCTCATCAGTTCCCTACTTTCACCTTCCAAAACAGTGTAGAGGTTTCATTTCAAGTTCATTGTTTATATCTGAAATGATTTAAATTTTTGTCTAAAGGTATTGCTGTACAACAAAATTTTATGATCCAGATTTCCTCAAAGTGCAAGGATTTCTCACATTTTTGCATTTGCATATTTCATTTTTCAGTGCCTATCTCCTGGAAGGCTAAAACAGCATAGGATCTCTGGAACTGTACTCTTCAGGAAGGGAAATTAAACCTGGTGGATATCTCTGCAAGTATTATATTATTATATGCAGTTGACCAATGTGGCCAACTAGTGTAATGGGCACAAGTGGAATAGGCTGCCTTTGTGTGTGGCACATGGCAGATTGGGAAGGGGACAGTCAGCATAGTGGCAGATAGAGCAGGAACAGAAAGCAGAGCAGAAGATCTGGTGAGGAACAACTATTAGGAAGCACAGAGGCAAATCAAACAGGAAGCACCAGGCAGGGAGCAGAAAGAAAGCAGCAAATTGGGAAGATAAAGGGGATCACAGAGGGTGTGCCTACACAAGATGCTTAATGTGTAGTAGACTAATTGTATTGCACATTAGCAAGTCATGGCAAAAGCCATGCTAATGCGCAAACACGCAGTAGAATTAATCGGCTGCCCATTAAGTATCACAAAAAGACTGTGCACCTTTGCTATGGTGTGGTAGTGCTGGCTACTGTGCATACAGTTAGTACTTCATGTTAGAGGTACTAAGCTTAAAGTGCAGTAACAATGGTGCGTTAATGTACGTGTAGACACACCCAGTTTCACTCGTTAAGGGTGCAGGTCTAATTTGTGGCTTGAGTGCTAAAAAGTTTGGTTCTTATTTCATTAGGATATGTGATCCATTTGGATCATAGGTTTTGTCATAACAGGTAATACAAAATCGATTAAGTTCAATATCCAATGCTTCTGGAAATTCCTGAAACTTGATGCCTCAGAGGAAACTAAACCCCATAGCTACATTCAGAATAAGCAGCTATGCAAAGCTAGGCCAGAGGAAAGGGATTCCACTATGTCCTCTGTAGAAGAAAAAACCATACTGTAACACATGATATCAGGTAACTAGTTATCTTAGGTGGTACCTTCAAGAGTTATTCATACAATAATCCAACAATTTTTTTTTTAAACAATGCAGTGTTTGCTTGTAAAGCACCTCTATGGTAACAAGAGAATACACTCTAGGTTGATGCAAATGAACATTTAAAGATGCTACAAAGTTTCTCTTCATGTATCCTTATGTAGCATACAACTTACAATAAGAGTTACTCTTTTTACAACGCTTTGCTCTGTGAACAGAAGAAGCTATATCTAACCTACGCTCAAAAGATGATCTTTGGGATTCCTACAGAAAAAAGGTTGAACTACATGACTTCTACATATCCCTTCCAGCCCTTCATTCCTCCTACACAAGAATCCCACCCTCCCATTATGTAAAGGGGCTGCATTATGAAAAACAGCTGGGTCTTAAGCACTTAATGAAGGATGGAGGGAAGGCTTCATGCATTATCATGTGCTGAATACAAAAACACTGTAATATTGTTCAGTTTCCAGGTACGGCTGAATTTAAACAAAGTTGCAACTAATCCATTTAGGAGTAAATGAAGTTTCCCCACCATTATACTGTTCTTGATTGTGGTGAATTGTTTTGGCTTTCATCTATTCCAGTGTTTTGATCACTATTGTTATAGTCATAAGAACTTTTCCTTGAATAGTTTCCTTAGTCTAAAAAGATGTAAAAAAGAGGAAAGATTAGTCTATAAAAAAGCAGGAAAATGGGACCTTTCAGGGTTAGGGTTAACTCAGGGCTGCAGCTGCCAAACTGGAAAGAGCAGGATATATGCCCCTCTACATAAATTATTCTTACCTTTTTTGTCAGTTAAAACAAATTCAGGGAAATTGTCAAGGCTGCTTCACTGACAATTACGTCCTCAGTAAGGTCTGTGCAAAAAGATGGTTCCTTTTTTCTCTATTTCAAAGGAGAACAAGGAGATATTGCAGGCTTCAGACCATGAAGGCAATTGCATGCGAGCATTCAAAACCCATGCCAGATTTCATTCCATTTCTAGAGCTCCTGCCTACTGCTTGTGAGTAGCTGTTCCCAGTAGTTGTTTCAATCCCTCTCAAAGCAACTGGGGAGGAGAAATGATTCAGTAGTTAGAATAGTAGCTTGGGTTATAAATTATTTGGGTTCAATTCCTACTTTACCACAGAATCCTGATATGGCCATAGGGACAGATGAAAAACAAAGCAACTGGGTGTCTGGGGCAGCAGTGATTTCTAGCTACTGCTGTGACAGCAGTTGCTATCTTATTAAACCCCCTGGGCTGGGGACAGACATTACACATGTGGCGGACTCACTGACAACAGCCCAGAGAATCTTCATTATGATTGGTGGAACATGCCCACCAATCAGGTAACTGCTGGGAGGGTCTTGCCCTGCTGCTACCTGGGGTGAGGCAAAGATCCCTGGACCTGGTTGAAGCCTGCACTTTGCTTCAACCTGATTGGTCCATTTGCAATCCAGGGGCAGGACTTCCGAAAGGCATAAAAGCAGCAGCGTGCCCAGCACATGGCAGATGCACGGGGGATGGAGGAGAGATCAAGGCAGAAGAACAGCTGGGAAGAGCTGCCCAGGGGGTGGAGCCAGTGCCCAGAAGAGGCCTGAAGAATCCTCAGACCAGTCTGATGCTCCAGCCCCAGGCAGTGTGCAGTGCAGAGCACAGAGCCCAGACCCTGGGAGCCATTCTAAGGCTGATGCATCTATAAATGGTAGAACTGGATTATAAACTTTCCTCAATCTAAGAAGATGGAAACCCATATCTGTTGCCTGCCAGAAGAATGCCCAAACCACAAGGCTAGGCTAGACTGAAGGCATGCTTCATCCTTCCATCCTCTGATATCTGGTCACTTGTCTACATTTAACAACCTGATGGCCATTCTCCAAGACACGTTACTTAATAGATGGGAAGACTGTTGTCAATATAATCTAAATTAAAATTTGCCTTTTTGTAAACCTTCCATGTCAATACCTCTTTTTTTTTCATTGGTTAATGAATTTAGTCTTACCATAAACCTGTTAAGAGAGTAGCAATTATTATGTCCAATTTACATGCTGGAAAATGAAAGCAGTTAAGTAAGTTACACTAAGCCATGTAAGAGCCAGATTTTGCCCTCCTTCATGCAGGTGTAATTCCATGGGGCCACATTTTGATCTGATGTCTTCGAAACTTTAGAATAATTGCTGAAACCAACGGTTTTACTACAGACATTCACCAGTGTAACCAAACATAGAAATGGCCCAATGATTGCAATATAGTTGTTGTGAGACCAGGTCTATCTCGGGAAACCTGTGGCAGAGCTAGAAATATAAACCAATTCTTCTGCTTCCTAGGCCTGTGTTTATGAAGGACAAGACTTCCTGTTGCCTTCCATCTTGAAAGAAGAAAAATGTAGTGTGTTTATTTTTACTGAAGTAAAACTAAAGTTTTTAAGTTTATTTTTTCAAAGTTTATGCATGTACAATCTGTGCAGTATATAAATGAGAAACTGTCCACTTGGTATTTTAAACTCAGTCAATTTACTATCATATGAATATACACTCTTTAGCTTCTCAAAGGAATTATCCATAATAACTCTGATTTACTGTCCTTTTGAAGAAGAGAAGGACAATGATATCCCAAAGGTCTTTTGTAAAGAAATAGGGAAGAAGACTTCCTATTAGATAAAACCAATGAAACAATTAGTCACATTCATCAAAATCACCATGAGCCACACCAAGGAATGCAGTGAAGACCATTTATATTCATGGTGGAGAAATGTGTAAACCCTGCTAAATGCAAAACTTTATTCCCTTTGTTTCTTTTTAAATGTTGTCAGATTTTCTCTGGTTTATTTTCATATATGATGTGACAAAAGTTTCTTTTGTCTCCTATCATTTTATTAATTCTACTTACAATGCTCAGTGTATCAACTTTCTTTTTTTTTCCTTTTTTGCTCTGTAAAAAGGAACCAAAATGAGCATAAATGTAAATCACTCCAGAGATTTTTCATTGCATAAACAACTTACCATAATTAGCACAGATAGAGATGAAACTAAACTATTTGCAGGGTCAAAATGTTTCATCTGGAAGGAAGAAAGCAGCAACCATCACATGAAAGTCTAGTTCATACAATACAGTACCTATTTTTACTGTTTGTTTCTCAGTCATCGTAACAAAGACACCATTGCCTATCAATGTGAGTAATCCAAGGGCAGAAAGGGGTTCAGTAAGAAGCAAGACAGATTTTTTATGCATGGCTATTGCCTAAACAGAAAAAATGCAGTATCGGGCAAATTATCTGGTGCAGAAGGAAAGACATAATACTCTGTTTAACCTATATAATATCAAGCTACTGTAAACTGATGTGTATCCTGTTATCTCTGGAGCAGTGACTGTAAATGCATGAGCTAGATTGTTACCTAGAAAAATTAGTGTTGTGGTCTCGTTTTATTTCAACAGACAAATTCAGGCTGACCACTTATGTGGTACCCTTTGGCTCCTTCCTGCCAGTACAAATTGGAAAACATTTCTAGGTGTAACTCTGACTTGTAACCACTGTAACTCTTCTTAGTCCTTCTGAATACAATAAATGGTTCCACCCTTCCTGTTCATTTCCTTAGCTCCACCTGCTTTTGTTCTCTGAAACACTATTTTCTCATATGTGGTTAGGAAATCCCACAGTGAAACAGAGAATTGAGGTCACCAGTAAGGAATACAGAAGGCCCTTTAAATCTTGGACTGCTGACTACTATTGCAGATCCTGCCTGGAGCTATGAAGACTGCGAGTCAGGGTGGGAGAATTATTCTGTCCTGGGAAGCTGCAGGAGTAGCTGGCCTGTCACCCATCCAGTCCAGGATAGCTTCTAGTGAGGAAAGTGTTCTTCTAGCCAAAGACTATGGAGAAAGCTCAAAAATGACAAATCAGACAATGGCATAAGGTCTGCCATGCCAACATTCACATCTTTACAGGACCCTGAGCCAGGATTTGGTGGAGTAAGATGGATCTAAGCCCCATTTCACCCACCTCAGTAAGAGGGAAGAAAAAAAGACACCATTAAGGCTCCATTGTCTATGGCAGAGACAGAATTGTAGCAGCTGAAGCTACACACAGAAAGTAAAAGAAAACTACATCAAGAGTATTGCAGGGTGTAGTTGCTTACACAGGGGGGCACATCTACACATGCAAATGCTCCAGGCAAGCATCTAGACGTGCAGAGATGTGGGAGATTTTCTGCTCATGGTAACAGTCTGCTCCCACCTCTACCAGTGCAGCAGTGAGGGGGAACTCTAGAACATTGCTCCCTGCCCCTGGGAACTGCCTGCTCCTGGGGTGGGCTCCATCACCAGAGCCCAAGCAAGGACAGTGTCCCCCTGCCCTGGCAGCAGGGAACTCCTAGCCCCCTCCTCCATGATCACATTTGAAGGGTCTGGGCTGGGAGATTCTCTTCCAGCTCTGCCTGCATGGTCCTGGGGCTAGGGATGGGAGATTCTTATAAGAATCCTATAATCATTTGCTTGCCCTGACTGGGAGAGTCTTATAAGAATCTTGCTTGCAATTGCAAAGTGGGGGCTGGGTAGTTCCCTGCTGCCAGGGCAGAGGGACATTTTCCCCCCCTGGGCTCTGGTGGCACAGCCTGCCCTAGCAGCAAGCAGCTCTTGGAGGCAGGTTGCAATCTCCTACCCACTGCTGCCCAGCTGACTGGAAGCACATTTTCTCCTGGTCGGCCATCTAGATGTGCTATGCCATGCAGTAAGTAATTGGGAGTAAATTTGCTACTTATATTTACGGATAGCAAGTTTTCTCATGATTAGAGCAAATTACTATGCAGTAAGCATCTGTATATTAGGGCTGTGCAAATGGGCCCTATTTTATTTGGATTCAGCCTGAATCAAGAACAGTGATTCAATTTATTGATTCCACTCTCTGCCCCAATTCGATTTGGCCAAATCCAGATCTGAAGATTCGATGCTGATTCGGTGAATCAGAGATTTGGACACAGGCACAGCTTTAAAAGTTTTTTTCTATATATCTTGAGGTAGCAGGCACAGCTTGTGATCACTGTGGTGGTGTAGTGGATGGAGCATCCCACAGCAGTGCGGGGGACTCTCCAGTATGCTCAGAAGTGGACCAGTCCACTTCCAGATCTGCTGCCAAGCATGCTGGGGAGCCCCCTGTGCTCCTATGGGACACTGCATCTGCCCCAGCACTGCTGCGTTCAGAGCCCCTGCTACCTAAAGGTATGTAGAAAAATACCTACATCTTAGATGTTGTATCTACATCTAAATAGCTGAATCTGTCCAAATCTCTCCAAATCGATTCAGAGAGATTAAAGGATCCTCTGATTCAATTCAGATTCAGAGATTCAGCCACTGAATTGGGTCAAATCTCCTCCAGATCAAATCAGGGACTGAAGCTTCACATAGTCCTTGTATACGTGTAGATGTTGATGCCTACTGTGCAGAAGTTAGCTCTAACCTTGAGTAAAGCGTCTTGTGTAGATACACCCAAGGAATTGTAAGCACAGCCAACTGGCTAAATTAGCGAGAAAACACCACCATTACTGAAGCTCCTCCTCTGAATATTACACCCCAGAATTACATAAAATCATCCTACCAATTGCACTAGCTTCACACTAGAACATCTGACCACTAGTAGTACTGGCTTTCTAAGCTGAGAGATTTTTAGCTATGGGAAATCAATTGTGTCAGTAACAGCAAGGGAATGAAGAAATGCAGTCCATATTTATCTGGTGCTATCTCTCAAGATAGGATATGTTCAATTCTGGTCTGTTTGTTTTTATTGGTATTGTTATCTAAAAGGCTTTGCATATAGAAAGGACGTAAAGTTAAGTGAAAGCAATGAAAGGAAAAAGAAGAGACATTTTAATATTCCATTCTCATTAATTCATTTAATAAACAAAATCAGTGAGAGAGCATTTTGCCGATTTAGCCAGTGAAGCAGAAACTTAGAGGACAAATAAAAGACATATCAGTGCCTCAAACAGGATTTGCAAGAAGCCAATATGGGATTATCCATAGCATCAGAAGCTTACTAGAGATAAGGACAGAAAGCTAGTCTTGTTACTGGAAGTCCCTAGCCAGTGGCCATGTGGGAGATAAATTTATTTTAGTTTCCTTCATATTTGCTATATGTGACTTTGAGTGCCATGCAAGCTGAATACAGTGGCTGAAATGTTTACCTTTGCTGTTATTCATTACAATGTCTTCTTATAGCTAGGGCTGTAAATGTAATGAGATGTCACATCCTACATTAATCAAAGTTGCTATGTGTAATTCACTATAATATAGATCTTGCTCCTTCATGGTCTGAGTCAGTGGTTAATTATGGGCAAATAAATTTGCTATTCTTGTTATTTCTTAGCTGGGAATTTCACACTTGTGAGTTTGCTCCACAATTATAAAAAAAATTCTAGTCAAACTATAATCTCCTGTGTGCAACCACCGGCACACGTATTTCCAGTGTCTTCAAAGTGGTGCATCAAGTCCAACTGAGTAATGTACAATATTGTTCAATTTTAGAGGGCAGTCTGGAGGCAAAGAGATAATGACTTGGCCCAGACAAAATAGAAACTAAGTATCAAAGTCAAATTTAAAGTTCATTCATTCCTGGCTCACTTGTCTACATTTAACAACCTGTGCAAGTGGTGTTAAATCAAGGGCTGGAGGTACAAATGCCTAAACTAAATCCATCCACCAGCAGCACAAGGACTGCCTAGCAGGATTCCTCTATTGAGTAAAAGAGCCAAGGCAACTGTCTGTTCCTCCATCGTCACATCCAGCATAGATACAGCATATAGTGAACCAATCAATAAAAATGGGTAGTTTAATCCACACGTTGGACCCAAACACCAACAGCTACAGAAAGCTTTCATCAGCTTTGCAGAAACAATCAGCCAAACATGAGAGAAACTGAACAAAAAGGTTTCCTATATCTCATAAATAATACGAAGTGCTGGAAGCCCAATAGTTAATTGTACAGACCTTGAAGCATTATGATCTAGATGATAAATAAAGGCAAGCACTTAGAAACAGTGGGGATTTTAAGAAGGGATCATTAAGCTCTTTTTCATGCAAGATTGTAAAACCTGATCTATACTGCTCTGGAGCAAGGTTTGTTTTCCTTACTAGGTCTGCACTGCATCTAGGAAAATAACTCTTTATTGCAGTGTCAAGGTGTTACTACAATACAAATTAATAATAACAACAGTCCCAATAATACTAGTGGAAATTTCATTCAGTACAGGGTCAATAGAAGCCTAATCCCAGTTTAGGAAAATGTCTGAATAATGAGTAATTTGGCAACAGACATATGTTTGAAAAAACAATAGTTAAGATGCCATAGCTGTATAGATATTCAGTAATGGTTTGGATAACAGAGAAGGGAAAGCAAAGCAGAGAGAAGACTGAATGAACAAGTGCTAGAGGAAGATGGAGGAAAATATTAGAAAGACTATGTATAAAGTAAGTAGATAAAACGGAGGTGTGGAATTGTAAAAATATATAAGTAGCCAGCAGATATGCAGTAGAGTTGGGGTCCACAGAGTAGAGTTCAGGAATCTCTCCTAGTAAACCAACACAAGATGAGCGACAATTCAGTAGGTATGCCGCATCTTCACCATACCACAAATATACTGGGGAGTTACTCCTGACTTTCAAGGAGCACTTGTTTATTATGTATCTCACATCTGAAATGGCTGATCTTGCACTAAAGATGTTATAGCAGTTTGAAACTTGGTAGTCCCTTGTAAAATTGTATGATGAAGACAGAGTTTCATACTGAGCAGCTGTCCGTTGTCACTCTGCTCCTTACAATGCAGTAGTGTCTACCATGAAAATGGTCAGTGGTATGGCCTCAATTAATTTACTGAAGAAAGGTCAGTGTCAAAGATGTCTCCCATATATAGATATTTGAAAAATGGAAGCTGTGGGCCCCCCTGGGTTTTCTTAAGGAAGCTCTTTGCTGCAATATAATATATAATAAATATTATTAGAAAGGCATAGTAGTTATTTGACATACATTGGGGTTGTAATTGCAGTTGGTCACATTGTTTAATATAATTGTGCATCTACTAATTTTTGAGCAAATAATCTATAACATAGACTCACAATATTCTCCAACTGAACAACTGTGTGTTATGACTAATTTGCACAATTTTTGCAAATTAGCATATCAAGTTTAACCTGCAACATTGTTTGCCATTCTGCTCCTCTTCTGACCTTGGGGAAATAATTCTTGTAGGAAGAAACTGCTGGCCCATTTTTAATTGTGATTTCATAGTAAGAAACTCAAATATTATCATGATAGAGGTAGTATAAACCCACGTATTGATTACATTGGAAAGGAGTTCTGCAAAGTAGCTGGGTCAGATGAAAGCAGTCATTTCCTGCCCTTACTTTGTAAGATATTGTGGCATGATTCGGAACAGTGAAGCCTATTTCATTTACTTCTTAAATATGTTTTCAAAAAATGAACAGCAATTTTTGCAGGCAGAAAAAATTTCCATTTCCACACATAAATAACCTTACAAATTGGAGAACAATGCCTGTTCTCTCCAGTGTTTCTGCAAATGTTTCATTTAAAGTAGCTGAGAAAATCTCCTCTTTGCTTTCATGCTTCTATGTCATTTAGATGTAATTTCCACCGTCCACACTCTCAGCAGACTTGCCTCCCTTTTCATCAAGTGGATCTCTCACAGTTTTAGTCTTGAGCCAAGTTCCAGGTGAACAGTACTGCTGAGAGTCAGAAGGTTTGGGCAGTTGCTGTGACCATTTGCAGCCAATATCTATCGGTCATCTGAATTTATGGTGAGGATTTACTACAAGACTTAGGTTTAAAATGGAATAAATAGTGATTATATTTACTCTAAAGAAAATGTATTTGCAATTTTTCTATGCCTTTTACAGTGATACAAGCCTTTGAAAATAATTACATATAGGACACACTTGACAGCATTTTGCTTTCGTATGCTATAAGTAACCTGTAATCAGTCATGATTCATAATAAAAAAGGCAGCATATATTAATTTTACATTGTATAATAAATTTCAGGAGGTGGTTCAAGATGATACCAAAGCCATTGATCAGCAGGAGGAAAAGCTCATTACCACAGGTACATGCGTTGTACTATATCCTATAGTTTCATAGTCGGTAGGGTCAGAAGGGACGTGAGCAGATCATCAAGTCTGACCTCCTGCCATGGCAGGAAAAAGTACTGGGGTCAAACAACCCAGGCAAGGTGTTTGTCTAACCTCCTTTTAAAGACCCCCAGGATAGGAGCCAGCACCACTTTGCTTGGAAGTTGGTTCCAGATCCTAGCTGCTCTGAATGTGAAGTAGCGCCTCCTGATGTCTAGCCTGAATCTACCCCCTGCCATGGCTCACTCCTGGTAGTGCTCGGGGAAACAGGGACTCCCCCAATGCCTGCTGGTCTCCCTTGACTAGTTTGTAGACTGCCACTAGATTCCCACCTCAGTCTTCTCTTGTGGAGGCTGAACAGATTCAGGTCCCTTAGCCTCTCCTTGTAGGGCCTGCCCTGCTGCCCCCTGATCATGCAAGTGGCCCTCCTCTGGACCTGCTCCATGCTGTCCACATCCCTCCTGAAGTGCGGCGCCCAGAAATGGATGCAGTACTCCAACTGCAGCCTGACCAGTGTTGCATAAAAGGGGAGGATCACCTCCTTGGACCTGCTCGAGATGCATCTGTGGATGCATGACCAAGATCCTTTTCTGCCTCTGCACTGACAAGAAGGGAGTTCCCCAGCCTGTAGGTATGCTGCTGGTTCTTCCTCCCCAGGTGCAGCACCTTGCACTTGTGAGTGTTGAAACCCATCCTGGTCTCATCCATCTCACCCCTGTAACCTGTCTAGTTCCAATTGCAGTCTATTCCTCCCTTCTAGCATGCCCACATCCCCCCATATCTTAGTGTCATCAGCAAATTTGATCAAGGTGCTTTTTACCCCCTCGTTCAAGTCACTGATGAAGATGTTAAACAGTGCAGGTCCAAGGACTGAACCTTGGGGGACCCCACTGCCCACATCCCTCAAAAATGACCCATCCACAGTCAAAAATGACCCATCCACAACCACTCTCTGGGTGCAGCCCTCCAGCCAGTTAGCGACCCATTTGACAGTGTAGGTGTCGACACCATAGTCCCCTAGTTTTTTAATGAGAATGGGGTGAAAGACAGTGTCAAAGGCCTTCCTAAAGTCCAGAAAGACTACGTTCACTGCTACCCCTGCATCTAAGGACTCTTTGACCTGGCCATAGAAAGTCACCAGGTTGGTCTGACAGGACCTGCCTCTAATGAACCCATGTTGGTTGCCCCTAAGCATAACCTCCCCTGCTGGCCCCTTGTGGACATTTGCCAGAATAATTCTCTCAAAAAGCTTACCCAGGATTGAGGTAAGACTAATTGGCCTATAGTTTCCTGGGCCCTCCTTCCTCCCTTTTTTGAAAATGGGGACCAAATTGGCCCTTTTCCAGTCATCTGGCACCACACCAGAGCACCACGAGTGATCATAAAGCCATGCCAGTGGTCCTGCAATGACCTCTGGCAATTCCTTCAGCACTCTGGGGTGGAGATCATCAGGACCAGATGATTTAAATACGTCCAGTCCCTCCAGAAGTTCCCTGACTAGATCCTCACTAATCCTAGGCCTGGGTGCACCTCCCCTGGGGCATGAGGAGGTCCTGGAAGATGGGCTGATCTGGTCCTTGCTCAGGAAAATGGAAGCAAAGAAATTGTTAAATAGGTTACCTTTGTCATCCGGTGTGATGACCAGATTTCCTAGCATGTCTTGCAGAGGCTCCATATTACTCGGTACCTTCTTTTTACCTCCTATGTATTTAAAAAAGGACTCTTGTTGTCCTTGATCTGGGTAGCTAGTCCCAGTTCCAGCTCCACCTTGGCCTTCCTGACCGCCCCCCTGCAGCCCCAAGCAACTGGTGATGGCCTCTCCCTTCCATTGGGTGTACACCTCCCTTTTAGCTAGGAGACATTCCCAAATGCTTTTGGTGATCCATGGGAGCTTTTGCACCCTCTTGCCCCCTTTGACCCTTGTTAGGATTACCTCTCTTTGGGCTTGGAGGATCGTCTCCTTACGGAACGATCACTCTTCTTGGACACCCAATTCCCCTCCCCTCCGGGACCTCAGTACCTCCCCATCTATTCTCCTTACCTCATTAAAGTACTCCCTCTTGAAGTCCAGGGCTGCTACCTTGCTACAGGCTTTTGCCACCTTGCCACCTTACCTATGAAGTGGTAATCTCCACGTACATATTGAAAAGAAATTCCCTTCCAATTTTGGTCTGGGGAGATTTCTATTTTTTTCTGTGTTTCTTTGGGGAAAAAATCTTGTGTTTCATTTCTATCAGTTTCCTGGCCTGTGATCTTGCCCAGCAGCTGCTATAATCACCAAAATAATGCCCTACTATTACATAGAACATTCTGTCAACAAATCTCAAAGCACTTTATACAGGTAGGGAAGTATCTGCAGCATCACATTTTACAGATGAGAAAATAGAAAATAAATGCCTTCAGAGTTAATCAAGTAATTTTCAGGATGAATGATTAAGCCAAAGTCAAGATACAGTGAAATAGGATTACATAAGAAGGGGTATCAAACTCATCTGGTGCTGTGGGCCACATGGGTGGCCTGGAACTAGTCCATGAGGCAGATGAATGGTACAAGGTCAGTCCTATGAACAAAATTAGGTCTGTGGACCCACCACCCCGTGCTGGATCTGCTCTGGCCAGTCTGACACTGCTGAGGTCCTTGCTGGAAAGGGAACCAGGAAGCTGTATCTAGCATGTAGAGGGGTCTCAGATCAGCCCAGGTGGAGGAACAGCACCAGGGACTGGATGATGTTGTTCTGGGGCTGAATCTAGCTAGCAGGAAGGATTATGGATATCCCTTATATAAGGAAAGGTGACTCTGGCTTTAACTACAAAATACTGGCTCTACTGAATTAAATGATAATTTGTCTTAGTTTTTCATAGGTGCCTTTCTATAGAAAAACTTTCTTTTGTTCATATTAAGACCTCCTCATCCAGTTTATAAGGAAAGGTTGAACACAGAACCATCAGCAAGCAAGGTTTGAACTAGGAGCAACAGTGAGCTGTTATCCTGAAGCAAAACATGGAACATGCATGTTGGTGTGGAAAGTGGAACATGTATTCAAGTGTTATATTCAGATTATTTCTATGGACACATGGTTTAGATGCATTTTGTCTGACCTAGTAATTGTGACTACATTTATTTTAAGGAGTTTGAATTTGTGTTCTTAAGACAACTGATAGGAACACCTGAGATGATTAAAGATGGATTTTCAAAGCATCTCAGCATATGGTCCTGTAGATCCCTATCCATGTATAGGAGGCAAATATGGCGAACCAAACAACAATACTCTGATGACATGTTTTATAATGATCAATTTCTAGGATGCTTTAATCAGGTATTGAACCTATAAAAACACCTTCCTCTTCTGCCCTCAATTATAGCAAGACACTACCAGATAAATACATCAGTAAATGTTACATACAAATAATTAGGCCCCCAGATGTTTTACTCTTCCCACTTATTTTTTCAACCATGCCACTAGTGACAGGTAGATGACTCTCCAAGGTGGCATATAAATGGCTCACCCTTTTTGGCTGCCTTCCAGATCATCCCCTTTTTGTTTACACCAAAGTGATTGCTATGAAGGAAAAAGAAATAAATAACATTTTGAAAACCAGAGAGAGAATTTTTACCTATCCAGATTTGAAGTTCTTTCAAGGTTATTTGTAGAGTGCCTACTAAAATAAAAATAGAAGCTGATATTATTCTCTTTTTTAAGATATGTTACCTCACATTCACTTGGGGAATATTGGAGTTTATGGTTTATAAAGATGTAGGAATAGTAATCTAACAAAGTTGAAGAGGTCATGGAGGGCAAGATGCCTGTGGTGCCAATCAGAAATCACCACAAAAGTACCTCATTGTCCTTGCTTTAAAATGTTTCTATGGATTTATCCCAATCTGTCTTATGGACCTTGAATACAAGAAATTTACAGCTTCATCTATGTATTTGCTTATAGCCACCGTGATAGTTATGTGATGTTCTAGTTATCAGTACAGGGGCATAAAACCATTGAACTTAAAAAAAGGCGCAAGAGGGTCAAAACACTGCAATCAGCAAAACTGGCCATCATTAAAAATCTCCCCACTCGCTTAATTGGAAAGCAAAGGCAAAGTTCAACTTTTTGATCTCAGCTTCAGAATCCACCATAGGATTCTCCCAAAAGATCTGCTGCACCCGGGAAGTTGGTTGTAGGGATCATGGACCCTAACTGTACCCCAGTAATTCCACAACTTAAAACCCTTGCTAAGTAAATTAAGCTGCTAAGGAAAAAACAGATGTTTTTCTTTATGCTGACATATTATAGCCTAGATTCTTTGTAATAGCACTGTTATCTTTGCTAACCATTCAAATCTTGATACAATAGCCTTCTCTGCAACTAATATCAGCTAGGGTCGTCTTACTATATCTTTTTGCTCCACCTGTATCTGGTTTCAAATCTCAGCCAAAAAAAGAAGCTGGCTTTCTCCCTTGACTGTAACTATATGTGATTAGTTTTAACTCCAAGTGTAAATCAGGACAATATTAAGTGGAAGACATTACAAGGAACAGGCAAGGGCAGATTCGGAAAAGACACAAAGAGGCAGGAAGGCAGGACGATGCTTTTGATAACAGGAGTTGCAAAGAAAAGGAGTCTTCACTCCTGGAATATTATGGCACAGTGAAAAAAACTAAGCAGACTTCATGCTTGATACATGGTGGGGCAAGACAGAAAGATTTACGAGAGAGAATATTTCTGTGTTGAAGTCTGTGTTGAAGAATAATACATTCTAGAAAATGATATTATTCGACAAGCAGTCGTACCATATTACATAGCATTCAGAATGCACCCGCTACTCTTTTGCCAAGTGAGCCCCTTGACTGGGGGTTTGCAGCTACCATCATATACAACAACCATGACATTTAATGCCAGGAAAATGTTTGGGATATTTTTGTTTCCCATGTTCTTAAAATCTGTAGCAAACATATGGAGAAGCAGCTACTCTTTACTAAGTATGATCACATTTTTCAAATATGGATGCCTAAATTTAGAGGCTTCAGGCCTAATTTAAAAAAAGGATTTATGTATGTTAATTGATTCTTTATTCTGACTTAATGCACATTTTTTTCTTGTGTGTGGTTCATAAAGGAAATGTTTATGCATGTCTGAAGGGCTAAGCACCTTTGTGTTCCAAAGCAGAGGGAAAAACACTACTCTACAATGGAATCCAAAGGTATCACATATGTTTGGAAGAGTAGCCAACTTGGCTGAGATATATATGTGTTTGCATAACATAAGACAAATTGGAATTCAATATGGAAGTGTTAAGTTACCTAATTGGCTTGATTTCCTAGGCCTACCCATTCACCCCATTAAATCGTGACCCTCATGAATTCCATGTTTCCAGCAACCTGACTGGCTCCTTAGCACTCAGCAGACATGTCCACAGTGGGCTCAGTAACATCAGAAAAAAAATGTGATGACAGTAGTGCATAGTAATGCCAGTTATTGGGCAGTGATTTAGTACTTGCTTATGTAGTACTTGCTTATGCAGTAATAACTGCATGGTCCACCACTCATATAGACTTGGCCAGTTTATGGTACAAGTTTTATAGTATGCCTTTACATGGACAGTTTGGATGGCAGTTATGCAAGAAGCATAGGTCACGTGATTTTGCCACCTATGGCCATGCCTAGACATACAGGGGCATGCATTTGCAGCAGAACAAATTTTGCTGCTACTCTGTGCCTTAGTACATACCCCCATGTGTGTGCTCTGTTGCGGGACACATTGTCCTGCTTTGGGCAAACTGCCTTTGCCAGCTCCTCTCAGCTCCCAGCATGCTGAAGCAGCAGGGACACAAATGGAACAGTAGAGATGCTCTGGCCAGCAGCCAGAGCATCTTACTGGAGGACTGAGTCTCTGTTTGTTGTAGCACATGCTGTTTTCACATGCTCTAAGCCACGTTTTTTCCTGGCACTTTTTTTTTTTGCTATAGGAAAATCCATTATATCCAAACAACACATACCTTCTTATGTTTCCAACATGGACATCTCCTTGGAACTCTACAGAAAAGGACCTGGAGGCTACAGTGGACAATAAGCTGGATATTAGGGCTGTGTGAAATGTCACCATCTGTTTCATTTTGGCACTGTTTCAACTTGTTTCAAGCTCAAAACAGTAAAATTGAAATGAAACAAAGGGCTTCGAAACAGCCTCAAAATGAAATGAGGGCAGTCAAAATGTTTTGAAAGTTTTGAAACATTTTTAGTTTAAAAGTTCAGGCTGGGCTTGCCTGCAGGGAAACAGGCAAAGTAAGGAGAGGGAGGGGAAAGAGGAAGGAAGGACTGCTGTCATATTGACTCTGGGAAGCTGGGCAATGACTGTCATCCTTCCCTGAAATCCCTTCCAATCCCAGTGCTCTGGGGGAGGGATGGAAAACACACACAGTCACACATGTCATGTGTTTTGCTTGTCAGCAACCTGAGGTGAAGTTTCCCAGAAACCCCTGTACCTAGCTCTTTGAAACCTGGCAGACTTCATGGCCTCAGCGGGAACTACCAGGCCTGCAATTTTCACCCTGCTGTGCCTTAACACACACGTGACACGACTTTTGCTTTTCAGCAGCTTGAGGTACAGCTTCCCATTAATCCCTTCCCTAGCTCCTTGAAGCTTGACAAGATTTGTGGCCTCAGAAGGGGCTACCATCCCTGAAAGTTTCATCAGAATAAGGTAGGAAATGACAAAGTTATAGGCAGTTTTGTGTTTCTTCATTATAGTCTATGGGCGAAATGTCAAAATGGTGTCAAAACAGTGAAATAGTTTCAATAAAATGAAATGAAACAGTGCTTTCCAAACAAAATGAAACTTTGGACTGGTAAGGCCACATCTGGAGTGTTGTGTCCAGTTTTGGGACCCCCCACTATAAAAAAGGATGTGGACCAGTTGGAGAGAGTTCGATGGAGGGCAACAATAATGTTTTGGGGGATGGGGTAAATGGGTTATGAGGAAAGGCTGTGGGACCTGAACTTATTTAATCTCTAGAAGAGAAGACTGAGGGGAGATTTTATAGCAGCCTTTAACTACTTAAAGGATGGTTTAAATGAGGATGGAGCTAGACTTCTCAGTGGTGACAGATGACAGAACAAGGAGCAATGGTTTTGAGTTGCAGCAAAGGAGATTTAGGTTGGACATTAGGAAAAACTTTTTCACTGGGAGGGTGGAGTGAATTACCCAGAGAGGTGGTGGAATCTCTCTCTTTGGAGGTTTTTAAGGTCTGGCTCAACAAAGTCCTTGCTGGAATGATCTAGTTGGGGATGGTACTGCTTTGAGCAGGGGGTTGGACTAGATGACCTGAGGTCTCTTCCAACTCCAATTTTCTATGATTCTATGACCATTGTAACTGTTTCTTCACATCAGCAGGTTGTAGGAAGTATCTGAAGCTCATGTAATACAATATCAGTAAACATACCAAATTCAACTGGGAGTACCTTTATGCACCTGGGCCTCTGCAAGGTTTATGCCATTGAATGCCAAATCTATTATCAGTGCACAAATCAAGGCAATGGAGAGCTACATAAATGCTACCTAACTCCAGGAGATGGGTAGGTTCCAGACAAACCCTCCTCTTCAAAGCTTCTATTAGCTGGTCTATGCATCTGCCTGCATGGCATGCTGACTACTATAAATAAGTAGTTAAGATATGGAGCTCCAGGCTGAATGGCTCTTCTTTTTGATTTCCATTTATGGACACACATACCTAGAATTTAGGCAAGACAGTGTACAGCATCGTCATGACTAGATGCCTTTTCAGGTATAGTCCCCTAATTTATATTTTGGTTCTTAAACTGGTGATTTCAAGAAATAATGTCTTGTATCTTATACTAAAATTAACTTCTGAAACTCAGGCCTGCTCTTGATTATGGAATGAGGTGCTGAATTTAGGCACCCAAGTATGTAAAATGCTGGTGGTGTTCATACATCGTTATGCAATGGAACAAATTGTACAATTTTGTTTTGTACAAAAACAATTTGTTTTGTGTCTTGCTCTGCAGACACAAAAACAGTATTGAGATACAAGGGCTATCTTTAAACTAATTATCTAAGAGACAGATATAGTCCACCTGTGGCAGCATGGAACTCAACTTGGCTTTACTCTGCTTGGTATGCCCTTAGAGAAATTTTTAACAGCATTGTCTTCAGCTTTATAGGAAGGGTGTCACTACAAGGAAACATTCATGTTTGGAGCTGTTTGAAATTTAACTAAAAGCTTTCCATTACCAAATGGCCTTTTTTTATTTTGCATTTTTTTTAATGCTAAAGCTGTGAAATTTTTCAAAAACATTCATTTTTTGAAATTTCTTGCATAATTTTTATAAATATTTTATCAGAAGCATTATCTAATTTTACAACTTTCCATCTTTTCAATAAGAATGCATTTGAAGTTTTTTTTATAACCATTTCCATATTGTTTGAAATAAAATGTTATATTTAAAAAAGGAAGTAAACATTCATAAAAATGAGCCATCGTAAAAGAGAAACAACTCTGAAAAAAAAGTGACTATTTTCCATTAGTTCTAGTAACATTATCATGGAGAGAGAATTTTGGCTGATGCATGGATGAGGAAAATGAGAAACCAATAGAAACATCAAGTATATTTGAGCATTTCATAAATATTTACAAGTATTTTTGCCTTATTTACCTTGCTTTGGTTGCTTCACATATACATTATGGGAGCTGCAACTGAGGGGTGGGGAGACCAAGGCAACAGCCCCAGGCAACACCTTTGTGTAGTTTTGCAATCATAGTGGCTGGGTATCTGGGAGGTGGCCATGCCATCGATATCACTAGCACAGCACCTGGTACCTGCCCCTGCACTGGCTGTGCCTTTGAAACTAAAATGCATTAAATAGATCTCCTCATGACTCACAAACTATGCCAACTTGTCAGTCTGGGTCACAGATACAATAAAAAGAGGAGTAGCTTGCTGTGTTAGCCTGAAGTCACTTAAAGGCTCATAGACAGCAATCAGACCTACAAGCAGCGATGAGCATGATTCATTAAGTCTAACTCTTACTCCTTAAGTAGTTCTTTACTCATATTCTAGGAAGCTGTTTGAAGTGCTCTTTTGCTGGAGGAACCGTCTTTCAGAGGAGACATGAAACCACATTTCTAAGTACTCTTAAAGATCCCCTGATACATTTTACAAGATCAGATGTTAACCCATCCTCACCAGCTCCTTCTCATTTTTGTCTATATTAGATAAAACTCTTTTTCACTTATAGAGAGATGTGTTCCTGTGCAAAGGGGAAGAAAGCCCATAACCCTGTTCTGGGGACTACAGTTATTCACAGACTTAAGCTGGTCACAAATGGAAGATTAAATTTCAACTGTTCTGCCCACAGATGTTGGTGTCGCATTGCTGTGTGCTGCTAAATACCTGGAACCTTTCACTGTATTCCTTTCGTGCAGTGAATATAATCACTAAGAAAATGTGGATCATTTTGGGTGAAAGGTACTTTCAACAAGTAAAATGTTCTTGCCATCTTATCATCTTTGACCTCAAGTTTTTGTAATTCTCTGCACACATAGAAGATTCAGATTCATTTTTAAGACATTAAAGTCTATACTTCTCCTGTCTAGTCCACAGGAAATGAAAGCAGTAAGAATCACTGCTGCTTTAGTTTTGGAGTAAGCAGACAGAAGGTCTGACTCAACACTGTTATTTGCTTCATGCTGGTGTATTACCCTTGATTTCAATGCAATTATGCAGGCATGAAAATGGAGAGCTACCTTGCCAAATCAGGACCAGGAACTATAGGTCCTTCAACTGCAGGACAAAGCAATTAAATATAATAGCAGCTATGGCTTCTAATGAAGATATATGACATTTTGGAATAAGAATGACTGACAGTGATTATGCATTCAATAACAGCACATTTGGCTACACCTGACTATTGCTTTAGCTGTACTAATTTTGCAAACATCTGTAATTTACAGCAATTCTATTTGTTCTGGTACTTCCTAATAATTTGTAATCGGCTAGAAAATGCCCCTATATAATATAGCCATGTTGGATCATCACAGGAAGATTCTGGCTCACGGCAGAGCCTAAAGGTCAACATGGCAGATCCAGTGTCAGCGTTGAGGCCAAATAATACCTTAAAATACATTTTTACCCTAAATACTCCCATTTCTAGAAAAAGTGGTATAACTCTTATAGTTATAGTTCTAGCCTTTCATCCAAATCTGAAAGGGTTGGCCAGCTACCTGTGATAAGCCCAGCTCCAAGAGTCCGTTTTAATATATGCTTAACTTTAGGCACAGCCTTAAATATCATTCACTTCAGCAGGATTTATACACATGCTTGTGCTTAAATGTGTCTCCAGAATGAGTATATGTCCCTGAATCTGGGCTTCAATAGAAGCAGAAGGCAACAGTGTGCAGAGGCCTCGGATGAGGACAAGGAACAGAGCTATTCTGCTGTACAGCAGCTGTCTTCATCTTCCCCTCCCAGTTTGATAAATATTTTTAAGGAAGCAAGCTTAATTACAATCCATTTAATAAGCTCTTGGAGCATACGCATTTGGCTACTTCCCTGTGTGTACCCAGGCATATAATGAAGAACAGAGCAATCAAGGATGGCTTAAGCTACTGGTGTCTGGGCTCAGCAGAAAGAGGAAAGGAAGGCACAGCTCCCTTTGTTATTCAGAAGAAAACTTTGCCTCCTCTGTTTCATGTCAGTTGTTAGATTGTCACTGGGTGGCACTCACTTGCAAATTCATTGATTTGTACAAATAAATGAACAGTAACAATTAATTACACACTCTGTGAGTATAACTCAGTGGGAAGGCAGAAATTGTGCAGACTTGCACAGCCCCCTGTCCCTGCTGTGCAACCAGGAATCTTATTAACATGCCGTTCAGTCTTTGGCAATTCCTATCAGCTATCATGTTTTCTTACTCTTTTTGATTATAAAACTACAGCTTGGCTGTGTTCTGTGGAGCCAGTGATCTGAATACATATTGCCTGTAAGGAGAGCAGAAGCTGGTACTGCCATGTATGGGCCATGTAAAATCCCTGGATTTGTCATATAAATGGCCTTCTTCCACATCAAAAGGTTTGATGGTAGCTACTGTGTATGGTGAACTCTAGAGTGACCTGTAAAGTGAAGCAAATGGTATGTTTAAGGGAACAATGGGATTAGGTTGTGCAGTAGGGGTAGACTTTTCTAAGCTGTTTATTCACATAATATCTCATTCTCCCATGAGGATAATGCTTATCTTACATCTATGTATCATTCAAAAGGAGCAGTATGCAGGAATTTGGCAGATGAGATAAAATTATAGGGCTTGTAGGGGAAAGCAAAGTGCTTATGTGACTAGCTGTGATTTTTAGCATGTATTTTTGGGCATCAGAATTTAGGCTTCAGTAGCTCATGACACACAAAACTCAATGTAGTGGGACCTGGACCAAGGGGTCACACTGGGCTGTGGTCTGGGTGCCTCAGACTCAACAGATGTTTAGTCCTCTGTTTTATATCTCACCTTCCAGGACATACTGTTACTGAAAAGGATATCAGGACATGGTACCTGACTGTCGTGGGATGCATTGGGCACAGGTCTCAATGTCTGGGCATCTTCTGTGGGGCTCTGCCTCCTCTATACCCCACCCTTTCCACTCGAGTGTTCCTGTGATGGTACCCCCAGTAAGCACCTAGTCCCCTAGACACCTACCTTCATGTGACAGGAGAAAGGTCTGACATGGAAAAAAAGTCCAGACTGACATTTGCTGGTTGAGCCTTGTTACTCTGGCAAAGGCCTACCACCAGTGACCTTTGCCATGCCATAGTGACTAGAAATTAAATAAAGCACATAGAAATGAATAAAGCAATATAACATAAATAGTCATGTGCATCATGTATTCACAGGCCTAGCTTTAGCTTTGTAGTGTGCATCCGCCTTCTCCTCAACTAGCTAAAACTCTTCAGGGTTCACCCTGAGTCGTGAGCCTGATTCACAAGGCAGGCCTGTATAGGGCCAAGCCCTGTGGGTAATTTGGGGCCACAGGTATCATGAACCCCCGTGAGACTTTCGCATCCAGCATCCACAAGGTGGTCAGATTCCTGTTGTGGAAGCCAGGGTCAGCCTAGTCTCTGTTAAGATGTCTTCAGCTCCAGTGGAGGGAAGTAGTATAGTCTGGTCCCTACACCAGTGCCTCTCCCTTCCTGAAACACTGCTCTATAAGGGAAGTTCTGAGTTGACCTGAACCAACCCAGACCCCTGCAGACCCTCTCCTGTCCTGCATCCACCGCCAGGTGCTGAAAGCCCCTGCGGGGCTCATCAATGCCTGCAGCTGTGGCCTCCAGACTATAGGCAGCACTCAGCATACCAGCTGCTTGCTCTCCCTGCCTAGGCTCCAGGCCCAGGTGGAACCTGGCTTCCTGCTCTTAGCTTTGCCCGTAGAAACAGGTGCATGGGAAGTGTATCACCCACCTCTTCTCTGCCCTGCTCAGGGGATGAGCATGCAGGAGGGCATGCTGCTTGCCCATGGGCACTTTTCCTGCAGCTGGGATGGCCCAGGATCCCATGGACTGAGGAACACCCCAACAGCAATTGCCCCAGGTAGTACGGGGATGGGCTAGTTCCCTACTGCACTCATTAGAAGCAGTGTCTTTCCCCAGTGTTGGAAGATTTGAAATCAGTATCTGTCCCCATTGGTTGATAATCACATATAGTAGGGACCTCAGACTTGACAAATGGAAACCCCAGAGGCCAGGATGAATACAAACAGGTATAGGGACCAAAGACCAAGGGAAGGTAGCTTTGGAAAGACCAAGTCATGAGTTAGAGGCACGTAGGGGAGATTTTATTAAAGCCTACCCTGTGGATAGTGGTTGCAGCACAGTATTCAAAAGCAGGAGATGGAAGCTCAAACACTGATTATGTGAAGGGGCCTAGAACTGGGGTCTTCCACTTTCTGGGTAAGCAGACTAACCACTTGACAATTGGCTAAAGCATGAGGGGGGGGCACTTCCTCTTCAAGCATTTAAAGCCCACCAGTCATGGCTATAGTTTCTGTCTACCTACAGTTTAGGGATTTACATTCATGTGAGTATAGGGGTGCATACCTGCTTGTCCAGAGTGCAAGCTGTTGTACATGCCTGGTATCCATCTGGACATTTATGCATCTACCCTGCATGCAAAATGTGCCAAAATGAAACTTACACAGGTAGGTAGCATCATAGGGAAGTAGGTCCGGAAGAGACCTCAGAAAGACATCTAGTCCAGCTCCTTGCTCATTTTGCTTGCTAGAGATCTTTGGGATCTTTTAGCATCATATGAAAATTAGGTGATTTTTGTTTTCCCCAACTTGAGACCTCTTAAAGGGATTTCATATTACTGAGCATCCTGGTGGTCAGGCCCCGTTAAGGCGTCTCAAATTGGACACCCAGATCATTAAACAAAGCTCAAACTGTGGGCCTTCTAATTCAGTGGGGCTTAGCTTTCTGGCCCCATGGGCTGGAGAAGTGATGCAGGGCCTATCTGCTGATCTGACCTCATAAATGGGATTGGTCCCTAAGTATGATCCGCCTGCATGTGCCAACCTGTCCCCATGCACCAGCTCCAGTCACAGATTGACTCTGCATATTGGTTCCATCGCGTACCAGCACAATCTAGCATGAAGGGCCACATGATCAATCCTATGGTGCTCCCCATAGGTCTGGAAATTTGGCAGCAGGGGGAGCAGTAATTAATATTGCCACAGCTCGCCCACCACCAAATTTCTTGACTCACAGGGAACCACACAGACTGGAGGACATGGCCTTATGAGTATAATCAGACTTGCAGGTTGAGCACCAGTGTACTAGCTAATTATACGTTGGAAGGGAGAGGTGTGGTTTGCTACTAAAGTAAGATTAGTAGAAAATATATACTACAGCATTTTCCTAAAACACCTATCTCTTCAGTGCAAGTGCTGTATTTTGGGTAAATTGTTGTTCCATGCGGTAGTATTTATTTGAAAGACATTATACTTGTCTTTTCCCCAGATCCTGTCAAAAGTAGCATGTAAAATAAAATGCAGGCATTGACAGTAGTTTATAGAATTCTCCTTCCTGAGGATGGTATTTTCCCTTCTGATAATTGGCTTTGTTTGTATTCAGTTCATCCCTTGTTATCCCTGATATCTTTTACCTACAGTATTTGCTGTGCTTTGGGCACAAATGGAATGTTCATGAAAATATTCAGCTATAACTCTATTCAGTCAATAGAGGTGTTTTTCCTTCCCATTACCTACCGCAGTGCTGACATTTTATTGCTTGCTGAGATAGAAGACAACGAGGGAAAAAATTGAGTCATTTTATTCCCATATCTAAAAAGAAAAAAAAAGAAAATCCAAGCATACTTTGCAAAAGAACGAGTAATTGCTGCAGCATACACGAACTCTACTCTTCACTGAGGGGAAAGGGTATTTTGGAGATGAAATATTTGGGACTGAATCACAGCCCGTAATGTTGCAGCTCTGTTGAAATGCCAGGACCTATATATGTCCTTTCCTTCAATGAATGTTTTTACCTGATGTCTGTTAGATAGGTATATAAATGCATTGTGACATTTTAAGTGCTTAAATCATCTCTGTCATGAAAAGCTTCACAAACACTAATGAGTTTAGCCTCCTAACATGCCTGTAGGATAAGGAAGTATCATTCCTATTAATATACAAATGAGAAATGAGGCATAGGAAGATCAAGTGATTTGCCCACGGTTGTACAGAAAGTTTGAGACAGAACCAAAAGCTGAACCCTGATTTCTAGAGTTCTCTAACCAGAAAGATCAATTTTTCCCCTCCAGAAAGAGGAATAAATCTATAGTTGTTACCACACAAACACTGTGGCTGAGCTGGAAACTGGATTCATACAATGCAAAAAAGAACAGCAGTCTCCAAATTTTTCAATTCCATGGGCTTCTGCCACATTTTGAAATCAACCTTGCATATGTAAAGATAATTATGTAGGCACATGATTTCTTCAAGCATTTGTTACTATGATGAGTGAGGATGATGGAGAATAAAAAGGTAGTCTAACTGACTTTAAAAAGTAACTACTATGGGCAAGTGGCAAAAGAGGAATTAACATGACAGTGCTAAAGAGAACCTGTGTTAACTACCCGTAGTGTTAAGCCTTGTAACCTCTTTTAAGCCTCCAGCTATTGTAAGTTAACAGTACCCAGAAGCCCAGATCCCTGTTTGTAAATAGTTACTAATGGATTCAGCAGTGGGAGAAGAGTATGCCTACAAGCTGGTTTTGGCTTCAGTTAGCCACATTTGGACTAAACTCAGATTTCTAGGGGTTTCTCCAAACTCTGCCAGCTGGTACCAGCTGCTAGTGACCCATGTAGTGGCTGGGAATAGGAAGATTACAGCTTGTTAAGAGATGGTAAAAAGAGCTGAATAAAGGAAGCTAATTCAAGTACAAATGCTGAGAAGTTCCACTAGCCCGATAAAAGCCGAGAACACTGCTACATGTTTTCAAAAGCCACCTTCAGGGACCATATGTAGTGACTACACCAAGGTTGCCCAACAGGCATTATTTGAGGAGGGGCAAATCCTTACCACAAGGGATTAAGTTACCTGGCTGCAATAGAAGCCAGAGATTCTGAGTTCTCACTCCTTCCTCTGGCTGCAGCTTTCTACCACTCTTCTAGACAGTGAAGCAGTGTGGTATACTGTGTGGAGAGCTGAGGGTGAGTACGAGGCTCTGAGGGTTGGGGAATCAGGGCTGCATAGTGGCTGTGGGGGCATTTTCATGGGTGCAGTGCAGAAGTGCAAGGGCACCACATGGGCACACTGTGCAGTGTGGGGAGCATCTGCATGGCACACAGCCTAGTGGCCCATGCCTTGCCTGGTTCCATTCACATGACATACGGCTACTGCTAGTGTAGCCCCCAAAGGTTTAGAAGCCAGACAGTCCAAAGGCTACCTAGACAAAACATCGTGACTACTCTGATCAGACCCTTTCTTGCCTCCGTAATCATCAAAATGCCCCCTACACTAGGAGAGTGGTAAAGCTGCCAGATTGGCTAGTTCTGTGGCTGTTTAGGATTCACCTATGCCAATTGAGTCCCATGATGGCCAGATACACCCATTGTCTTCCCCTTACGTATACCAGCAGAGCCACAGCAAAGACAAGAGTTGAATGAAATCTTCCTTTGCTAGGACTCTCTGTTCTACAAGATTCCCTCTTGTTGTCTCTTCTCTTCAGCATGTGCAGATGGAAGAATGAGTTGGTGGTGAGCTATCTTGGCATGCACAGCAGCAGCCTCTGAGCTGTTCCAATGCCTGACATGGAAAAATGCTGATTTATAAGTAGTATACAGGAATACAAGTAGAATTGGGACTAAGATTTAGCCTAAATCGGGTTGGTTTGAGGTTTGACTGAAAGCTGAACCTTGGCTTCAGACTTTGTCTTCCAAGGCCTTTCACTCATCCCTACTAGGCTGGGATAATATTTTAGGCCAAATGTTTAAAGCTTTATAGGCACCCAATTCTCATTGTTTTCTGAGTATCTTTAAAAATACGGTCACTATTGACCAGGGACCTAGCACAAGATAGCAGAAGGCACTCAAAATCCCTGGCCCAGTAATTGAACATCTCATGCAATCAGGGTCTTTCTCCTTGTGTAAATGATGGTGTTGCCAAAACAGTCTGCCTTCTTCAGCTTTCCTCACTGCTTACTGCCTTTAGGAAGGAAGAGCACCTAATAATATAGGCACTTCAAAGCAATTGAGACAATCAAATTTGGGAAACAAGCTACCTTCAGATAGGTCACTTAAAAAGTTTCAGAGCTCTTGAAGAACACTAGGCCTAGTGTCCTAACAGACTGATCTTCAGTCACAGCCTTCAAAATCTGTACTGAATAAGATCAGGTCTTTTCCTTCTACCCCCATTTTAATGGAAGGCTACATTTGATAGAAAAACACTGCTAATAGATACTATGCTGTCCAGGTTCATGTAGTTTAAAAGTTTGCTTTTCTAGAAATAATTCAAGAGATAATTAATTTTCTACAGATAATATAATTGGGAATGAGAAGAATAGTGAGGAGTTATCAGAAGGTCAGTCCCAAATGAACTCAGCTACTGAGTCCCAGAGGTAGTTATCCTTTTATTCCTGTTCCTAGCATAGGGAAGGCTGTCATGCTTCACATGACATAATGTGCCTTGAAATTTGGGGGAAGTAGCCCTGTCTGCTGTTTCAGTTTCACAGCTACAAAACCATGTTGTCAAAGCAGGAGGTAGAGGACGGTGTCTAAGAAACCAATGTAACTCAGAGGTGGAAAGGGACCCAGACCCTCACTCCACTCTCCCTTTACTTGCTGTAACATAAAAAGCAGGGTGTTATCTTCGTGACAAGTGGCATCATCAGACTGTAATTTAACAGAGATAACAAAGAATCAGTCAAGCAGAAATAAGGGGCTTTCTATATTTCAACTACTCTCTGATAATTTTGCCATTTATGGGTTATTTAACAGTCAGTTTTTGCTCCAGGTTTATGAAGTTGTAGGAAACTGTGGTGAAGAAGGGGGCACTGAGAAATGGTTGAAAGTGACATCTGTCTGTTAGCAGTAATTAAGCTGAGATGTGCAAAGTTTTAGAGCTCTAACTGCTTCCGTAAAACTGTTGATGAGCAGTAAAATATCTAATTAAATTTTAAGCAGAGGGACATGGACCAGCCTCCTGAAATGGGGAGGCTAATAGAGTGGAGTTTGTGCAATTACGTGTGCGGCGTGACTGTGCTAGTGGGGAGACAACTGGACCAAGCACTGCCTATTACAGCCAACATGTGCAACAGACAGCAAGCCAGCACTGACTAGCAGTCTCTCACCAACAGAAGGTAGGTCTCTGGACTTGATTCGTCCTGACCTTTAGCTCTGGAGAACATCTGCCAATCATAGCACAGTAAAGAGATATGAACTGGCTCTGAATGGTCCCCGCATGACCTTATTTCCAAATGTGCATGCCCACACACACACAACCTCTGCATATGACTCACATAAAGATCTACTCCCTGCTTATCCAAAGTCTCACTATGTTTGCTTTCTTGAGGAAATAGCTTAGAATATGCCTGTACCCACATCCCAGCCAATGCCAGAGGCACATGCTCCTAAAGATACCTAGCAATGTGCTTCCACTCAGATGTGCAAAGCCAGGAAATGCAGTAGGAAGGTCATTCTGGGAACACCTCTTATAGCTGGTCTCAAGCTCAGCAGAGACTAAGGTCTGAAGGGTGGTCTCACTGCCTCCTTTCTGGATCTGGCACAGGTGAGAGGGAACAGGTAGGAAATGTATGCTCTGGCACACACACCCTGGCAGTGGCAGGGGTGCAGTGTAGACATACCCTTAATCTCTCTGCCTCGTGCTCTTACCTATCTGTAAAATGGAAGACAATGACACTTACCAATCTCTAATGGGAACTGTGAGGCATAATTAAAGCACCTTTATGATTTAAGGACTACACAAATGCAGCAAATTAATTATTACATTCATGAAGACAACCATTAATTTCCAATATCTATTTAGCCCTCCTCCTTCACTACTTTGTGTCTGGCTTTCACACCTTCTTTTCTCCTCATTTGGTAGGTCACTTGCTTGAGTGAACTAGAAGCATTGTTTCCTGGCATGTGAAGTGTCATGGAGCTCTATGAGTAATGAATGAGCCCATTACAACTTAACAGTATGAGAGGCAGGTTAATCCTTTGTCAAATCACTGCACACGCTGTCCTCCTTACTCGTTCCAATTATTCAGAAGGTGATGGTACTTTCTCTTCCACAGCCTTTCAGGCAACCACTGATGCATATTTTGGACAGGGAAAAGTAAGACATTTTCCACACAGACCTTCAGATCTTGTCACATGGGAATGAAGCTGACAAAAGCTGACAGCAGTGACTAATGCTCTGAATTTACTTTCTTTGAAATGCTTCTTTTAAAAAAAGAAAGACAAAGCAACAACAACAAAACTTCTACTTTTCTACTTCACATTCTGAAAGGTTCATTGAAGTCCATATAACCCCCCCTGAAACAACCAAGCCCTTTTGCTTTATGAGACAGATCTTTGTAGTGAGAGTAACTTACATTTGTATTGTGCCTTTCATCCCACAGACTCCCAGAGCATATTACAGGATCTTATATAAAGTGCAGACACGTCTGGGGTGAAACATGACAACTCTTTAACAGCAGAGAGCAAATGAGAACACTACACTGTAGTTAAAGGTAAGAAATAATGAAAAGTATTGTATCCAACTGAACTGCAGGGAAAACTTTGATTTGCTAAGTGTGTTCATCCAAACACAAATAGCCAGGATGCCAGGGTTAAAAACCCTACTCTTATGAAAAGAGAAACCTTGAACAGGCACAAACAATCAAGACATTGATCTTATGTCTTATGTTTCACAAAGTTCTTTTTCCCTTTTGTTTCCTCAGTGGTTTTTCCTTCTCTTGTACTTTGTTTTTTGAAACTGGAATAATTTGAGTTTGATCCATTCAACTGGTATAGAAAGGCCAAGTCAAGTAAAAAAAAAAAAAAAAGAGGGTAAGTGTTTTTCCTTCTGCCATTGACCAGCATGCTCGTATCTCAGTATTTGCATATGGATGATCTCTACATGGTGCAGGATGGGAATAAACGAGAAGCAAGTAGTTTTATGCCATCTTTGCAGTCCCCACATCCGGTCAGCCTGGGGTTAATTTGGCCTCAGAACTGTGTTAAATTACAGCCAGCTGCAACAGACCCTAAAGGGCTATTACAGCTATTCCTAAGCCTAGCTGGAGCGTAACAAGGCTACAGCTTTAGCCATATGCACTGCCACCTGCCACAATTTTCACTGAAGCTTTCAACTGTATGTTCCTCAGAGTTATCCCATATGGGGAAGATTCTTGGGAGTCTGTTTTGAGTAAGCACTATAGTTATTTTGTGCCTCAAAGATGGTATAAAGGAATTAACCTGAGGCCAAGAATTTGTATCTCATGGTATACTAAGGGCTCATGTGGTGGTGCCCATTCTCAGAAAAATGCATTAACCTGATTATCTAAGTTACCCACAAAAGACTGCTGGTATATATATGAGTGAGAAGAATGCCTTTGTGCCAGAGAAGAAAATACTTGCCTGTATCTCGGTAAGCAAGGGTATGTAGAAGGTGTAAAGAAACTTTATACCTGAGTAGGGACAGAGACAGTCTTAACCTCTGTACTTCTGGTACACAGGGAATGGAAGACCCTAGGACTGTTGGAACCTATCAGAACAGAGCAAAAATGTGTCCATACAACCACCACTCTGCTGAGATATGATCCACACGAGGCACAGACAGAAGTGCAGCTCCTGGGTCTGACTCGTGGCACTTGACAGAAAGCACCATGAGTTAGACTGATCCTCCCAACCCAACAAACATTAGCTATTGGGTTGGGAGGGTGGGAGATCCAGTGATGATCCAGTGATGATCCACTGGATCCAGTGATGATCCAGGGAGAGAGTTTACATCTTTGTAGCTCCCACTTCAGAGGTTACATCTCTGTAGCTTCTTCCCTGGCTCTACCCCCCCAACTCTGATGCTGATTCAGGATGTAGGAGGCTTCAATCTACCTGCCCCACCCTCCAGCACAGGCTGGGCAATGCGCAGAATGAGCTCCCTTCACTCCCTTCCCCCCCTTCTATTCTGAAAACAGCACTGGGACCAGCATTGTACTGCGGCAGCCAAGCCCTGCTCTCAGTGGACACAGACAGAGGTTAATGAAACTGCTCCACTTTGGAGCACCTTCATCTGACCCATCATTTAAGGGGGCAGATTTTTGTGAGACCAGGGCCTTTTAAAGTGATCTGCAGCTGTGTGCTTGGGTTTGGGCATAGCTGTAGAGAACTTACAGGGCCCAGATTGGGAGAAAATTGTCACTTCTGTCTGTGTCTACTATGAAAAGTCTGAGCGCTCCTTTAGCAGGTGCATTTTTTCCTGTGCTCTTGAAGATTCTAGGACTCTCTAAGCTGTCCTCAATATGCTTCTGGGACAACGCACCTCTATTTCCTGTGCACTGTGGTCAGTATGTCCAGTCTGGTTCTTGTTCTATAAAATGTGCTTACCAAACTTCCTTGCAATGAATGCACAAATCTGGAATCTCAAGAAGCAGATTAATAATCAAAGTGATTGAATAATACTAGTATTTAAAGAATTGACTGAAGGCCTAGTGAATGCACTTCATAGACTTGCCACTCCAGAATAAGAATCTGAACTGCCTACAACTTCTTAGGCAAATTTTTCTGCAAACAGATGGACTTTTTAGACATGGTAAGTGCTATAGCAATGATAAATATCAGCAATGTTTGAGGAGTCTGGATAAGCATCCACACCCTATGCCTTGTGAGGTATCCTGCTATCAAATTTATGTGTAGCTTGGAACTAAGACTGATTCACAGCATATTTTCAATTGTAATTTTGTTTTCGTGTTTGTGATTTTCCATATTTGTTTGATTCAATCATAATAATCGTTGCTGACATTTAGCTGGACATTAAGTTAGCAACACTTGCCAGCTAATGAAAAGACTTGATGAATGTAGGCTGAATCCTTCACACTATCACAATTCAGAAGTAGGACCCTCATTTTTATGATAGCAGCTTGGTCTCTTGGCAGGTGAACCATGTGAGAGGCTTGAATCTGGCCTCTGGCTGCTCCCTTCTCTATTTTTGGTTTGTCAAGTGGGACTATGTAATTAAACCACCAATGGGAAGAATAGGGTAGTAGAGTAAATTAAAGCAAGCAAAATGAGGCATGTAAAATTAAAATTACCAAAATCACAAATAAAGGTCTCACAAATTGAGGTTCTGATCCTATAAGGCAACAGGTAACCCCTGTTACATAGGTAATCAATGGGAGTAGAAAGTGTGCAGTACCTAGCCAGATCAAATTCTGTGGTCTCTTAACTTGCACTATTATTTGCATTTATTATCCTTATTAGTGCCAGATTTTTTACACTATTATTGGCATTATCCATGCACACCACTTTGCATCAAGGATTTAACAGCTTCTGAAAGAGTGGGCAAACTGGAATGCTGGGCTTAAAGTATTACAGGGAACAAGATCTCACAATAAATATAGCTTGAATGGATTGATAGGAGATTATTCATAGCATGTTCTAGGGATCAAGGTGTACAAGCTATTGTCATTGCTGTTTATTATTTCTGGTCTAGCACATTGGCTGTGCATAGAAGAAGAAAAGTCTTTGAGGCTCTTGTTGCACATGGACTAGATTGTGACTACACTTATGGCAGGTCAATACAGAATAGTTAGGATTATGCAGTTATGCCTACCTATATTTTTGGCTTTGACTCTCAGAAGGAATGAAAAGTAAGATGACAGGAATCAGGTAGGAACAAGAGTGAAACAGGCAAGCCCTATGGAATAGCTGTCCACAGAGGCAGGGTTTAAACAGGTTGTAGCAAATTACCTTTCTTGTATAGTTCAATAATGCCTCTTTGTGGTCTTATCTTACTGTCTTATCCAAGGCCCTGCAAAAATTGCACCACCAATGCTGACTGCAAGGTAGAGGAAAAGAGGGGGGCAAGGATGAAGGAATAAAGTCAATTAAAGCTGCCACAGCTCTTCACAAATTTAGGGCACAGAATATACTGCTATATCAGAGTCCTTCTGCTTGTGGATAGAGCAGGGACATAATGAATGCAAAGTGCTGGTGGCACAGGGAAGACAAGATGATGTGGGATGGGGCACAGCATACCACATCACCTTGCATTCATCTCTCTCCTGAGACATGTTATTAGAAGAATTACCTGAACATTACTGAAGATTTCACTCTGGAGCTGTTATCTAAGAAAATACAGGCTGCTGCAGGCTCTGAATCAACTGAGAAAAGAAGTAATCCCTCATGGCTACAATAATGGTAAAAAAATTAATTTTCATGAGCTGGAAATACAATTTAGCTCCTTTTACATAGACTAGACTCAATACTGTGCTGGATATTTCCAAATGTGGGAAGGTTCCTTTTCTTATTAGGACTTGATATGGAGCAACTCAGAGATTAATCATTTATTTAGGAATTTATACTCTCTTGCTCGTCATGCCAGGATTGAATATTACCAAAAATGGAACACTGGCAAGAGAGGTCATTCTTTGCTTTGGAAATTGTTCTGTTTTTATTTTCTTTTCATATTACATCAGGTATTTCTTAGTAGCAGATGTGCAATAGTATAGTGGTGGGGGTTGCTCATTGGTATGGCTATTTGTTTGCTGTGAGGTTAAATCTCTTCCCATATACACTAAAAAGAAGTGAGCAGATTAGACGTCATAGAACAGATACCATAACAAGCCATTGGCTTTTGGATTCACTCCATTTTTGACAAACACAGGCAGCCCTCTTTAGTCCAATTTGTTGTTTTTTAGGTCCCCATGTGTAGCTCATCTATTTTTCCCTTGCTTATACTGAGCCAGTGTCTTCTGATATACCGGATTGTTAGGTAAGAGAGGTTGTTGTATGATTAGGCATTTTATATTACAGTAATACTAGCAAATTGCCTGTCAAGAATGACAGGGGAGGGGTAGGCAGGGATGGAGCGCCACCACCCACTACCCTGTGCCAGGACAGGGGGTGGAGGGGAGAGAAGCTTGCACACAGCTGCCCCACACCACCACCACTCCACATCCAGCCCCCACGCCCCTCCTCCCCCCGCTCTATGTCTGGCCCCGCACCACCCATGCCCCCTTACCCCGCAGCCTGCATTCGCCTGGCCCGCTTTGCCTGGCCCACTCCACTGGACCCATGGCCCACCCATCATTTGTGATGCAACACTGGCTGGAGCCCCGTCTCGCCAGGAGCCACACCCCTCAAGAACATTACGGACAGACAGGCACACAGACAGACAGACAGACTAAGCCCTTTATATAGAGAGGTATTATTTTTATAGTTATGATTTTTTCTACTTTGGCCAGCATGTTGGTTACTGTCAGCAAGTGGTCATCATTTTAATTTTTTCCTTCATGTTTGTATCTGCTAATACTTTGTGAAAGAGCCTGGAGCTCTTGGGAATAGGAATCTCAAAGGATTGTGCACAATGCATAATAAATCTATAAATGTTTGCCATACTAGAACAAGAGAGAAAATAAAATAAAAGCATCAGACAGAAAGGATGCTGCCCAAATAGCTGATCTGCCTTGCTATGTATGAAATGCTATCCAGAATAGAGCTGGTAAAATAATGCAAGAAAGAAAGCAGGATAGAATCTGCTTTACTCTGGATTCAAGTCCACTGTCTCCTGGACTCCTCCTAACTTCTTTGATGTCTGACTCTCATTTCACTGAATTTTATGTATAAAGAACCTTGACATTATAGCTGAAATCTAAAGGATTTCAATGCAATGATAACAGTGTGACTTCCAGCAATGAACTGTAACAACAGTGAATAATCAGTACACAGGAAATGAAATATTAAAAGCTTCTCTAAAGATTTTGAAGTGGTCTTATAAATAAATAAACGGCAGCCCCAGGCACTGTTCCTTAGAGGTCTGATGAGCTCATAAGTTCTAAACCCACCTCTAACACTTCCTTGATGGGTTGCCTTTAGGAGTCACAGCCACTCATCAAGTTTCATTCTCTTCATCTATAAAATCAGGATGAAAATATTTACTCCCTAGGCTGTTGTGGAGATTAATTAATGCTTCTATAGTTCTTTAAAGATGCAAAGTGCCAAGCATCATTATCATGTTGCCTCAGCCTGTTGTCTTATCAGATGTTGGAACTAAAGTCAGGTCAATAGCTGGATGTGGCCACCCCAATGAAACTTGAGGCTGTTGTGTAAGGCATGGTTCAGGGAAATTAACAAGTAATTATTTTCCATCAAGTTTAGCAACAGACCATGTCTCTTGAATGGGATGCAAGTATAGTAATGCCTGAGTTGTCATCTTTCAGGTGAGATGTAGAATCACAAAAGGTTCCCAATATCTTATGGCCATTAAATGCTCATGGAACTTTTCCCACAAATGTAGAGAAACTGTCCTAAGCAGTGTAAGCACAGGAATTCCTGCTACAATTTCCACCAGAAAGGGCCTTACAAAGTAATTTTGTGTCCTAAAGTGTTCAGAACTGCAGTTGTGTTGTGTGCTGCCTGACAACTGCTGAGCTCCTCCTCAGAGGTGGCTGCAACTCTGTGAAAAGTGATGTCATTTATTCTAATTCTCCTCTTCCAAATTACTTTGGTGTCCTTCATGATGAATGATGCTTTAGAAGTGTGAGCTATTACTATAAATTACTCAGTTCTTTGATGAAGAGAGATTTGGAATTACTGATTCTCTATCTTCTTACACATTCCATAATACCCACATGCAGGACCGTTATACTGAAAAATGGAATGGACTTGTTGAAAACTGACCTTAATTGAAACTGATCCAGTAAAAACATAATTTAGTGAGATAATGACTGTGCTGCTGCTTTTTCTTTCAAATAGAGAAGGTTTTAAATCATTATCTTCTGAGTTGGTGGGAGCTGACAGTGTCTAGGGGAAAATTCTTTATAGATATTGCTACAGTTTAAACATCTCTATTAATTTCCAACAGCCTTGCGTGGGTTTGCTGGCAGGAGCTGATTTTCCACCAGAGTCCATGTTCACCAGCAGAGGCATAGGACCCTGAAAGATGTATGCATCATTTCTAACTGTAGTGATTGTTTCCTGTGAAGAAGTATTTGCCAAGAAATCCAGTATAATTATGAACCCCATCCCTGTTGTTTGATTTGCTTTACTAATTAAACAAAGTTTTATCTGCTATCATTATTTTTAGACAAGGCAAAGGTGGTCCAGAAGTTCATTCTCTCCTATCAGTATGTCTTTCTCTTTGTATATAATATTAAAATGGGAAATTCAAAAAATGTAATTTAAGAATCAGTATTGATTGCCTATGGATTCATGAATAAACCCAAGTCTTTGTCCCAAACTGTTTAGAGATGTGAGAAAGTTTATTAACATTTTTTTATTTATTTTGCTCATCTCTGAGCATCTTGATTTGGGCTGGAAGCAAAGAACCAAAATCTTGAGTTTTCCAGTTCAGTTTCAGGAACCCCCAAAAGTCAGATAAAGCATCTCCTTTCGTGCTTTCCTATAGCTGCCTATCTCCAGTCCCACTGTCCCTTTTATGAAGCCTCATTCTCAGTGATTTTTATGTGATAATACATATGTATCTCTTATGCTATAGTGTTCCGTCTTTTAAGTCATATTCCATTCACGCTGAGATCATGTCATTAATGAATATATTATAACCAAATCCTTTTTGTGCTTTATTGCTCATATATAGCTTGGTACAATTAAGGTAATTATGACTTGTTCATTTGTTTTTGATGTAAGCTTACTAGGGTCACAAACACATGGCTGTCATGGGCATTAATAGGTCATTACAGAAAAGTGAAGGAACTTTTTGTGATTCTTTTCACTTGAGGACTTTAAAGTGCTATACAAAATAAGAGATTAACCCTGTTTTTCAGAGGGTGAACTAAAAGGACTGCAGGATTAAATGTGTAAGTCTCCACATTGCTATGAATTCAATTCCAAGCTTTTGATTCTCAGTGCTTCCATGATCACTAAATTAAAGCGGGTACATCTCCACATGCATTTAAATACAGAGAGCCTAATTTACTGAGCATTAAAGCACCACATCAAAAACTATACTAATAAGCTAACGCGCAATAAAAATAGGCTACTGTGCATTAACTGTCACTAAAAAAATCTGCTTTCACTACTGCACATTAGGATAGCCTAATGCACATGTACTTAGTACTTCACATGAGAGGTACTAAATTTAGCAAAACTGCATTAATGAACATGTAAACATGCCTCATGTCTCATAGTCTGTGTCATTATTATATGTACCCAAAGTGTCCTAATAGGTGTTATCCATAAGCTGAGAAAGGTAGTTAGCCATGTTAGTCTGAAGCCAGGCAGAAGGCCATGTAGATTTGCATGTTATAGAGTAACTAAATCAGAGACGCAAAGCAGAAGCTTCATAAGCAGCAGGTTTATATAATCAGATGCAGTGAAGGGATGTCAGGAAACAGAACTGTTAAATAAAAAACAGTTATTAAAATACAAAGGGTAGGGAAGGGGGCAGAAAAAAGGAAGGGGCACTTCTGAGAAAGGAGAAATGGATAGGAGAGAGAAGAAAAACAGTCAACCCACTGAGGGACATAGAGTGTATAAAAGCTAATCCAGGCAATGGGATACAAATCTCTGGTCTTGGTTTAGACTATATTAAACACAATGCAGTCTGTGGTTGATTTACTGTTCTGTAATTTCCCATTCAAGTTCATTTTTAAAGTGTTGTTGCTTAAGAACAGTCACTATGATAGACATTTTCAATGGAATATCCAGGGAGGTCAAAGTGTCCTGCCACAGGCTTGTGTGTTTTTCTTGAACTAATGTGAGATCAGAGTCCCTTCATTCTTTCACATAGGATTTGCCCCACAGGTCAAGTTGACAGCTAAGTGGTACTGTAAGTAGGAGATGACATATTTGACATTGGTAGAGGTGCAGGTGAATGAAATTTGGATTATTTGGTCCAGTGATGATATGGTCTGCATTGATGAGTGGGCACAGCTTGCATCTGAATCCATTGCAAAGTCTGGTGCTTCAGTGAGAATAGAAGTTAGATAGTGTGTTCCTTGAGATGCACCATTTGAGGTTGTGGGGTGAAAACCAAGAGAGGTTTGTCCCTTATGGCTGCCTTGAGATGGTCATCATTTTACAGGAGGATTTGAGGTCATTAATGATGTTCCCCAAAAGCTCAAGGTAGGGGCTATAGGTAACAACCAGAGGAATTCCATTGTCTTTGTATCAGGTTTGGTATTGTAGCAGGTTGGAGGAGAGTCTGAGTCTGGCTTTGTTGATCTGAGTGACTCTGGTTTGGGAATTGTTCTGTAATTATAAGAATCCCTACTCTAGATATTTAAACTGTGCATCCAGGTTGGTGGGACTAGAGCAGTTATGGTTCTAATGTAGAACCTGGCTGAAGATGATGGATCCAGTGGTGGTGGCATAAATGTAGCCAAGGCAGTTGGTGGGTTTCTGATACAATGAGGTAGTGATTTGGCCATTGTAGACTTTCATTATTATGTCTGATAAATGAATTCCTTGATGGACTATTGCAGTCAGTTTGGTAGAGTATGCAAATTGTTAACGTCCTGGTGAAATTTCTCTAGAGATTCCTTCTTAGTTGTCCATACAATGAAGATGTCATCGCTATTGACCTTGGGATAGTTGCCCTATACCCTGAAACATTAAACGCTTACTCAAATGCAAAATAACAGAACAAGGAATCATCCACAGGCTGGATTTTATTAAGAATGGTCCAAACAAGGACTGTGGGTTCTTATCTCATGACCTGCATTAGATTTTAGGTTTATTACTTTTTTTCTCTCTCAGCACTGACCTTTCTCTTCCCTGGCTCCTCCCTCTCCCTCCCTCCCTCCTTTTCCCATCTTTTGTACTCAAACTATTCTCTATTTGATAGCCTGCTTTGTGCATGCCCTTTCATAGCATCTGATGAAGTGAGCTGTGGCTCATGAAATCTTATGCATTTCTAATTGAGTTAGTCTATAAAGGGCATCTCTTCCCTGCCTTCTGCTTGATAAGTGCTGTCATAATCCCAAAAGTAGTCTGACCCTTTTGAGACCATTCTTCAGTCTGCTGAGTGCACCCCACTTGCCTCCACTTCGCTTTGGCATGTGACCACATCATCCCACCTCAGTTACCAACAGGATGTCCATTTTATATATCCTACTTACCACCAATTATATTACCATGCAAGCCCATAGATTTGGCACCTGCAAGAGTTCTCTTTTATAGTGCACAGTGCTATGATGCAATAGGACAATAGCAACCTCTCCAGAACACAATATAACTTAATTCACCACACAGTGCTTACAGAACTGGATTAAAAGCAACAGAGAGAAATATATGCTCGCTGTGGATTCATTTACAAATACAATTAATGCAGAGCAATAAACTCTGGAGTTTATTTCTCTAGAGTTTATTGCTCTTGGGCTCGCCATTTGAATGTGTGTCCTGGACCACAGTACATTGAGTCAGGTCAGAGCAAGCCCAGCTGGCAAGGTGCCCTGGGGATCAACCTACCAGGCCAGGGCTGCTTCCCTCACTGCCCCTCTGGCCAATGTGTTGTAAAAGGGCTGGCTGGGGCACAAGGATGCTCCAGCAGGCAGGCCCTGCACTGAAGCACCCTTGTGCCCCAGCCAGCCCCTCCAGTGACTAGGCATGTGCTGCTGTGGAGTAAAAAACACAGTTAATGAATTTACTCCAGCCTAAAAGGGGCACATGTGTAGACACAGAACATTTACTGAAGAACTAATTAGTCTGCTCCACAGTAAACATCTCATGTAGATGCACCCTGTTTTACCTAGGTTTGACATTCCTCTCCAAGCACTAGGCAAGCCTGATTAGGGTTTGAGGCCTCCCACTCTGGTCTTCCTACAGACTTTTGTTCTTAGCCTGAGGGTTAGGCCAAATCTGTGAAATGTTAAGCAGTGTTAAAGTTAAAACATTCTGTTGGCAATTGTACAGCAACTAAGGTGAGGGACAGAAATTACACATAAATTGGTATAAGTAATTGGAAACCAGTTCAAATCTGTAACACAGCAGAAGTTCAGTGCACATAAACTGCTTTCAGAATGCTCAAAACTGGTTTAAGATAAACCTGCATGGATGTAGTATCAGACTTTACTGATTTAGGTTAAATTGGTTTATTGAACTTCTGTCCCAGATCATCTCCAGATACAAGTTAACTCACAGTTCCCCGGCATCCCAGCATGCTTTACACCTCCCCCACAAACTCCCTTATAGGGTGGATGAACTAGCTCTCGCCCAAGCATTCTGGTCCAGCTGATCAGGGAGGTGCACTTTAGCACCCTCCAGCTTCTGGTCTGGGCCACTGCAGGAATGTGGATGCATTTCTGGAATTAAAAATGAGTGTATGTTCACTTGCTTATCAGTTCAATCTATGCAGCTTAGACTAACCTGCAAAGATTGAATCGATTCAGCCTCAGGCTGTTTGACTATCTGTACTTAGCCTAAGAATTAATATAATTTCCTGCCTGCATAATGTTGACTTACCACTAGAGAGCTGGTAAGTAGGGGCATAGCTAGGAGCCAGGACATCGGGTACTATCCCTGCTCAGGGATGAGTGGAAAAGCAGTGCACCCTGAAATGCTGGAGGGTTGCAAATTGCTTGTCTTATCTGTGTGGAAAGGACTGAAGTTACCCGAACATGAGCTAGGTAGCATGGCCCAGAGTCAAATCTCATCTAAAGTAGAATATCTTTGAAAAGCATAGAGGGCACCTAGCACTACTTAGAAAGCTTTTACATGTAGATGCTGATGTTTTAAGAGCCCTTAATATGATCTAAAGGTAATGTGTTACTTCACCCTTAGTCATGGCAGGGGCTGACACATTCACACAGATCAGAATCATACCGTCCCCAGATTCTCAGTCCTGGCAAACATTGGCTCTATGGCCAATGTTGGGCAGAGAAATGGCTTATGATGTTTGATTCCTAGCCTATGCCATTTTGTTTTCGTTTTATGCAGTTTTTTCTTTACCAACCCCATATAGTAGCCCGATAACAAATCATGTATCAGAAATTTACATGCAGAATGATCTATGGATGATTCCCTGGTCTTCCCTACGTGAAGAACACTGTGTCTTATTCAATTAATGAGTCTGTGTTCATCCATGTTTATCAACTGGTCCCAAAAGAGGTATATCAGGGATGATTCTGGCCCATGGTATTTGACAGAAATCTACATTGTGGTGAAGGTCCTGGGTATGACTGTAAATGGCATCTGACTAGAAGACCTTGTGGCAACATGGTGGAGTTACTCATTGTGGGGTAGCTCCTATTAAATGCCACAATGTTGTAACCTCCAGAGTAAGGTGAGTATAGAGAGCCTCAAAACCCTAGCCCCCACTGACTTGTGAGTATTCCTTAAAGCTAAAGGACATCACCTTGACAGATGTGTGCCCTTGCTGAGGCATTAGGCAGTCAGCAGCAGTGCTTATCTGTTGTTCTCTGGAAGAAGATACAGTCATGGAGGCACTGAAAGTCTGGACTCAGTCTTGTCTTTGGTTTCTGTCTCAGTGATCTAAACAGAGGATAGTAGGTCTTGGGCATCCTCCACTCCTTCATACTCTTTCCTAGGCATATGCATCAAAGGTCTTGGTGTAATAGTCACAGGTCTCCTTACACACAGATTCATCAGACACCTGAGTAGACCTTTTATGCATATACCATGATGATCCAGCGTATTGACTTGCTTACTATATCATGGTGTCTTATCCAAGTTCTGATCATAGTGTATTTTTCAAAGTGACAGGGATTTATTTTAATCAGGATATCTTAATCTTAATAGCTAATAGCTCATCCAAATGATAGTATTGTATAGCTGTTTCCTCCAGCTCCATGGTAGATTTAATAAACTGTAATCCACAATTTAGACACACACACTTCACAGTCCTTTCAAAGTATATGGTAGCTGTATCCAGATCCAAGCACACCTTTCAAAATACTCCAGTAAGGTCCCTGATTACTGGGTTTCCATTATTTTTAAAGCCATTTTTACAGTTCACTATTAATTAATTATGATGGTACCTTTACCATACACTAAAGGTATCATCATAATTAATTATAGCTACACTTTCCAGACTCAGTAAAAAGGTAAATTTTGTGATTCTTTGTCATTTTGTATTTGCTTTCTGACTCATGTATGCATATATACAGTCTTTCTTAATGTGTTTCAGTCACTGCTGTATGGAGGTTCCACCGTGCTGCCTTTTTTTCTGAATGAAAGAGCCTTATCTGAAATCTTATCTAATTTTTAATTATTTTATATTTTCCCTCCTCCCTCAAATGTATCTTATGCAAAGAAACAACACCTTATTCAATTTAGTATCATTAAAATAGTTGAGAACTGTAGAGATGATAAAGTACACCACATCCTTTTTGTGGTATATGGATCCTGAGTAAAGGCACAATCAACGCAGCAGGCTCTTTATCACATTTCCACCCTGATGCTGGTGTAGAAGAGGAAGGGGCTGTCATTGGGATGCCACTGTGAACCTCTGATTATGCTTGTTGTTTGTCCTTAGGGGTTATTGGCAGCTGCAGAGAGCACAAAGACCAATTTGCCTCCTATCTTAAGTATTTTTCCCTAGTTGGCTGTTGCTGACAAACTTTAGCACTGGAAGAGGTTTTCATAGCACAGTTGCATGGTAACTCAAGGGCAGATGACCAGCAATGTGGCATTTGCTATTTGACACATACATTAAAGACCATTATAGATATACCCTGGCATTTTTCAGTTGCCTCCTGTCTTGTGACAAGTGTTCCTGAAGCAGATTACTTTTATATCTACATGTCCCTAGCCAGCAAAAAAAACACCAAAGTGGTATATACAGAAGACTATGGATTGTTGCACACTTTAAACCAGCTAGCTTAGAAATAATTTCATTTCTCTCTCGCATGTTTTCTCTAAACCTTTTTCCTGCTCTTTAGTTATGAAGGGTATATGTATTAAAACACTCTTTACTTTTCAAGAAGACCTGCAGTTGGCTTCTCCTGCAGCTCAAGAACAGCTCCACAGATATCATTGGGAGATCACAACTAGAGCCATACACTCCGAAGGGTTAGAACAGCATACAGTCCAGACTGAAATTCTATTCCTTATCTACTATCCTGCTCTGTAATCTTAGAAACTTACCATGTAACTCTTTGCCTCAGTTTCCTCATATGTAAAATGAAGGTAACAATCGTATCTCCATAAAGATGGTGTGTGGATAAATTCATTCAAGGCTATAGAACTCCCGGAATTTCTCTACCACCCTTTAAATTAATATCTCTATTATATTATTAACACAGGGATTCAGCAAAGATTCAAGAAAGCTGTAAGCTGAGCGGCAGGCCAAGGCCTTAAAAATTAAAGGTTGCCATACCAAAGCTGTCTCATACCACCTAGTACAAGGCAATAATAATAGTTATCATCTATTGTATCAATAGAGTCTCTTTCATCTGAAAAACCTTCTAATTTGTTTTAAAGCTGTGTTTTAATATTCTTATCATCACCAACAATTGAGGAAACTAAGGCAGAGAGTGATTATTACATGGTTTTCGCACAGTCAAACAACAACCTGCTGACCTCATTGAGATATTGACCTAGGAGTATGCATTCCCAGTTCCTTGATTTAAAGACTTTCATTTATTACCTCCATGATTGTCTTCTTGAACTGCATTTACTACATTCATGATATTGTTGTCATCTTTCAATGTACGCTATTATTACTACATAGGGCCTTGTCACACGGGACCCTTAGCATGTGTTTCATTACCATGCCATTTTAAAAGTTAGAATATATCCTAGACCATTGCACAGTAATGCTTACTACAATCTCAGCCCACTCTGGACTGAGCTGGAGCTGACTGTGAACCCATCCCCTCTCCTCACTCCAACGCTGTCCCTAGCAGTAGGCACCATAGCTTGCATATCCATCAGTGAGTACATGTAACCCTCACTCCTGGAACCTACATCATCCCTGCCATGTACCCAACCCAAGACCACCTGCTTCTGGCATGCCAGGTTGATCAGGTTTTTGCCACTGCCAGAGGCAGAGGAAGACACGGGTAACTGAGCCCAGGAGAAGGTGCTGCTCCTGCCATTGGATCCATGGTGTAAGCTGTGTCTCTTCTGCTATCAGTCTTGAACCACCTTTGGTGCAGTATCAGTTCTGTGATAGACAATCAGCTGATTGTTGGTCCTAGTCTCCACACCATATCAGAGTCCTGAACTCATTTTGTCTCTGTAGAGTAGTCCAACAATAATTGAATACGCATTACTTAATACAATCTGAGAATGCTCCTCCCATAAAAAAATCATAACTTTGCCATGATATAATCACATGGTAGCATGTGTTTTACTGCTAGAATGCATGGACTGTCACATTGTAAGGGCACTTAACACATCCTAATTATAATATGTGACAGGGCCCAAAGGCCTTCAACAAAATCATTTATTAGTAATAGACTTTCTCTTAACAAACTAAATGACATAGATCCTTTCCTACTGAAAATCTTATAAGATGCTAGTTAAATGTATCCAAACCAGGAACCAAGAGAGGTAGCAGTTGATTCATTTATACATCTACACACATGTATACAAGATCTGTTATACAAAGAAGCCAAATGCATAATTAGGCTGAGGAAGACAAAAGTATAGGTAGCTTTAATGGAGTTTCAATTTTCATTTTCCTTTGATGTTTTAAAAGTAAGTATAATGCAGATGCAAATCTTTGAACATGAAGTAACAGTCACTAAATCAAAACAGAATACAACAGCTTCATAAACTTTGTTTATCTGGTCATCAGGTCTAAAGTATTTTATGCATGTTCAGACAAGAGTTGCCTAGTCCAAGCTTACAGCCATATCAGCTGTTTTGCATTTTGAATCCATCAGCAATAGATAGGGCATAAGAGGCCATGGTAAAGCAAGAGAATTAAAGAGTAAGCATCACATCTTCACCCAGTGAGCATGTTATTATTCCTGCAAATACAGAAAAGGACTCTTCAGATAGAAGTGTCTGATTTATCTCTTTCTTGTTCCTGCCAGGATGCTTGAAACATAGTACTGCCTTCTGTGCTGTAGCAGATCCAAGATCTGAGATTGCTTTCCCACAACAGAAATTAATTCCCCCCTCCTTTTTTCTATCATAACTGCCTAGTGCTTAAAGCCTGAGACTGGGAATCATCTCTTCCAGGTTCTGCTCCTAACCATTGCTTCTTCCTCTTCTTCTGAACTATTCAAAGAGCAAATTATTACAAAGGGTGCAAAGTGGTGGAGCCACATGTTAACAGACTTTGCTTAAGCTGGGGGAGCCTTAACATTGAGTAGTGTCTACCTAGTGAGCACATTTACATGTGCCCCTGACTGCACAGTTGTTACTGATAAAGCAAGTACTAAATGACTGCTCAGTAACAACCATTGCTGCGCGGTCCTGGTGGCACACGAGTTGTTTCTGACCCAACTGTGCAGTAGAATTGGTGTCATGGGTCATGCCCACCAATGCTATGTTGCCATAGTGATGAGCTTTGTCTCTGTAACTCATTGCTATGGTGATGTAGCATCTCATCTAGACATGCACACTGATACTCAATGTGGTGCTTAACATGGAGCCACTGAGCCTTTCAGTCTGTGGGTTTCAATTGATCCTTTTGTATTTATCAATCTTATGGGGGCATTACAAGGCCTAACAAACTGTTTGTTGGATACTTTAAGAACCTCATATGACTGGTGCTATAAAAGGGCAAAGAATAATTCATGATGACCCTATTCATACAGTATCTTTGTACTGAATATACATATACAAAGGAAGACACTATAAGGAAATAACTATTTGTATTACATGACTAATCCACAATCTTCAGAGGTGGGAATTTGGTTTGGGGAGAAAATTTTAGGAGTGCCTTTTTACAAGTATGATCCAAACCCTAAGATGCTGAAGTAGTGACATGAGTAAAGTCATTAAAGTGGTTAGAGTTCTTTCTTTTGTAGCTCAGGCTGATTCAGCCTGCACCAATTATAAAGTGTGTTGTGTTGGCCAAATACCTGAGCTCATAATTGCCCTTCTGCTCCCCGCCCCCACACTCTACCCCACACTCCATACCACCACATCACATCTGAAATTTATAACTGAATAGCTTTAAACTGTGCTGCTAAAGACGTTATATATGGCATTAGAAACCAAAGGTGTTTCCGCGTGTTAACTGACTTTGGTCAAGCTAGAAGCTCAAGATCAGGTCACCAGCAGTAACCTTTCACTTGAAGCAACTGAAAGGTAGAAAACATTTATAATCCCTCGAACCTTCCATTGTACTGAACAGAATTGACCATGACTGGAAATGTATCGGTCTTCCTTTACATTTATTTGTTTCATTTTTTAAAAGGTCCTGTCTATTGCCCTAGTCACTTTTACAATTATTTAAAATCATGCTATATCAGAATAGAATAAAATGCAGCATGATAATAGAATGACAGAAATAAATTCAGTTATATGTATCCCCAATCAATACAAAAAGAAAAAGAAAGCTTATTTAAAGCAGTCTAGAAAACAATCATTAAATAGCCTCAAACTACTATGACACAGAGTCCTGATGTCCTTTATGATTCAGCATACCTATCTCTGAGGAGGTGGATTAAGAACTATCAAATTCATTCCATAAAGGACCCTGAACAGCCATTACAAAGTCATAATTTAGATTTTCTCTCAGCTGGGTTAAAAGTAAAATAAAGGTTTCAGGGTGAAAGATGCTATTCTGGCAGACCTATCACCAATCTCCTAAACTCTCAGGTCACTTTTCTTTTGCTTAGCAGGAAAAATACTCACCGATAGTAAATTGATGGGATTCTTTGCAGGATGAATGATAAAAACACACACAGAGCAGAAAGCTTTCAAGAAAATAGGAAGTTACTACCCAAAGAAGAGGTAGAAAATGAGAAGATACTATTTTTAATACATCTGAAACCAAGAGGCTTTTATATGCCTGAGTTATTATTGAAGTCTGGCTGGATGTGATTACAGGGAGCTGTTGTTTCACGAATGATTTTTAATCCTGTTGGCAGAGTCAGACAGGGTATAAATTTACAAGTCGATTGGTATGCAGATCACTTCACTGACTAGGTATTGATTTGAAAGATTCAGGATGAATGTGCCCTGTTTTATAAGAAAAGCATTTGAAAATGTAAAAGGATTCTCAGAGTTCTGAAAGCCTTTGCTAAACACTGCTGCATGGAAGTAGCAACATCTCGATGAGGCATTGGATGTTATTTGAAGGACTGAAGGAGGTGGGAGAAACTTTTTGGAATATTCCCTCTCCCCCACCTCCTTTTTTTTTGTATTGAGGTAAAGAAGGAAGAGCAATGCAAAGGTATAGGGCAGATGGCATGGTATAGCCAGTTCGCTAGCTTTTCATTTGTGAGGATATTGCTTAAGCTCAAAATCCCAGTCCTAATAAATAACACATCTCTCAGCAGAAGCCCCATTTAGCCACCTCAGATAATACCCCCTTTTATGCACAGGTCAGCATGTTGGCAATGAAAGCTTCTTTCCTGAAAGATCTAGATGAAATAGGGAAGCAGTGCCAGGGGTCAAGTTGAGGTGCACAAGTTTAATTATTAGGCATTCCCTGACTGGAATACACAAGGAGTGTTGTATGTCAGGAAAAGGAGAAACTTCAGGCAAACTACTTAATGCCACTCCAACCTGCCTGGTTCACTTACAAGTACTTATCCATATTCACATTCCAACTCTGAGTACACATGTACTTCAGGGACTCTAGTTTGGACACTTTTTACCTTAGCAGTCTTCATATCGGACATACGTGCCCTGCTCTTCCTCATGCTCTGTGCTGAAGGGCTATAAGTACTTCCTGCTCTTCAGTTCTTCTCAACCACCTTGATTACGATGGAGCATTTGCAGTCTGCTCAGGCCATGTTCAGCCTTACAAAACCTTTTGCCTAATTTTTTTTTTCCTATACCCACTTAAACAGCGCACTTTCTCATTTTTCTCTCAAATGTACTGCTTTAACAATTTTCCACTCTGGTTTGCTGTTATCAGCATTGGTGTGATCATGTCCCTGCTATATCAGTGCTATGTGGTGCTTTACTTGATGAGGCTCCATGCTCCCTCATGCTCTCCAGATCTATTTTTGTAATATTCTTGGCTTCCTTTTCTTTTTTTTTCTGGCCCATGGTCATGGCTTTTCTCACATCCCTGAGATCTAAGCTGTGTCCAACATGTCATGCCCTGTTCACTAAAGATGAGCACATTGATTTCTTTACTGCTTGGGGAACTCCTACATCCCCAGGATGCAACCCTAGGCTAGAAAGGAGTGCAATGCCTGGTTCCAGAGGGAAAGACCACAAGAAAAATCATTGGGTCATTCTTCGTTTACAAAGCCCAGAACTCTTTGGGACATCCCAGAGGACACTCTTCTCAATCAAGGAGATCAATGTTACATTTGGTGCAGACCCTGAGGCAATTAGAGAAAGAGAGACCCATCATGAAGTTCCTTGAGGACCTTTTTCCACCATCCTTATTCTTCCCATTCTAAGGCTACATATTCAATTTATGGTACCATGCAAACAACCACAAAGATGTTTCACGTTTCTATACACTAACTTTGTGGCTAGTTTGCCATGTTATGGTGCCATAAATCAGCTGAGCATATAGCACTGTTACTATTTATGATGCAATTAAAACATTAACCATACAATAACTGGAAGATGTGTCAGGGACCTGCGGTACATATATGCCCCACAATGGGATGTGCATGTGAATAACATATCTTGAGAAACTGATCACTGGTAAGTAACTTCTCTTGCTATGACAATTTAAAAATACCTTACTTTTATGGGCAGAAAGTAAGAGTTCAGGTTAGATTGATTACCAGTCAGGGTCAATAGGACAATTTCTAGGGTCTATATAATTGATTATATGCACATAAATTATATTAAAAAAAGATTTTAGTGATTTTACTCCAGCAAGCTGAATGTTGGGTGTTTAAAAATTGTACCTCAAATTATATTAAATCCCTAAATCGGACTGTCATGAAAAAAAATCTTTCAGTAGTCTGACAACTCCACAGAAACTTGTGGAAGGCTAGGCACTCACCAGTCATATATCATTTTCAGTAGGTTCAATGGCAAAACAAATTTTATGCAAGATACTGTGCCTGGCCCTAGAGATTTGTGTCACTCACTGAGCTGAGCCATTGATCTTCTTCAGCCTGACATGTGATGTACAATGAAGCAAGAATGGAGGCTGAACCATTAAAAAGGTTTTTTTTCCCCATTTTTTCCTCTGCAACTATTTGCACAACCTCCCAAGGGCTTCAGGGAACCTGAATGTTTCAGTTTTAAATTGTTCCTTCATAGTTACAGATCTGCTTGGAATATTTTAAGACACACTGAAGTAGGAACTTTATAGACATTGATGGCACCTCTAGAAGTTATCCTCAACTTTCTGAGTCCTTCTTTCCCTTTCCCTTCCCCTATGAGAGTGACTGCCTGACATAGATTTGGGCTGTTGTAATATGAAATGACACTCCAGATCAACTGATGTAGCCTTCATAGTCACATTAACACTCCAGTTCTCACCAATATTAGCAAGTCACCTTTAGGGATGCAGATTTAATTAAGATCTTTTAAACTTTTTTTTTCCCCTCATTATTTCCATGGGTAAAAATCACGCAGCTCCTTCAATAGATGTTATTCCTCTGATGACCCAAACCAGAGGCGACAGTCCATCCTGCTCTCTGTGCAAATTATATTAAGCATAAGTATAAAAGCTTAGCTTGATTGACAGGCCTGCAGATAAAGGGTTTTAGATGATAGCAGCAACTCACAAGAGAGAAGAGGGATGAGGATTTTCTCTTGAACAAAATCTTTTTAAGTTTCTTTATAAACAATAAATAAGAGTGATTTTTGAGGTGATAAAAGAAAGCAGAATGTTTTACAGAATAGCACATGTTGAATATGGTTGTGAGTCTGATCCTGTCATCCTTACTCATGGTAAATAATGCTACTTTACCTTTAAAAAGTGTGGTGAATAACACCAGCAAAATCTGGCCAAAAAATGGATCTAATTAGCATGACTCCGTTAGTGGGTAAAATAATACAGGGAACTAATTTTCCTTTCCCGTTTCATCTATGCCTATGGAAGAAGCCATTTTTTTTAGGTTAAGTTAGAGGTGACTTGCATTTCAGAAGACCTTGTTTAGTCCCTTTTCAGTATCATGGCCACATTCCTATGAATCAGCTACTCTTGGTGGAAAAGTAGTCTAAACCTTATAGATAAGTAGATCAAACAATGCTATTCCTTCCATACAGCTAAAGAATGAAGACCTCTGTTTTAAACAGCATTCCCCTATTTTCCCATAACAGTTCTTCTTGAAAGCACCAGAGAATGGCTTTAAAGTTATTTTAAACGTGTTGGGAACGGCTATAAGTTTTCACAGTGACCTTGTTCCCACACACTGCATTGAGGTTAGAAACCTACCCGTACTTATAGAAGCTCAAGGAATGGATCGTATTGTGCTTGCTATGTAAGCCACTCTGGCACCAAGACCAGATGGTTCAGAGTGGTAGACTCCAGGTGGAAATGAAGGTTTAACAACCCCATGAGCCATCAAACAAAACCTGAACTAACTATAGAGTGCTAGCCAACATCTTAGCTGGGACTTATTCTTTAATTTAGTCCTTGTGAAAGGCAAAGGCAGTCCTTGAAACCAAAGCCCTTCTGTGTATTTATAGGGCAGACTTCTTTTTCAGTGTCAGTTTGCCATACCCCTCTTTTTGATGGACCATGTCTAAGATGAAAGAACTTAAGTCTCCAAAATTCATTAAGTCCCCAGCTTCTCAGACAAGACTACCAACAAGGGTGATGATTGTAGAGGGCTGTTTGTGATGTCCAGCAAGAACAGGAGCATTCTTAATAGCACCTGGTACATGTTTTCATGTGTATTAGGAAAAACAAAGAGCACCCTATAGTTAACAGAGACAATATGGGGTCAAAAATCTGAATACTAATTTCCTGTGCAATTATGACTATGGATTATAGTTAACCTCTATGGGTCCTAATTCCCCATCTTAAAAAATATGTTACAAGTTAGTTCTTTAACAACAATAGTGTTTGTGATCCTCAGATGTGAATTATTACAGGGAATTATTACAGGGAAAACCATCATTCTATTCTCTGTTTCTCCTCCTTCCTGCTTCTCACCCGCTTTAAGGCATGAATAGAGAAACAAGCTTCACAAACAGGCACATAAAAGAACAAAACAAAAACAATTCCTCACATACGTATTACAAGAAAGACATGGGGCACAGACAGAAGTGACAATTTTCACTTGATCTGGCCCCAGAAAGAGATCTATAGCCATGACCAAACAGAAATGCATGGCTGCAGACCACTTTATAAGGGCCAGATCCCACAAAAATCTGGACCCTCATTGCATGAGGGTTCAGATGAACATGCTCCAAAATGGAGAATGTTCTGTAATGTGTGTCTGTGGAGCTCCCAGCCTGTCACTCTTTTCAGAATGGGAGTGCAGAAAGGGAGCAAAAGGAATTTGGTATGGGATTTTTTTCAGCTGGCACTGGAGGGTGGGGCAGGTGGATTGAAGCCCCACCTTGATGTGGGGGGTCATAAATCCACACCCCCTCCAGCACCAACTTGGGAACCCCAAGAATGAGATTTCTTGGCTGCCTTTCCCCCCTCCCATTCTGAAAACAGTGGGAGAGGGGAGTGGCATTGCTACAGAGACCGGGATACAGGCTGGCAGCAAGTAGCTGGAATCCCCAACTCCTGGACCCAACAACCCAACAGCAAACTTCTGTTGGGGCTGGGGGGATCATTGCAACTCATAGCACTTCCTTCAAAGCACTGTGAGTTGCAGCAGGGAGCTGCTCTTCTGTTTGTGCTCATGGTGAACTAAAGGATCTTAATATAAATGTGTGGCTATAGTAACATATTTTTTCCACTAAAATAGGAGGTAAAAGAGCAAAGCAAGTGTGCAAAAGTAAATCACATGTGGAGCTCATGGAAGCACTCATTCAGCATCACTTTTCAGGCCTCATAGTTCTCTGTGAAGGTGCGTGTGAAAAGTTATTCTGTAGCCCATCCTGCATGTTTGGCCATGGCACCATATCTCTGTGGGTGCATCATCCCATTTTTCATTTACCAATACTCTTCTACCTTTTTCCCACAATGTACCAAAAGCATGCTCAGTCAAAATAAAGGATCTTGAATGCTTTCATAACCATTCGATGTAGATACAAGTGTTTGATAGATGTCAGATGAGTAATTAATGTTATGCATACATAATTTGTGATATAATTTTATGGGACTATGGCATCTCTTGGACAAAATGTAAATCTGAAGACATGATTGTCACAAACCCGTCCTCAGGGGACCCTCGAAGTCTGAAGTTTCTCCTGGTTTGTCCACTGCTTGTCCCAAAGCACAGACCATAGTTGCCCTGGAGTAATTCCTTATCCCCTCAAGCCTCTGCTCCACTGCTCTTATACTAGACATTACAGCTGCAGTAAGGGAATCTCTGGCAGCTTTTAAGCTTTTAAACTCCATTGGGTTGTGAAAGAAATTTTAGGTCCTCCTTTCCATAGAAAGAGCCAGTCTGGAATATCATTTACCCAGAAATCACTTTTTCCACAGACAATTAGTAAGGAGTCACAACCACAAGAGGATTTATTATATGGCAGAAAAGAATTCTATAAGCAAAACTGACCATACGTTTGGAAAAAGAAAAAGAAAACAAGTGATGTTTCTGACTTTCTCATCTGACTACAATCTAGCTCTCCTGATACTCTTGCCAGTGTTTCTGGAACTCAGCCTTCCTGCTGACTCTGCTAGCCCTAGCTGCTGCGGGCCCTGAACCTTCAAAGACTGGAATCCAAAATATCCTGATTCTATCCTATACTACCAAGCCTCCAAAGCCAGATCCCCACCACCACCCTCACTCTCCAACCCTCAACATTAGTCTAGCTGTTTGTCTCTCAGGTCAGAGCAATACCAAACGGGCCAATTCCTTTGGAAGCCTTTGCTATAGAGCTCTTGATTTCCCCATTATAGGCAGACAATGCTTTGGGTGCATGTTAAATACCTCCCTTGATTATCTTCCAGTTACATTGTGAAATAACAAAATTACATTTATATCAAATGTATATTTGATATAGTACATTTTGTATAGTCTATTTGTATATAAATATGCTTTTGCCTTTACTCTCCTGTTACCCTGGGCAGACACTCCTGAAACTTGAGGGCCTCAATCCTGAATGTTTCAGTAATTCTCATACAAGATTGGGCTTTCAAGCCCTGGGAGTGCCTATCTGGCTTTTCCCTTTTACAGAGAAAAGCGCCAGGCAATCTCTTGAGTGTGTCTGTGGAGCAGAGAACTCCAGCTTTCCCTAGTTACAGATGCATGCCTCAGAGTTTCCAGAGGCACATCTTTGTGATCAGGAGAAGCCAAGGTGCACTTAGAGATGCATCTAGACAATGCTCCAGGGTGAGTTTCTGCAAGCAGGCAAACCCCAGCTTTCCCTTATTACAGAGACACACCCTGGGGAAAATCCAGGGCACATATTTGTAATTGGGAAATGTCACCCATTGTCCTAGGGGACATGTGTTTCACTCAGTGAAGTGGATCAGCTGTGCCAGACGTATCCCATCACTGCTGATCCGCTTCTTTGGGTGATGTCTATTTATATGCAGGGCGGAACAAACAAGCAGCTTTTTTGCCCTGGGTAACAGCAATGGCAGAGTTGTAACTCTCTGCACCACATGTATCCCATTACTGCTGATCCACTTCTTTGGGCGATGCCTATTTAAATGAATGGCAGAGGTGGGGCAGCAGCAGTGGTAGTGGTGGCCAAACCAACAGTAGTAGTCACTCTTTTGCCCCCTCAAAAATCAGCACCCAAGTGTGGTTTCCTAGCTGCCCATCCTTAATTACACTACTGCTCAATGGGGTTATTTCTGATCGGCCTCTTTGTGACTGAAACCAGAGTCAGACCCTCAGTAATGTGCAATGGTATTTTTAGGAAGGGAATGCTAGGGATACTGATGAGGGGCTGCAGGATGCCACTGCCAGGGCCACCATCACCCTCCAGGGCCTCCAGCCCTGCCACCTCTGGGCCCGCTGGACCAGCCAGGACATCATCCAGTACAGCTAGGATGACAAGCAGTAGCTGGATGCCTTCCTCATGACCTGGCCCACTTTCTGGAACCTCCTGGAGGAGCTCCAGGACCACCCGAAGTAGCAGCACCCCAGCATACAACCACCTCTCACTGTGGATACCTGCCTGGCCCACACCCTGCTGAAGCTGGCCATGCCCATCAGCCTGCTATATGTCAGCTTGGCATGGGCAAAGCCACCACCAGGGAGGCTGTCCTGGAAGTGTGCGGCACCCTCCAGGACATGCTGGGGCGCACCATACTCTGTGTACATGACCTCGTAGCGGTGGTGGCAGGGTTCCAAACCCTGGGCTTCTACCAGTGCATCGGGGCCCTGGACGGGACCCATATCCCCATTACCTGGCCACCCAAGGAGACACCCATACTACAACAGAAGGGGCTTTCATTCTGTTGTGTTGCAGGTTGTGGTGGACCACCAAGACCCCTTCATGCACATGACTGCTGGGTGGGTGGCCAGTGTCCAAAATGCCCACATCTTCCAGAACTCTAGCCTGCCGGGCCTGACAGAGAGTGGCTGCTTCACACCAGGGGTCCTGAACCTGCAGCTGGGCACCATGGTGGTTCTGCCCCTGCTCATCAGGGACCCCACCCATCTGCTCCTGCCTCAGCTCATGCAGCCCTACACCAGCCATCCGGACCCCCACCAGGCCTACTTCAACTACTGCCTGGGCTGGACTCACACCCTGGTGGTGTGCACCTTCAGCCACCTCAAGAGATGCTAGTGCATCCTCACCACCCACCTTGAGTTCACCAAGGACAACCTTCCCCAGGTCATTGTTGCAGCCTTTTGTGCTGCATAACATCTGTGAGGAACAGGGGGAGCTCTTCCATGAGGCCTGGACAGAGGAGGTGTTGAGTGCAGAGGACACCTGGCAGTGGGAGCACCACTTGCAGCAGCAGCAGTGTCTGCCCTACATCCGCCAAGGCCCCAGGAAGACCTAACACCCACCAGTGGGGACCAGGGCACCTGGTACAGGAGATGCTGCCTGATCACTTCCTCCAGCACTGCCTGCTGTAGCCCACCTGCACTGCCACCCACAGACGCCCACCGCACCTGCTCAGCCCCAGCACCACGCTGACTGCAGACACATCTCACAGGAACAAGTTTGTATTCCCCAAACATCAAACAGATCTACCTCCCCAACAAACAGAGCCCCTCCACCACCCACTCCACCCACCAAAAATAAAACACCTTCCCCATGAAAACATTATTCAATGTTATTTACTGCTGCAGGTGGGCTGTGGGCAAGTGGAGTGGCACCAGCAGCCAAAAGCTTCCTGCAGCTGGGCCTAGGACCTAGCAGGCTTGGCTGGAGCCTACAGCAGCCTGGAGCAGTCTGCAGGCCTACATAGCATGAGCCTGGCAACTACATGGCAGTGCTGTGCCAGGAATTGGAGCTATGATGCAAACAAGCTAGGGCAGTTGGCCTGCGGCCTGGCCGGGGGGCCACAGGAGCCTGGAATGACCTTAAGCTCCCTGCTTGTGTGCCTCAGGGATCTGAGTTCCTGCAGTCTTTTAAAGGCCTGAGGCAGGGGCTGCCATAGAAGCAGCCCAGCCCTGGGACAGGAGAGGCTCCCAGCCCAGAGGCCAGGGCCTAGCCACAGGCCAGCTCTCTAGTGGCAGGGCTGACCCAGGAGCAAACTTGCTCCTGGGTCACATCTATATTTGCATAATTGCACAGTAACTAATCATGAATAAATTTGCTACCTGCAGTTACTCATGATTAAGCATGTTTATTGCACAGTAAGCATGCACATGTGTAGACATGCATGCTTAGTGAGCAGTAAACTACACTATTGCATAGTTGAGCATCTCGTGTGGACATGCCCAATGTTTCACAAAAAAGAACTAATTCTTCTCAGCTGAACTGGTAATTGTTCCTTTTGCCTCACCGCTATAGAGTGCATTATTTTTATATGAATAAAAATGATAAACAAAAAGCTCCTATGCCTTGTTGGACACTCTGCTCTAGTCAAGAAATCAGGATGTGAATCACCATTTCCTACAACAGACACATCTAGCTACACTTGCTATCTTACAGCATAAACATAATTGAAGCTATGTGCTATAACACTAACAATAAGCTCATCTAACCACTCTTGGTATGGATCTCCAGTAGACTCCAGTGGGGCTTGGATTGTCGGTCTCAAGCTGATGCATATTTCTGCCTGTGTTCTTATCTCAAAATATCTATCTGTTATCCTTGGTCAGCTCTATTTTCTATCAATGCACATTAGGCCAAAGCAATGTTTTAGTGACCTGCAGGGAGGAGGCACTCTTAATACGCATTGCCACTATCCTTTTCTATAACTGTCTCTATCTCACTCTGGAGGGGGGAAACAGCAGCATCAGTTAAAATTGGTATTAATTCAGCAGGGTATATTCAACATGTCTAATTAAAGGTGTATAGTTAAAGTACTATAATTCCAGGAGAGCTGTCAAATTGCAGTGAGTTAAGTTCAAATATGTGGCTGTGTTTACAAGCTGACGTGAGTAGCGAATAACCCTTCTTATAAAGAAGTATGAGAGCCTCCACATGCCTATCCGTCAGTGTCAGTACTTACATACCTATTGTGACTGGGCATTGCTCCTAAAAATGCTTGCTCCACAAGTTAGCACTTCCTTAAACACAGTTGCTATGGTAACCAGTCGAAGTCTGTGGCATTGTGCAAGCTCATTATCAGGGTAGCCACTTTCTGAAGTGGACATTAGTTAGGCTGACCATATGGAAATCCCAGAAATCTGGGACATCATCTGGGAAATCCAGGACACTGCTCACAAGTTGGCAGGGATGGGACTTCATGCCAGGCAAAGCAGGCAACAGTGCCTGTCCATCCACCTCCAGGGCATTCCATGCCTGACTTCCTGCCAGACTGTGCCCCATGCCCCTGGCTTTCCGGAACACCCACTATAATACCCAATAGCCAGCTAGGATTAGCCTCAAATTTGGGACTGTCCCAGCTAAATAGGCTATATGCTCACCCTAACATTAGCTAGACTTAGGCATAGACCAGTACTGGAGTGGGGTGTTGGCATGGAGAAGTGGAAAATATGGAAGTCCCAATGCCCAAAGTAATGAACAGAAGCATTCTGCCCCCAAGAAATAAGATGCCCCCACAGAGTTCTTCTGTGTCCAGCAAAGGATATGCATGTTGCTGTATCTATTCATAAAGTATGGCTGGATTCTTCCCCTCCTCTAGCACAGTCAAACTATGACCCTCCTTTCTCCAGTCTCATCTGAAGTACTATATGCCTGAGGGGAGTGTATGGGGTAAGGAGCATTCAAGGTAATTAGAGATAAGTTCCTGTCCAAAGGTTTTCAAAATGCAAAATTGTGATGATATTTTTGGAAAACAGAAAGGAAATTGCAAAAATGGTATCTATTTCCCTGTCTCCAGCTGGACAGCAGAAATGGATGCCTTTTCCATGCATTACTGTAAGTCTGGAGTCTCTAATTCTTTCCAGCACCTACAAAGAATAAATGGGGCTTCCTTACTCTTACTTCCTCCATCCTCCATTGTATACTTGCTAAACAACTCTTGGCATCTAATGAAATAATCTGCTGCTTATGAAAGTTATGCATCTCTGATTTAATAAGTCTAGGTGCAAATTTACCCTGCTGTCTTCTATAACTGGATCTGACCATTTTCCAATGCATCCAGTTTCTGGGCATACCTACAAATCTCATAATTTTAACCTTTAAATAGCAAATACCATTATTGTAATAGGCAACATGAAGAAACAACTCAATATTGTTTTTCATTCTGATGCCTACATCACTGTTTGTGTCCAGTCAGCAAAACTGTCTCTCAATCTATGACTATGTGTCACCTACCAAAGCTTAAGAAATGCCCTGTGTATTCTCTGAAGTATACATCACAGCAATACAAGCTCATATTATTATCATGTCCTTGCATTTGCCAAGAGGCTGTGTGTCAAATAAATAATTTAGACTGGCTCAGGCACCACAAGAAAACAAAGCAATCAGTCATCTCGGATACATTATTGATCACCAATAACGAGATACTTGCTAAGACAAATGGCTCTGTTGTTATACTAGTGAGTTTTTAGCCAATCCTGACTAAATAAATCATATTGAACTGTTTGTTGTTTTAAGATGGGCAAACATATCTGTAATCATTTTTGCCTTGTGTTCTATCCATCCATCTATGGAATCTATAGGTAGTATCTGTTATTGGTCTGTCTGCAGTCTCTCTTTAGGCACTGCTATCTACCTACATTCATCTGTCTGGTCAAGAAACCTATTAGTGTTCCTTTTTTCAAAGTAAAAGATGTATTTATTTGTTTGGATGTAAGGAAAACATAAAAGGTATAAATCAAACATTGCCATTTTCAATAGAAAATGTTTTACCATTTCTTGGTCAGGGATCTTGTCAGCTTCTCATGTTCTGAGATATGTTTTCTTTTTTTTATACTTCCAGTGTGACATATGCCACTTCATTAATATGTCATATTTATTTATTTGTAATGCTTATAGTGTCCAGCCAACTGAACTTCATGGAAATTCTCTAGCGTCCTAGTTACCTCCTATTCCTCCTCATTTTCCTTAGAGTGTTATCCTCTATTTCTTTTTTTGTGGCCAGGATTTGACATGCTTTGTTGTCTATTGGTGCGTCAAAACCTGAATGAATGCTCCTTCAAGCAGACACCCAAATGTTATGCTCCAGAAACATTTCCAACAGTATATTAATAACAGATACACAATTGACCCTAATCCCATGAAGTCTACGTGACCCTGAGCATTTGCAGTGCCCACTGAAATCTATGGAAGATATGGATGCTCAGTACCTCACATAAGCAGTACTCAGTGTGTAAAGCATTGACTTAAAGACTTGGATGTTTCATAGATATCATAGACATTTGGGCTGGAAGGGACCACAGAGGTTCATCGAGTCCAGCCTCCTGCCCCAGGAGCAGGTAGTCAGTAGGGATCATAGGATCCCAGCAAGATAAACATCCAAATGTGTCTTGAAGGTGTTCAAAGTGGGTGCTTAAACCATCTCCAGCAGCAGTCTATTTCAATCCTTGGGAGCTCGGACAGTACAGAAGTTCTTCCTTATGTCCAGTCTGAATCAGTCGTGGCAGAGTTTGTGACCATTCGATCTTGTCATCCCCTGGGGCGCTCTGGTGAACAGATGTTCCCTCAGATCCTGGTGAACACCCCTGAAAAACTTATAGGTGGCCATCAGATCACCCCTAAGCCTGTGCTTTTCCAGGCTGAAGAGTCCCATGGCTCTCAGCCTCTCCTCATAAGGTCTGTTTTCCTGACCTCTTATCACATGCGTGGCTCTCCTCCGCACTTTCTCAAGCTTCTCCACATCCTTTTTGAATTGTGGAGCCCAAAACACGACACAGTACTCCAGCTGTGGCCTCACCAAGGCCGAGTACAAGGGAAGAATGACATCCTGGGATTTGCTTGAGAAGCACCCATGGATGCAAGCCAACGTTTTGCTCACTTTACTAGCTGCAGCATCACATTGAAGACTCGTGTTCACCTTGTGGTCAGTCATGACCCCCAAGTCCCTTTCATCTGCAGTGCTAACCAGCATAGCACTGCCAAGCCTATAAGCATGCTGCAGGTTTTTCCTCCCGAGGTGGAGAACCTTGCATGTGCTAGGTCTGTGACAGCCAGAACCAAGAGGGTTTAATAAGCAATGATGTGTGCTTCTTGGAGGCATTTGGTATTCTGCCTAAATAGATAATATTAGTTAATAT
>JAGPOW010000304.1:76795567-76836781 GCA_030014935.1 Caiman crocodilus | reverse complement strand
GCCAAATCATTAAATAAGGGCATAGCTTGATTTGATAAATACTGCTTCTCTTTCTTCTGTGTATTATAAAGCACATTTAAATTGCACTACTTACAAAAGTATCTTCACACTTTCTAGTGTTTCTTGTACCCAGGAGTGAGGTGTCTTGGTATGGCAGAGATTCACTTTCTAGAGACATAATTTGATTACCTTTCATAAGTCATATATTTAATTTTTTTTTAAAGTAAAATCAACATATTCTTCCCTGGTGCCGTTGTTTAATCTGTGTTCAGAAGTCCCAATTGATACTGAAACCTCTAATACAGCATTTCTCAACCTTTTAGACTCAAGGTACCCCTCAGAAAATTGCCAGCTCTTAGCTTTCCCTTGTTTTCTGTCTATGGAAAAAAAAATGGAACAATTCTTCTGCTTCAAAGAATTCAGAAAAACCACAACAAGTCAAAATGATTTCCTAATGGCATTGATTTCCATTTGAAATCTGTGAGTTTATCTTGATAATCATGTGCAAGTCTTTGCACGCCTAACTGTTGTAATGTTGAGCAGCAGCCCATAACACACTTAAAATGAACTCATAGCACCCTAAGATGCCACAGCACGCTGGTTGAGAATCACTGCTCACAATATTTTTGCACTTAATCTTTTGTGAAATGAGCAATCACAGCTCAGACTGATGCACTAAAATCCATTAAAGAGCCTGCTGGCTAGCTTGATTCCCTTATACCATTGAGATCCAACATTTTTGGCAAGTATGCCACAAGTGCCACTCAGATCCCCTTGCCCTGCCTGATCTGTTGCTCTCTTTTCCACTCCCAGACCTGCATTCCCTACCTGACACCTATCTGCTTTCAGTTTCCCTCCTTGTGCTCCCTGCCCAATTTGCTGCTCTGCATTCTGCTTCCTACCATATCTGCTCCTGTGCTGCTTGTCCTCTCCCTGACCTGCCACTTGCTACACATAGAGGATGCCTGTGCCACTTCTGTAGCCATTCCACAGGTGGGCCACCTCTACCTTACATATTGAACCCATTGTTTATGTCATGTGCGCATTAAATTTCTCATTTCACTTTCAGATATACTTCATATATTTACTTACAGAAGTACACTTTGGGTGGAAGGAGAGTGTCAAGGAGGATTAAAAAGTACTGATCATCATGGAAACATTTTCATAAGCTACCTGCTTGTAAATCCAAGACTGAGAAAAAGAGATTTTGGTGTCTACTGATGAACAATACAATACTCTCAGTGCTTCAGGCCAAAAATGTCTTACATATCTTGGAATACAAAACCAAAAGCTCAATCTTGGCAAAATGCTGTCTGGCCCAACCAAAACTGACACAAAGATATCTTTTTTTTTACAAGTTTCTTAACACTAATAAGCCATATGCTGCTGCTGTTAGCTCTTGGTATAAGATTCAGGTTCACATGAAATATGGTGGGGTAATTAAAACAAACAAAATTAAAACACCTATTTAAATCAGGAAGCAAGAAACCTTGATTTTAAATAATTCATAGGTTCATAGAATTAAGCAGCATGAAGGGACCTCACAAGATCATTACGTCCAGCCCCCCAACGACCCCAGTGAGATGAGCATCCAGTCATCTTTTTAGGATCTTTAGGGAGGGGGGCTGTACCACCTCTCAGAGGAGTCTGTTCCAGGCTCTGGACCATAAAGAAGTTTTTCCTTATGTCTAATCTGAAGCAATCTTCTATCCATTTATGGTCATTATTCCTAGTCTTCCCCTGGGGTTCCCTGGTGAATAGATGCTGTCCCAGCCCGTAATGTTTGCCCCCTATCTAAAGGCTTTCACCAATTCCCCCCTAAGTCTTCTCTTTTGCAGGCTGAACAGTCCCATGTCCTTCAGCCTCTCCTCATATGGTCTGTTCTCCAGACATCTAATCATTCATGCTGCCCTCCTTTGGATTCTTTCCAGCTTCTCTTCATTGATTTGTAAACTTTTTTGCATTGATGCTTTTCAGTTATTTTCATAAAGAAAAGATGCCTAGTGGGCATAGTGGGTAGTATACTTTGGCGCTTCTTTCTAACCAAGGAGACTTTCATTAAGTAATTATTTAGCTTAATTCAGATTCTTAATTATAATTCATTATGTTGGAAATGGCACTTTTATTTTGGTAACTCTTTGTCTTGTACCAAGCTGCACTAGGAAACTACAGTTCAACAATAGTGTATTAAAATACTTATTTATTTTTTTAAACCACATAAACATCTTGGATACATATGAAAAAGCACCATTTAAAAATAAACTTTGTATTTAAAATTGATTTATTAAACAAAGGACGCGTTATCTCTCGTTAGTAAATGTAACTAATGGTTTCTGGTCACGTTTGGATGTACCTTTAGATTTTAGAACTAATAGAACTCATCCCCTCAAACTTTGATATTCATAGAATAAAGGATAAAATAAAGGATGAAAACAAGTTTCCTCCTATTTCAATTCCTATCAGTTTCTCAATTTTGAAATGTGCTAATTCAATAAATGGAAATAAAGAAAATACAAAAGATAATAAATCCGCACCTACAGAAGTGGCCATTGCCTTCAAAAGATGGATTAGCAATTCAACAATTTCTATTCCCAGGTGCTTGGTAAGTGACTTCCAGCTGTTCAGTAGTCTGTCTGTCTTAAACATTTTTCTGGCAAAAACAGATTTTTTAAAAATTTGATTTAAACACTTTTAATATAATTTAATAAAGGTAAACCTTAATATAGGTTGCCACCATTTCACATTTAAAAAGGGAAATGTAAATTATTTAAATTTAAAAATACAAGGCTTTCTGGGAAAAGGGAATTTTTTGTATCTTTTTTTAAACCACAGTTTTTATTCATCCAGTCCAAAAGTAGAAAATACAGATAGAGAATTATAATTTTACTGCCTTAGAATGATTTCATGACAACATTCATTCCCTTTCTTATTGTCTTTGAGCCACATCTCTTGACTTTACAGGCAAAGACAAATCTTTCGTACTGCTAGTGATTCAGAGCCAATATAGACATGGAAAAGCAAGTTAGAACCTATTCTTCTGTTATATACCATCGATAATATTGTCAACTTAGATCTGGTTGCACAACACGAGCAATAATGTGAGAGACATAAAAAATAGAACTGGTTTTCAGATGCTAGGCTGTTTGTAGCACTGATAGCAAATAAAAAAAAATCTGACTCCTGAACTGAGCCAATTTGCCCTTGAGTTTACCGAGCAAAAGTAAATTTGTATCCCCACATTTTAGACTTTAAATCTACTATAAATATGCACTACTATCAGTGCTAAAATGTGGTGCTGTGGGTATTTTTAGGTAGAGTATTTGTCATGTTACAATGTGCAATGTTAGCTTCTATTTAAATTCAGAGTACAAAAGAAACTAGCTTCTGCAATACAGAATCATAAAATTAATTGTAAAAGCAGGTCACAGTAGTCCTTCAGAGAAGGTAGGGAGGGTGACACTCTAGGGCATTTATAAACATGCTCTGGGAATGGAGGGGGGCAGCCATGCTAATTAAAGCATCCAGAGAATCTTGTGTATCAGCCATCCCAACACTTCAAAATGGTGGTAGGCGTGCTTTATTTAAAGCTTGTTTTAGAAAAAGCACCCCACTGTCATTTTAAAGTGTGGGCACACTGATACACAAGATGCTGAAGGCCAGTAGAACATGGTTATCACCATGCTCCAGCAGACTTGATTAATTGAGTCTGTTCCAACACTCTGTAATTACAATCCATCAGCAGCCTCCCTGCTCAAGTATAGGCTCTAAGACTATGTGAAGCTTTGGGTGCTGATTCAATTCAGAGGAGATTCAGCCTGATTCAGCAGCCAAATCTCTGAATCCAAATCAAATCAGGGGACTAATTAAAAGGTCTGCATAAATTCGAAACTCTCCAAATTGATTCGGAAAAGATTCAGAGAGTTTCGGCCAATTCAGGCAGTCCCCACTGGTTGCAGCAAGGACTCCATGTTGGTAAGTAAGGGGCAGGGGAGGAGAGAGGAAGCTGGAAAAGGGAGAAGGGAACCTTGGGGGAATACCTGCCAGGACCCATTCCCTCCCTACTCCCCCAGCCCAGCTGCCGGTCCCTTAAAAAAAAAAAGGCCTGACTCACTGGCTGCTGCAGCAGCCTTGGGGCTTCCGGAGGCTCACGGCAGAACCTGCCATGCAGTACAGGGCAGTGGGGGGCAGCAGGGCTCTCCCCCCACCTGGCAGGAGCTGGTAATACAGGCCTACTTTTTTTTTAAAGGGCTGGGAGTTGGGACAGCAAGGGCAGCCATGGCAGGGCTGAGAGAGTGGGTGGTGGTCAGGGGCTCATGCAGAGACCCCCATGCAGTGGGAGGCAGCAGGGATCACCCCTCCACCCAGCAGCAGCTGGTGAGTGCATGCTTTTTTTTCCAAAGAGCCGGGAGCTGGGAATGGACAGGGCTGGGAAAGCAGGCCAGGGGTGGGGCCTGTGTGATTCGGAGATTTGGCTGATTCAGCAGCAGCCAAATCTCTAAATCAGATTCAGCTGAATTGATTCGGGACAGTGATTCAAATCACCGAATCAAATCACTGTCCCCCAAATCTGAATCTGAAGTGAATACTAGCCGCTTTGCACAGGCCTAATAGGCACCCTAAGCAATTAATAGTCCTTGGGTTATGAGGGATAATTCTGCCAACTCCTACATTGGGAACAAGAATCACAGGTCGGCCATACTTTGAAGTGCTAATAGCTTAACCTGGAGTGGTCTCTAGATATGGTTTAGAAACATAAGGAAAAAAAACAGGGTTGGAAGGGACCTCAGGACCTCAACCCCTGCTCTTCAAGGGTCATCCTTGTCTAAACGATTCAGGCAAGAGAATACCTAAATTGCTCTTAAAAACTTGCAATTATGGCAATTCCACAAAAGTTCTAATGATTAGCCAACCCTCTGTTTGAAAAGTAGGTCTCAATAGCCAACCTTATTGCAATTTAAAACTGTTACTTCCTGTTCTGACCTCGTAGGAGAATCTTATCATTATCATTTTTATAACAACCCTTTATGTATTCAAATGCTATCATCCTTCTCACTCTTCTCATGCTTAATGATATCAGGTATTCCAAGTGTTCCTTGAAAGTCATGTTTTCTAATCATTTTTGTTGCTCTCTCCTACACTTTGTGCAATTTGTCTTTTTTACCATGAAGTGTCAAAACACTGAACACAGTACTCCAGGTGCTGAATACGATGGAATAATCACTTTCTGCAGCTGCCTTATGATGTATCATGTGTGTGAGTGTGTGCATGTGCACATGCATGTGCATGCATGAACATGCAAAATAAAGGAAAGCAAGCATATTCAAAAAGAACAATGATTCCAGCAATTAAAGTGTTACCACGCCTTTCACGGAGATTTGCTCAGAAACTTTCCAATTTGTAAAACTTTTCTTCAATACAAAAATGATTTTTCAAAGAAACATTTTTTTGTCAAAAAAAGTTCATTTCAGTTAAAATTTTCAGGTGTATGAAAAAAAATCAAAGTATCCCTCCTGACCCATTTTCTCCCTATTTTAGTCAACAAACCTTTTTGTATATTTCCATGCTGGCAGAAATAAGAATTGGAAATGTTGGCAGAAATAAAAATATCAACAGGAAAAACTATCAAAGGGAAAAAATTGCTCCCTGACCAGCTTTGCTTTGAAGTCTGAGAAGTGGAGCCGTAAATATTGTTGAGACAGTCTTGACCCATACTATTACCAAATTAGTTCTCAGAGGTTCAAGGACTGGATTTGTAGTTTGTACCAGGGAAAGGGGCCAGATCTGAAACAAAACAACTGCTTTTAAAGGAACAGAACAGTGCTGACAAACCAGTAAAAGCAGCAATACTAAAAAATGAATCCATTGTCATCCTGCATAGTTTACAATGGCAAAGAAAGGAGGGAGTCTAGCAAGAAAGAGAATGCACTACCCTAAGCTCAGCAGAACAAAGGCATAAAACAACCTAGGAGATACAGAAAAAACTTAAAGGACTTCTTATCTGGAGGATTGATAGTCGTGCTCTGAAGCACTGTTGTATTTCAGAGGAGCTCTTTGAAAGACAGAATGAATGGAAAGAAATAGCAAAAAGAAATTGTCTGTTCATCATGTTAAGAATTAGGAAGTACTGAGTTCTATTTCTGGTTCTCCCACTGAGTCAGTGTGTGTACTGGTATCTTTGTCTATGCAATTTCATCTTTAATATGGTATCAGTAATAAATATATTTACTTATTCCACTAGAGTATTGTGACTGAGGTCTCTGTTGCAGTTTGCCAAGTACTTTGAGGTGCCACTCAGATAAAGGAACTATAAAAAGCTATCAAGATTTACTTAATATCTTCCAATAAAAAGTTACCACTGTTAAAATCATACTTCTTATACAAGTTCCTGTGAGTATGAGATGTAAAAGGTTTCAGTGTGTTTGTACTGGATCTTAGGTACTGAAACCACTCTTGGTGTTACAATTTAAGAATTGATATTGAATCTTCTAGTGTATAAGTAGAAAAAAGTAGGAGCAACTTTTCCTGACAAAACTGTAGTAAGTCATAATTTCCCACAATATGCTATCTGCTTTTTAATGGCTAGTGTTATGGTGTAAATAACTAATTAGTATCTGAGTGCTGATCTCTCTATTGGCACATTAGCCTGCTAAAAGAAAAGATGTTGTTTGCAAAGCACAGTAAAAATACCAGCTGAAAGACTTATTCTTAATACCAAACTGACGGTAGCCTGAACAAATGAAGAGTCTTGATGTGATTTAGTATAATGCCAACAGTGAACACAACTGTAAATTATTTTTGCAACCTTCTCTCAGAGTCCCAAATTGCCTTTTTACTATCTGCATTCCTAATGATGGCTGATATATCCCCAGAAAAGAAAAATACTGATCTCCTTTATCTCAATTTAGCTACTGGGCTGGTTGTTTTTATATATTCAGCAGCAACAGGGACCAAAAAAAATCCACTGTTTTTACTAAAGTAGTAAAATAAATATATTCTAAGAAAAGTAGAAATCACAGTTTATGAGTAGAAAGCTTTTATAGTGGTAATTTAACCTGGCTGTTATTTACACTATAAAACAGTCTCTGTGTCTGAAGCTGTGTTTACTAGAAAGATCAGAGAAGTTTTTTTGCAATTTTAGTTGGCTTTATTGAGAGAGAACTGACAAAGCCATAAACTATGATATATGCTGAGCAGAAATTGTAATAATTTGAGAACATCTATTTGTTTGAAATGTTTAGAATTTCCCCTTCTAAACTCAGGAGTCTCAAAAAGAAGCAGAAAATGGTATATAGACAATATACCACTCATATAGATAATAAAACATCCATTGTCTGTTTCTCTAGGTATTAATGTATCAATGTATTGTAGTATATTACCAGGACTTTGTACTTGAATGTCAGGGGGATGTGAAAAAGCATATGTTTAGGTTTTGGAGGAAGGCACAGAGAACCCAAGAATGTGAACTACAAAGATAAAAGTTTCTGTTATCTGATCTGAACCACATGGGGTGTACCTACATGTGTTCTTTACTGTGGAGGTGACTGATTAACTCTGCAGTAAAGTGTCACTATCTACATGTGCATTGGTATTAGGGCTTGGTGAACTAATTAACTGCACTGCAGAATACTACTGTCCAGGACAAGTATTATCCTACAACAAAGTAGCTACATGTACTGAAATGCACAGGTACATGATGACCAGGGCTGGCTGAGGCACAAAGCTGCTACAATGCAGAGGCTGCCTACTGGCTAGTCCCACATTGTAGCAGCCTCGTGCACCAGCCAGCCTCTCTGCAACCCTTTGAGCTGTGGTAGAGCAGCCCCAGGCTGACCCCATGGGCACTCTGCCAGCTGGGGCTGATCCACCCTGGCTCAACCTGCTGCAGTCCTGGGCATATGTGTAAATGGCACACCTGGGAGCAATAAACTCTGGTGCAAACCACACCCAAGTTTATTGCTAAATGCTAATTGTGCATGTAGATGTACCTACTGATCTTTATTTGGACCAGATCTTATACTCTTTACATGCCAACCAAAAGAGGACCAGCATAATCAGAACCAATTAAGGGATATTTGCAACTCAGCTGAAGTACAGCCCCTGTAACTATAGATACAATTTGCTGCAAAATCTTATTGTAGATTAAAGGACAAGTCCTATTTCCTTTTTCCATTCCTAAGGGCACATATGACTCTAGCTAAGTGCAACTGTTGGTATTTATACAGATTTTAGATCCTAGTTCCACCAGTGACAAAATATGATTGTGGAGGGAGGGTGCAGAGGAAGGGAATGGCACCCCTAACTGTCAGCACAGTAACCTAGTAGTGGTTAGGACCCTTGCACTGGGATTGAGAGCCAGGTTTAGGAGGCCCAAAGGAGGTTTCAACCTGTATCTCCCACTTCCCAGCAAAGTGATCTAATAGCTATGCATTGTCCAAAGCACCCTCTAGTCCTCCTTCTCTTGTCATTGCCTCACTGGGCAATTAGTGATGTCCCCTAATGGTCAACCTTAATCTTGCCCAGCTCCCACTCCAGACTCTCAGCCTCACCCTGCTTCCTTGCCTTTCACAACTAGATGTTAAGGAAGAAAGGGCACTGTCCTCAGAGGCTAATGAACCCTGGGTGCTCTCTTTATATTACATTGTTCTCTTGAGCTTGAATTGAGTCACCTAATTGTGTTCTGGCCCTGCTATCTACAGTGTCTCAGACTTGGGGCTCTGACCCTGTGGTCTCAGTCTCCCTAAAAGCTAAATCCATGGCTCCCAGCCTTCCCTACAGCCATGTTTATGTCTCATAGATGTTATTTTGCCAATATTCTTTGCCCCTGTTGGGGCCTCAGCCTTCTTGCTTTGACCCACCTTTATTCTTGCTGTAGCTCCCCTGGGCCAGAGCAAAATTTTTCACAGTCTCTTGAGCCCCCCTGGCTGAGGTCAAGGCTGTCCCAGTCTTTCTTGAGCCCCCTGGCCCAAAGCAAAGCTGTTCTTTATGCCAGCCTTTGCCCTTGTCTCAGCCCCTTACGTGCTCAACTCTCTAGGGTTTTCTGTTACCAGCATCTAAATGGGTGCCCCTCCAGACCTCTGTAGTCTCCTATCAACCCCTTTCAGTCACATCCAGTCTTCTGCCAGCTATAATAAACCCCTTCAGGGTCCTCAGCGACTTCCTAACCTTTGACTCCTATGTCTGTAACAGCTTTACAAGTACCTGGTTGGTTGTGTTCGAGTCTGTTATGTCTCAGCCCAGAAAAAATTCTATTTGAAATAGGAGTCAGACTTTTATTAAGCTGGGGACCCACCCCTGATGACATGGCTTCATGCTCAGCCTACTGTCAGATGTTGCTGCTTAGCTACTAGGCTGCAGCCACTGCTTTTTTCCTGCTGTCCTTTAACCCCTTGTGGGGTTAGGTAGGTGGTCTTTCACCTGCCTCTCAAGTAGCTAGCAGCCTGCCTGTCAACTACCAGAGATTGAGGATCCCTACTACAGTAACCATGAGCAGACGATAGCCAGAGCCAGGAAGTGAGCAAGCTAAGGGTGTCACTCAGTAAGACAGGTGCTACATTGAGAAGGGGAGGGTCCTGGGTTCTAGCCTTGTTTATTTTTCTGCATCTTGTAGTTAATATTTGGTGGAGAAAGTAATGGGATGGTTTGTGCCCCATCAGAAGTAAAGGCCAGAATCAATACCTCCTCCCTTCCAAGATAGAGTCCTTCCCCGCAGTGTCACATTCCTGCCTTACTCTCCTCATGGCCTCAAATCTTTTCCTCTTCTAGCTGCCCACTATAACAGTTTCAACTGGAAGGCTGGAGAGTGCTTTGGACAATGCTTAGCTTATGGCCTGGTCATAAAAGCATTGGGCTTGGAAGCAAGAGATACAGATTCAACTCTCCTTTGAGTAAGAGGGGACCCAGAAATTGGGTTCTTCTATCCCGCTCCCCTAGCAACTAGGCTATTGGATAAAAGGGTAAGAAGTCTGTCATCCTTTTCTGTGAAACAGTTGCTAATCATGGATTTCTTCTAACCAAATATCCTGGGACTTACATAGCATTAAGTATACCTGGGTAATTCTCATCTGCTCCAGAGCTTATGTGGCCATTGTGCAGCCTTCTATGCTCAGATGGGAAGTACAAGCAAGCATATGTACACAAGTGGAAACAGCATGCAAAGCACCACAAATTTCACCTATACAGATATGTAAGTACCTCTTAAACTTGTAAAGGTGGAGTAGGATTTGGCAGTAAGAGTATTCACATGGAGACAATATAAGGACTATGTAGTAGGCTGTAACTTTACGTCTTATCTTACTCCACACTGCCTTCTTGTGTTGACAAGTGCTCTGATGCATATTTGTAGATGGGCATTTTGGAAGATGGGAAGGATGCTTAAGTTCATCATTAGCTTTCCTATCATTTCATAAAATTAATTGAATAAGAGGGCAAGACAGGGTGCATCTACATGAGATGCTACCATGCACTAGCAATGAGCTACTGCACAGTACGTCATTGACGTGTGCAGTAGTGTTGCCAGGCACTAACCATGATGCAATGCTACTGCGCAGTAGTGTAAAAAAACCCATGTGGCAATGGTACTGTGCAGCAATGCCAGTACAGTAATGTCAGTTACTGCACAGTCATTTAGTATTTGCTTGATTATGCGGTAACAACTCTGCAGTCTGCCATTTGTGTAGATGCAGCCACACGGTAACAAATATGGGAGTGTTAAATCATGCTGGTATGCATTCATGGAAACATTGATTAATAAGAAAAGACTCAGATGGCTTGGTCATATCAAACAAATGCTGGATCATATTATCCCAAAGAATGTATTGTACTCTGAAGCTCATGATGGTTGTAGAAAAAGAGGCAGACCACTGCACAGACTTTGGGATGCTTGCAAAGGTAATTTAGCATTCTTTGGAATCTCTGTGGATGATTGGAAAAGGAGTTTAAAATGCTGCTCTGGTTGATGGAGTCAGCCTGCAATTGGTTGATGGAGCAAGGTACTGCAATTGTCAGAAGAGAAAAGAATCTGCTGCTCAGAGTCAAAGCAATGCTAGTGTGTGGGTGTGCCCTACCTGTGGGCAGGACTGTCACTGGCATATCAGACTCAGCAGCCATCAAAGAACTCCTTGGCACACACACACCATGCTCTGTAAAGCGCAGTGGTGACAATTGAAATATTAGAATGATAATTCAAACAACTAGCCTTGCGCACAATCTTCCAAGACACAGATGAGCAAAAAAGTTTAAGAAATGAAACCAAAGAGAATCTATGCTATGCAGAGAGTGAATTATTAACCTCCTGGCCCCTGCTGTTATACTTCTTCAAGGAAACATGCTTAAACTGGTCCCACATGTAAACATTTTTTCTGCAAATAGCAGGGAATAAATCCCAACCCATTCTGTATTCCCCTGACACTCCTCAACTGTTAACTGTGAAAAATAGGGCTGTCTCCTGAATGGTATTTGTTGTACAGACCCAGATCCCCTGACACTTTTTCAGTGAGCCCCTTCCATTCTCTTTGGTCTCTTCTCCCTGATCTGTGTCACTTTGGAGAGTTGCAGGTGGGTGTCCAGGAAATGCAGGAATTAAAAGCAGTACTCATGGTCCCATTACTGACAGGCATCTAGAGGGATTATTTGAGTTTTAACTGATTTGTTACCAGCCACAGGTATAGCCCTACCACATCTTGTCTCCTGATTCTAGAAACTATAGATATTCTGGGGTCAAAAATAAACAAAAAAACAGAAGCACTGCAAACTCAGCCAATGCACATGGCTGAAAAGTGGAGCCAACCCACACAGAGCCATACTTCACTGCCAGCCAGGGTCCACACAACAGTCACCATGACTACAATTCCAGAAGGTCCCCAGGACCCCAGGTAAGGCTGCTGGAGCCTGCACAGTGCTGGCCTCAGCCTCCTCTACTCCACCCAGGGTAACTTGCTGCACACCAAAGCAGGGACCATCTTTTACAGCATCTTCTCATGTATATCACCAAATGCAATAATTTCCTGATTTCAGCTGAATCCTTAAGGTTCTATCATAGTTCAAATTATGACAAAGTCATGATTATCCACATGAGAAACACCATTCCCAGAGTCAGACTTGTCTATTCAGCAATTAGAAACTTACTATGTCAACTACATATCCAATCAAAACCGCTCAAATTTAACATCACGCTGCAAAGCAGTAGCTACCTACAGCCCAAGAATATTTTCTTTTCTCCTCTGCCCTCCCTGTCCTTGAAATAATTTGGCAAGTACTTTTGGATAGTCACTATATTTGAGAGAACCACAGAATCAGTGGAAAATTTATGACGTTGAGGGAACACTTTATATTTGTAGAATAAAAAAAGAAAATGCTCTAGGTGCTAAGTTGGAGTCACTACAAGGACTTAGTCTAGTGACCATTCTTAGTTGTCACCATTTCAATATTACAGGCAGTGAAACTCAACCTTATGCAAAAGTTAGCAGTGGCCCGAGTGCTTAGGGATGAAATTGGACTCCACTGGGCACATCTACATGAGACATTTACTCTGTGGTTGACTAATTAGCTGTGCAGTAAACATCTCAGCATCTATACATGCACCTCGATTAGGCCGGAGTAAACTAATTTACAGTATTTACAAGTACTATCCTGATGTGGAGTAAAACAATCTGCAGCAGTGCTGCCTGGCTGGCTGGGGGCATGAGGGTACTTCAGTGCAGGGGCCACCTACCAGCTAGCTCCATGCTGAAGGTCCCTTCTACCCCAGCCAGCCCCTCTGCAACACAATGAGCCATGGGGGAGCAGCTCCAGGCTGGCAGGCTGACTCCCAGAACCCCCTCCCAGCCAGGGCTGCTCCACCTGGGCTCCACATGCTGCACCTGTATAAACTGCAGAGCTTATTGCTCCAGAGTTAGTTGCTCCTGGCCTCAGGTTCAAACAGCTCACCCAGGAGCAATTAATTGGAGCAATAAACTCAGCAGTTTATTCAGGCACCATAACTGCACATGTAGACATACCCATGAGTACACAAGAGTTATGTTGTGTCTGAGCCTTGGACCAATAAGGTCTTTTCCCCTCTCCAAAGCAAGATCATTCCCTACAATGCAGTTGCCAGTTCTTTGTTAAATCTAGTGTTAAAATGACTGGTAAGTGATGGGACTTTTTACTGTTAAGAGACCATTCTTTTACCTGATGTGTCGTGGTCATGACCTTTTAAATAGGGACATATCCCTGTTGCTTCTTATTGTTATTCTGACACTGTTCAAAATGTCTTCTTTAGGGATTTCACTCTCTATTGTGAGTCCAGATATATTTTAGCATTCACCGATGCCCTTCAGTGTATAATTCTTCTGTCACAAGCCGAGACTGCAGCAGTAGTTTAGCGTAACTATGGTATATATAATACATACTGCCAAAAAACCCTAATACTTAAAAAGCTTTAAGTTTCCAAAGTCAAAAAGTTAGAAAAACACCAGCATTAAGCTTGGGTGTACAACTGTATTTCAGCTCCTTTTTGCATTTGCATTATAATACAGTCTTTAATTACATGATCACAAACTTTTTTTTCCCACAGGGTCCCTTACTCATTCAGGGCCAGGATGCATGGGTCTCCCTGAAAGAGTATGTATTCAATATTGCTTTTTGCCCTTATCATTCATTGCATGGTCCTGTGTCCTGTTTACTGCACACCATCAAAACTTTGCACTGAATATGGAAATATTAATTTCCTCATGGCTTTTTCCATGGTGCTCTTATCATAGCCTTAGTTCTTTGTAAGCCTAAATTAATGTATCTTTGTAGCTCTCCTGTAAGATGAAGGAATATTAGTTAACCATTTTTGCACATAGGAAGCTAAGGCACACAAATTAAAGCCAGAACTATGAGCTTGGAGGGGAGGGGCAGTTTGAGAAGCCAAGAGTATGATATTTCAGAGTATTCAGCATTTCATAGCACTCTATGTGTTCACAGCACAGCTCCCATTAACCTGTAATATTTGTAAGTGCTTAGCACTTTGGAAAATCAGGCCCTAGAGTATTAAGTTGATTATTCAGAAAATGAACAACGCCAAGTGGCCATATCACAGGTGATTGGCCCCTTTAGGGGAACTGGTTAGCCCATCTGTGAAACAGTCAGCCTGGCTCCCCAGATGAGAGAAATTATCACAGTCCTATGATGGGTAGGTTATGTACTTAAATCAGGCCAGGAGATAAAAGCAAACCTTCCAGAGAAGCAAAGGGGGAGGTTTGCTTGCTCAGCTTTCTTGGTGTAGAGAGTGAAAGGAAGGAGATGTAAAAGGAGCCTAGGCTGAGAGCTGTGACTGATTTAAGTTAGCAGCACAGATCCTAGAAGGAAGATCTTCCTTCTATGGGATTCTTGATCTTGAGAAAATAAGCTAAATGAGCTAACAGCAAGCCCAGAAAGTAGACTGTGGAATTTCAGTTATAAGAAGGGGGATACCTATGGAAATTATCACAGTGAAGATGTAGGATTCCTAATGCAAAGAAAAGAGTACCAGAATATCATATAAGCTTAAAAAGAATGGCTATGAAACGCCTGAATCAAATTGAATGAGGCTTGTACGACAAAGGAAGTCTTCAATATGCAGTGGGAGACTTAGTAAGTGAGATCCCATAAAAGTAGGCATCCTACTGTAAACATTTTGGCTGGGCAATGAGTTCTCATAGGCTAGGGACAGACATTCAAAAAGCCTGAGCTTGAATTGATTCAATCTTTGCAGTTTCGTGTAACCTGCAAAGCTAGAACCAATCTGGAGGTGGATAGACAGGCATTCCCTTTTCATTCCAGAAATGCAGAGATATGCCTGCAATGGCTCAGGCTAGAAGCTGGGGAGCACTAGAGCAGCCCTCCCTTACTACTGAGCTGAGGAAGGGGTATGGGCAGGTCCCAGCAGGACACTCTGATTATCCCAGCAAGGAATTAATAACAGTGCTTATCACTCCTAACTCCTAATATATTAGGGCTGTGAGAAGCTTTGCTCTGCTATTTGATTCAGAGAAGTTTCAACCCAATTTATAAGCCAAATCTCTGAATCTGAATCAAATCGGGAGAAGACAGAAAACCTCTGAATTGATTTGGAGGCTCCAAATCAATTTAGAAAAGATTCAGAAAAGATTCAGAGATTCAGAAGGCAGTCTTTCAGGGGAACAGAAACTGAGAAGAGGGAGCAGGAGCAAGCAGGGAAAGACTGACATCTCTAGCTGGCCAGTAACTGCGATCTTTCCCTGAGTCCCCTGCCAATCACAGTGCTCTGGGGGACAGATGTAGAAACAGCATATAAGTCTCTGTCTGCAGGCTTTCTGTGCCTTTTGTGAATTATTTCTGCCCAAGCAACAGCATGTGAAAGGTACTAGACTGGCTTGGCTTCCTACCTAGTCAGTCTCTTGCTACATTTTTTCTTGGACAGGATTAGATATAGTTTATTAACTATAATCCCTCTACTTATCCCTATCCAATCCATTTCTTTCAATTTATATTTATTCTTGGGTATATATTTTTTTCCAACACTTTTTAAAAGGAAAGCTGTGTTTTCCCTGGCAGTGAGATCCATCACTGTACAGGGAACCACATATATTACACACACTCACATACATACATCATAGAAGAAGAAATCAGACATTATTACAACACAGAAGTCAGATATTCATAGAAGAAGAGATTGTATATAGTTATTAATATTATTAATTATAGTTACATACAGACTAAAGACAACACAGAAGAAGTTAGATATTCAAATTAACACAACACAGAAATCAGACACTCAGTCATAGAAGAGATTTAGTTATACACACAACAGTAAACAACACAGAAGTCAAAGATTCAAATTAACACAGCAGAAATGAGTCATAGAAGAAGAGATCAGATTATATATATAATTATTATTATTAGTTATAGTTACAATCAGACTACAGACAACACAGAAGTCATATAGAGATTCAGATTAACACAACACGGAAGTCAGAGAGTCATAGAAGAAGAAGAGGTATTATTTTAGGTATAGACGTAACAGTAAACAAAACACAGAAGAAGTCAGATACAGTCATGCATCAGAGAAGAAGAACACATATATTAGTAGTAAGTTACACACACAGACACATTTTCCATCACAGGAAAAATTAATATGAAGCATGCTGGAAAAGCAGGTCTTCTGGCATGGGAGGGAGAAGGGGGAGGAGAAGAGATAGGGCTGCAAGTTCCTCCCACCCACCTCCCCAAACATCCTCTTTTCTGGCAGCCATGAGTCTTCTGCTGCCAGTGGAAGCAAGGAAGTGGGAACAGTAACTGTCCCTGCACCTATACCACTTCCCCTAACTCCAGAAATAGGCACCAGCAGCAGAACAACTGTTTTCTCCACCCCAATTTCATCTTCCAGCATGAGCCTCCCACTGCCAGAGGAGAAGCTGGATCTGGATCCAGGGGACCTGAGCGCCCTAGCAAAAGAAATTCTGGGTACTCTTAGTTTGTGCTCCACACCCTGCAAAGTTCCCCTAGACCCAGGTCTCCTTGTCAGGAAGGCACCTCAGAGGAGGTTGTGAAGGCAAGTGGCTGGTGATGAGGTTAGGTTAGCAAGGTTTGGTGCTTGTTTGAATTTACAAACCACTTTTCAGATCTGGGCTTATGAACTTCACATCATCAGCCTCCTAGGTACAGAAATTCATGGACTCAATATAGACATTGGAATTCTAATACACTACAACTTGCTGGACATCTGACTCCCCAGGTACCTCTGCACTTTTACCAGCACTACTATATCCCCCTTCCCGCCCCCCCATCTCCCCATCCTAGTCTGTCCCTCACGCCCTGATCCTTCCATTTCCATTTTCACTGTCTTTCTTTCCTGAATTGTATGCCAGCCTCTGGCTCCTTTACTATTTGGGGCTGGATTCAAAGATCTTCTGAGGTCCCTTCCAGCCCTAATGTCTATGAAATCTATTAAACCTATTCCTTCCATCCAGAAACAGCACACACACACTCTAACTGCAGCCCTCAAACTGACGAAGAGTTTTTCAACCCGACGAAGAGTTTTTCAACCCAAAAGCTTGCTAAGATATATTTCTCTAACTATTTAGTCAGTCTACTAAAAGATACCATATTGACCCAAAGGACCTTGTCTGCCAGTGCCATGTCCCTAGACCAACACCCCTAACACCTGTCCCCAGTCAGCTGACCAAAAGGATGCAGGGCCCTGGACACATCTAAACCCCAGGGCTGGGGCTGGCAAGGAGACTTCTCTGGAAACTGCTGGAGAAGAAGTTCCTGCTGGAAAGGAAAGAAAGGCTCTAGTATGTGACAGTTTGGCTGCCTGAGATGCTGCTGGTGCTACTGTGCTGCAGTACACTGCAGTGCTTACCTGTTGTTACAGGCAGTCCTCAGGCATACAACACAATTGGTTCCTGAAAACCACATTTTAAGTTGAAATGTTGTAACTCAGAACCAATTTTCTCATAAGAAACAATGTTATAAATGGGGGATTGGTTCCTAAACCAAGGCCTGATACTTTATTTTCACCAAAAATACCCCAGAATTTTATACTCGATCAATTATAGATGAGTACTATAGCTACATTAATGTATTTATATTGTGAATATCAATCATATTCTTTTGGAAGGACTTCGATGAGGTGACATTGCCGGACTTTTTTGACAAGCTCTTGGCTTCTCAGGAGTCTTGGCTGAAGGTTTTTCTGGAGTCTTGTCTGCTTTCTTAAAGAAAGTGTCCAACAAAGTTTGGACAGATGTTCTCCAGGGAGATGGGCGATGCAGCAAAGTTGTTCACTGGCATGGCATCACATAAGATCAAGCATTGTAAAGTCTAAACTGATGTCAGAAAGTTGAAACAGGGTGTCAATTTATAAATGTTGTAAGTGCAAAAAGTTGTAACTCAAAATGTTGTAAGTCAAGGCTGCTTGTATTTAAAGTGGTGGACTGGGATGAGGCTGTAAGCAGGAGGAGACCCCATTGGGGCACACTACCTTGTCATGTAGAGGCTCCAGAACCAGTGAGAGCACACCTTAACACACACACAGTCACACAGTGAGGGCATACCTTAATACATATGCTGGAGAAGAAGCTTCTGCAGGAGAGAAAAGAAAGGCTCTGTCAGTTTGGCTGCCTGAGATGCTGCTGATGCTACTGTGCTAGTGCTCACTAAGTTATTTTATTACCTGTTGTTAGTTAAAGTGATGAATTAGGCTAAAGCTGTAGGGGAGAAGGAGGCCTCATTGGGGCACACTACTGTATCATATAGAGACCCCAGAGTCAGTGAGGTGCACCTTAACACACACACAGTGTCACTAATGTCACCAGTTTTGCTTGTCAGCAACCTGAGGTGCAGTTTCCCAGAAACCCCTGCACCTATCTCCTTGAAACCTGGCAGACTTCATGGCCTCAGCAGGGGCTAGCATGCTGGCAGTTTTCACCCCACTGTACCTTAACACACATATGTAACATGAGTTTTGCTTGTCAGAAACTTGCATTGCAGTTTCCCAAAACCTCTGCACCTATCTTCTCGAAACATTGCAGACCTCATGCCCACAGAAGGGGCTACCATCTCTTCTGTTTTCATCTAAAACTGCCTTAACACTCACGTGTGACATGAGTTTTGCTTTGAAGACTTTGAGGTTCAGTTTCCCAGAAACCCTGCACCTATCTCGCTGAAACTTGGCAGGCTTCATGCCCACAGAAGGGGCTATCATCCCTGAAATTTTTATCAGCCAAAAATGAAAAAATTATAAGTATTTCAGTGATTTCCCATTATAGTCTATTGCTGAATCTCTCCATAACGGCATTGAATCTTCTGAAGCCAATTCAGCCAAATGGATTCAGGACAGTGATCTGAATCTCTGAATCAAACCACTATCCTCCAAATCAGCCGAATCTGAATCAAATGTATTCCTATTTACACAGGCCTAGTATTTATCACCTCATTAAGAAAACAACGAGGGACATTACCAGCTATCTGTTGATTCTGCCTTTATCACAGCAGACTGTAGCCAGCATGTGGTGTGTTAGCTATTATACAGATAGTCTCAGCAAGACAGAGGGGAGGGGGAATTCTTGCTTAGCAGGGAGTGGTGAGTGGGGGCTGGAAGGGGAGGAGGGCAGCCTGTAAGTCTCTTCAAGAGCTGCAGCCAGGGAGCAGAGGGGAGGGGTGAGCCCTGCTATGGAGCAGAGATCCCTGCCCAGACCAGAGAGCATGCCAGGATGCTGGGGAAGTCTGGTTTATCTTAAACCAGCATGCGGTCTGGGACAGATTTCATAAACCGGTTTGGCCCAAATCAGTTAAGTCAGATACTATATTCAACAGGTTTATCTCAAACTGATTTCAGCCATTTTCAGACTCGTTTATGTGCATTGAACATGTGTTCTGTTACAGGTTTAAACCAGTTTCTGATCATTTAAACTGGCTTTTGTTTAATTTCTGTCCCTAGCCATAAGGGCCAGGGAGGGAATTGCAAACAGTAGACCCACAGAGCTATTTTGCATTACAAAGGGGTGACTTTGGCACCCCTATGAGGTCACTTGTGAAAATTTTGATTCATACTACTTTTGCACTATCGCATAGGGCTGCTAGAGTAAAGGCAGGGTAGGATGGGATCCAGTTCTCCAGGGTGGCAATCATCTACTTCTAACCACAAGATTTTCTTTTCTCTTCCTGCAGTTTCATGCTTTGCTTGTCATTCCTCTTAACAACAAATGAGTCAGGCATCAACAGCCTCTTTCGTTGTACAATTATTACACAGCTCCAAAGTACTGTTCATCCACTGAACAGAGGTGTGGTCGGTGAGGCTAACCCTTTTTTCTCCCTCAGCACTCTCTGTTATGAAGAGAAATTCTACTTGCCTGTGCTGACCCCTCACACCTGTAACTGACTTTTGCTATGAACAGGTTATTGTGGCACTTGCCAATAGCGGTGACTGATGTGATGAGTATCCCAAGAAAAATGTTTGCATTTGAATTGCTTTTCATCCTAAAACAAGATAAAAAGTCCAAGCCACAGTTCCAGGTGGAGGGACTTCCAGAAAACTCATTTTAGCAGAGCCAAAACAGATTTTTTTTTCAGTCTGTTGGCAAACTGCCTGGAGGTCTCTTGTCAATTCCATTTTTCTGCCTCCAGGCAGAAAAATGGAATTGACAAAAGTCTTCCTTCCAACCCCTGAGTGCCCTGACTTTCTGGCTCTCCTTTAACCCAGCTGCCAGACATTTAGGCAGCCTGTGGGTTCTGCGGAGAGTCAGGGAGCACAGCCTCTCTCCATTATGCCCCTTCTAAGCTAAGCTGCAGCAGTCCAGCTGTCTTTCTGGAAGAATCTGGCCAATTTTGTTTTCTCCCTGCAGGCACATAGCTGAAGAGTCATCATTTCAGTTTTCCCAAAAGAAAATTTTCAAACTGGGGGCATAGTGGAGGTGGGGGGTTTCCCTTGAAAAATGTTGATTCTGTTAAAAGGAATATCATTCTGACAGAAAATCCCCAAACAGATCTTTTTTCTACATAAAAGTTTCAGCGAGGATGAATTTTAAGATTAAAAAAGGGAGCTAGATATGTGGTGAATAGGCTGCATGAACTGCTTTGTATCTAGGGCCTTATATCAGGGTGTTAGTTGTATGCAGAGACACAATCAATTGTTCACCTTGAGCTCAGTCAGAAAGCCCAGCTAGCTATCTTACACCTGTCACTAAGGCAAATCTCTGCTTCTCTATTTAATGATCCTTTATCATCCTCCATGGAAACATTGCTACAACTTTTACTTCTTCCTCAACAACTTAGGGAGCTTTTTTTTTGATTTCTGGTACTCCCATATGATGGCAAGGTGGGGCAACTGTGTGGCTGGACGTTGACATGTGATCTGGCTAGGCTGACCTACTGGATACTAAGGTTAATAGTGGATACAGAGAGCCTTAATTTGCTTGGAAATTGATCTGCCTTTCAAACACCATCAGAAAGTGCAGGACTGGGCCTTTACATGTCTGGAGATGGCCTTTGGAAACTCAGAGCAACCATACTTTTCATGCATCCTCTGCACAGAACCAGTGAACACTGATGCTGACCTTTAGATGCATCACTTCTTTTTTCCCCTTCCTTTATAATCCATTTGGCCATCCCAAGCCAAGCCAGGGGACTCTGAAGGCAGTATGAACTTAAGATTGATTTCAATATAGTTGGGAGATATGTGACTTAGTGGGTGCATGTTTATGAGTTGCTTAATGCGTAGTTGACTGTTCATTATAGCATCACAGCAAAAACCATGCTATTAGGCTAATGTGCAGTAGTATTATTAGTTCACTGTGCAGCATGAAAAAGCATGTGATCACACTAATCTGCAGTAGGGCAGCCTACTGCATATTTATTTAGTACTCCTTTTTGCAAATACTAAATTTAATGCTCAGTAGGCATTGTGCATTAACAAACATGTATATGCGTGCAGTGAGGAACAAGATTTTGTCTGGTAATACCTTTTATTGGACAAACTATATAGTTCAGAGAGATGTAAGACAAGCTTTTAGGCACAAAATACCTGTCCCCAGGGCAGATACAGACAAAGGTAACTGTGAGGTACATATAACAAGTACTTCTGTTGAACCTTATTTTGTAAAGAGAACATTTACTTTAAGAAAGAAAGAGGTCAGTAAACTTGTAGAGTGAAGAGAGATTATCAGAGAGAGCTACATACCAGATGAAAGCTGCTGAAATAGATACAACAAATTATGAAAAAAATAAAAAGGTTATTATCTGTGGAATACAGAGAGGTTAGCAAAGGTAAGTTGTAATGAGACAATTACATAACAGTATTGTCTGTGTTTAAGTTCATTTTTTAGTTTCCTTTAGAGTTATGAATTTCAGTTCCCAAATCCCTCTTCTAGAAGTCTTACATAATTTTCTGTAGAGTGCAAAGACTGTGACATGACAGATGGAGTGGCTGTTCTGTGAAAATTGTTCATTAGGACTTAGGACTGTTTTTACCTGGGAACTCAGCTATCACAGAACTCAATGGGGAATTTAGCCACTTACTCAGCCAAGAAAGTCAAAAGATGGACATTTATGGTCCCTTGAGCAAGTTCTTAAAAAAATGGGAAGTAGTAAAAAAAAAGTATGTGATGTGTTAAGTTTTAATCAGCTGCTATCTAAACTAAATTTATTAGTTAGGAGGAAGTTGGCTTACAGTGCTTGATACCAAAGGTCTATGTCTTATAAGTTTCCCTTCCTCTCTTGGTTTTATCAGGGGGGTGTCCCCCTGTTTGTGCAATAGAAATCACTCAGAGAGCAGTGCATGTGCTGCACAATTTGCCAGGTTCATTGGGATGTTTTACTTCTAGGGTCATAAAGAGTTATCAAAGCTCTAACTCATTCTATTGACTTCAAATGCTCTTATGATATGATCTCTCATTCATTTAAACTTTGTGTACAGGAAAAATCAGGCTTTTGATGTCTTAGGTTTAAATACCTAGAATTTTGTGACAGCTGGATTGGTATAGAACCACCTCCATGTGCAGTAGGAGGAGAATTTTATTGTACCTATTCGCACATACTTTGGTAGAAGCAAGTTAGTAGTTACCACAAAGGTTCATAAGACATCTCAATCTTCTGGAAAGGGCACAAAATAAAGGGATATCAATTGCTGTTAGTGAAATGAGCTTTACTTTCCAAACCACTCTCAGATAGGAATGAACATACACTTACAGTTTGGAGCTAGCCTCTCTGAATATACACCACGTGTGCCTTCAACCTGTCAGAGCGGAGCCTCTCACACTTATATTAGATCTCTAGGTACAGCTCCCTGGATGGCAAACAGCCCCAACTTCATGAGATTATCTGCAAATCTTCCCTTTAGGATCTGTAACTAGTAGCAAATCCAGTGACACGCAACAGTCAAGATTGTTTCACTTCCACTGTAGGTTCAAAGCACACCGGGGTATTAAAAAAGCTTAGACACATGCTGCTTATCTCAGACCCTCCTACATGGCCAAATATGGGGATGAGAGAGTCATTCTGCTCCCCGGCAGGCTCTGCCTCCCTCTGTTTTTGTCTTGGACCACTTGGTTATCCACCTTGAAGGCCTTATAGTTTCATACTTTCCTGCTTGGATTCCCTGCTCCTGTTATGACAAAAAACAGACTGCTGATTTCAACATGATCAAAGATACAAATTGAAAAGGCATGTCTACATGTCACTCTATGGTGACATAGCAATGCACTAGGGGGTGTAGCGATGTGATGGTGTAGCAATATAGTGCACTATGGTGCTGTAGCGAACGTGTGTGTCTAGCACTCCCCAGGTATAGTGCGCCACTAAAAAAATTTATCCATGCACCACGCACACAGTGCAGTAACTGTCTCTACTGCACCATGCTTTAGTACTTCCAAAACTACTAAAGCATGGCACCATAGCAACGTCACTGTACGGCGACATGTATACACACCAAAAGTGACTGAAATCTGCACTGACTTTTAAGTATTAATCAGTGGAGCTATCTGGGGCTATTGATAGCAAATAAACAAGGAGGTGGCAGCTCCTGTTAGAATTAAACCCTTGAAAATATATAGCAAACAATATAATAGCAATGATACAGAACATAGTAAAAATAAGACACTATAGGCATCCCTTATGTTCAAATATATACAAATAAATATGTAGGTTATGTATAACATTTACTTAGGAAGATCATATCATCAGCACATGCAGGAGTCAAAATAAACTAAGCCCAGAACCTGCTGTCAGTTTTTCTGTTTGCAGATTACAGGATCAATGACAATGCTGAAAAGGATGAAGGAGAACAAATCTCAATCCTCCCTGTGTACATTGATCAAATCAATGTTCTCTCAGCTTATTGGCACTCTGGTATTTCATCCCTAGCACCTGAATCCCACTGAAAGTGAGAGAAGCCAGCAGAATCCATGATCATAGTTTGAACGTCTACAGACTCACTAAATTGAGTGGCGTTCTGGCAAGATAGTCAGAGTTCAGTTTACAAATGGAACTTGTCTTCTAGCCATGACTTGTAAGAGTACCACCAGTTTCAGAGATAGCAGAAGGGCAGTCCTTTTCTCAAACTCCTTAAAACATACAAGTTAATTTTAGCGCAGTGTTTTGAATCCAACTAAGATTTGGGATGTTTCCTTCTTTTGCCAAGCTGTTTCTATCATAGTTAATTATCAGCCTGCAGCATGACATCCCTTAACAACTTTCCAAGTTCTTTCAAGCCATTATACAATATAAACACCTTCAGCAGTTCTGTTCTTAATATCTGTGCTAATGAAAACTGGAGCTGCAGAGGTTGAATTAATGGCCCTAGAAAAAAACAAATGGTCCCTGGAAAATAAATTAAGAAAAAAATAGAGAAAATCATAAACAATAAACGACTGAAACAAGCATCTTCAAACTGGCCTTTAGTATTTATTTTAGGAAGCAGGGGGCATATCTACATATTCATTAATGCACAATAATTACAGCGCATTAAGTTAGTATCTTTAATAACAGATACTAAATGCACCATAATTGGTGCTACTGCACAGTAGCATCAGCTCATGCTTTTTTGTGATGCAAATGTGCAGTAGACTAATTCCAAATTTTTCTTGCTGCACTAATGTGTGGTAGAATTAGTCTACTGCACATTTAGCATTTCATGTACATGCACCCAGGGATTCGGGATTCCTGAGACCCGGCACTGTCTCTCATACGGATTTGCTGTATGAGCTTGGGTGAATCTAAACATTTCTGAATCTCATATTTAAACATGTAAATGGGGGTATAAGTCTAAATTTCATAAATGACTCATGACTTGAAGTAGCTCAATTACTGTATACTGTATCACCCCCTTAATTTTTAGAAAGTGTTTTGCACTCATCTTCTGAAAATTGGGCAGTTACAATTTCAGAGACCCCCCATTCACTAGTCATCACTAGTATGCAAATATAAAGCCATAACATTTACCTTAGCAGTGTGATGTGAAGCTTGCACCTTTTATGCTTATTTAATTCTTTGAGAACCATCTTGCACTTTACCTCTGTACACAAAACTATTCTGCTTCTAACACTATATGGCTGAATACATCACTTCAGCAGCGTAACTGTTCAAAATGAAAATGAGATTTGAATTATGGAGTCTGGTCCCAGGGTCCCTGGTAACTTTCCTCATAGAAATTTTCTTCTTTCTTATTCAAACTCTTGTCATTTTATGATTAAATAATAAGCACATTTGTAGCCATAGGGTGCCTCTCTTCAGGGATATTGCAAAGGAGTTACAGTAGTCACATCAGCTAATAAACTGAGATACATCTGTGCCAGGGAAAAAACACAGCACGGTTGAGCTGCATCAGACAGAACAAATGTTTGCTAATTTTCTGTTGGAGGATTTGCAGTTTTCCACTTGAGTTGATGCTGCTGAAATGAGAAGTTTCATATTCTGAATGTGACATAATTTATGTGAAACACACACAGTAAATATTTCAGCTGGAGTAAATTTAAAAGTAGCCAAAACTTGTATGGTTTAAAAAGTAATCTCAGCCTTTCCAGGGGAAAATAGAGGTGCTGAGGTCAGACATGTCACTGCCTATAATAGTACCTACAAACTTGAAAAAACTTCTTGTATATTGAGACAGTGCTGATTCCCATTACCAAATAGAAGATTTTTCCTATCCCTTTATTTTCTATCTCCTTTTTCTTTATTATTTCATTCTCTTTGATGTCCCCAGCCTCACATTCTTTTCCAAATCTCTTCTCAGGTTCAAGATTTGGAGCACAGCAGAGAAATTTGTGACAGAGACTGGATAGTGCCAAAAGGATTCTGGTGCAACTGTGGTATGGAACAGAATGAACATTTCTGTTTGCTTCTTCCTAGAAGGAATGGAAATAGCCCGGCTAACAAGAGGCTTTACTAATGGCCTACAGACCCTCAGTCTGTGGTCACTGAAATAAATTTGCCTGGGTCAGCAGGGAACTTCATTGCAAGAGCATGCATGATTTTAACATTCTGACACCAATTACTAGTGGGCATGTGACTGGGTCCCACAAAACACCATTACAATTTACCCCTATCATAACAGGCTTAGCAGAGCAGCTACAAAGCCCAAGATGACAAGGAGTTTGAACTCTCTTCATCCCCTTTAGGTATTCCATCCATGTCAGGCCTAAAACATGTTGGGCCTGTCTCTGCTATGCCTGTTCCATGGCTAAATAAGCAACTTCAGTCGACAGGGCTATTAAACTGTTATACTTCACCAGCACTACAAATAAAATCAAGAGCTATTTTTTCTCATACCTCTAGTGTGACATTCCAGTGATCTTTCACAAGTGGTCTTCTCATGGACAGGACTGCAGTGACCATCACTAGGGAAAAACAAAGTATGAAAAGTGACTCACTTATGTTTCTGAAGCATGCTCCATCAGATTCATGATCCAACAGCCCTGGAACTTAAAAAAAAAAGACATGATTAATTTTTTTAGCAACTTAAAAAAACTTAAAAGGGAATTAAGTTTAAAACTGAGCCATACATTTGGCTGTGTCCTTTTTCTCCTGATCAAAATCTGATATATTTTCCAGTTAATTTTAGAAATTACACTTTTTTACATCAATAAACCACCTACACACTCCTGAAGCCAGAGATATGTTTGTAGTTCCTAAGATGTTCAAATGTTATATAAGGCAAGATAGATTTTCACCTTATAAACTAACTAAATCAGAGATGCACTGCATAAGTTTTTGTGAGCCCAAGCTCACTTCATTAGATGCTGTGAAAGGACACGCACAAAGCAGTGCATCAAGTGGAGATAATGATTTGAATGCAAAAGACACGGAAGGGAGGGGGACAGAGCGAAGAAGAGAAGTCCCGAGAGAGGCAAATCCATTGGAACAAAGGAGTCACAAAAATTAATCCAGGTAATGGGATAAGAATCTGTGGACATGTCTACACATGCTTTTACATGTGCCTAAACTTAATGTACATTTGCCTAATGCTCATTAAGGTGATTTGTAGTCCCTATTTAAACCATAATTAATGCAATTTAGTCTGTGGATGCTTTCTTGTTCTGCAGTTTCCCATGCTAGTTCTTTTTTTAAAGTTTTGCTTTGTAAGAACAGCTATTCTGAGGTTGTTAGTACTGTCCAGGGAGGTTAAAGTGTCCTGCCACAGGCCTTTGCATCTTTTTGGAACTGATATCAGACTGACGTCCATTCATTCTTGCATATAGGTATCACTCCATCTTTCCAGTAATACAGTCTGTACAGTAATACAGTAAACCAGGAAAGGTACTATCTTTAAACTATATTTTTTTCTATCTTGCTGTTCTGCTGGGTTTTGAGTTATAAATTCAAATGTGAATTTGACCCAGTAGAAAGATGGCAATGAGTATAAGATAGGTAAACGGGTAAGCATAAAGATTAAATCAGACAAAAAATCTATCTCCACTCACCCACCGGAAGCACTGGGTGGCAATAACTTCAGTGACAACTCAAATTCACTCAAGTTATTATGGCAGAACAAAATGGAGCAAGACCCAACAACCACATTTCACACAGGCCACTAGAAGAGCAATCCATTAGCAACAGCCTTCAGTCACTGATGAGTAAAACCAAATCAAACTCCAGAAATGACAATCTAAAGGTGAAAGATTTCACATGTAGTTTCTAAGATGCTCAGATCACTGATTAATCTTGGCAGAAGGCATGATAGATTTGTTCCTTATAAACTAACTAAGATGTATAGTATAAGCTTTCGTAAGAAATAAATCACCTTCATCAGGTAGTAAATCTAGGATGTGAGGTACGAAATGATTGTTGATTATGAGCTTCAAATGAATTTGAAAATAAACTGTATCTTCTAAACTACTTTTATAATTGGAAAACAGAAGACATTTGGAAAATGTTTGTTACCTCCATGAATGCAGATAGTGGAAGAGAAGAAATTGAACGTTTGAACTTTCCTGTCCTAAATAGGCTATCATAATAAGGTACTGTGCCCTGTTACTCATTCTACTTTACAAGTGTAATATTCTAGCTAATACATGGGTATTACTGGTCTTTGATGGCTGATCACCAACGGTGACTAGTGTTTGCAAAATGTATTAGGTTCATATTCCCTTTCCCTCTTGAACCAAGACCCTCTCTTCCAATTCAAGTAGCAAAGACCTGAACCAAGGGCATATATGTGATACATCCAGTGACAATCATTATGTCTGTCATAGATATTAAGCTAACTTCACCTCTGATCCTTGCTGGTCTCTGAGTGTACCAACCAAAGATCTCAGGCTTTAAGCCATCACTTCTCTCTCAGGTTGCAATCGCACTATAAGACCATATCCTAGCTCTAATTCCCTGTGTATTAATTCTGATTGCCTCTACAGGTCGGACTTAAATCCAGAGCCTGCAATTCTATTCCAACAGCTCTGTTAAACCAATGCATTTAAAAAAAAACAAAAAACAACAAAATCATTTCAGAAAAACAGATTTTAAACAGTAAACTAGCCTATATCCTTACCTGCTTTTTTGTTAAGATGACCATGATCTGGATCTAGAGAAAAACCCTGTTCTTTCAAACTTTTCTATAGTCTCTATCCATTTTAGACTTGATCTCACCCCCTGACAACTGACTGCTTTTTTTTTCCTGAGAAGGGCTTTTCAAACTACTGTAGTTAATGCTCCCTTGATATCTAGGCCCCAAGCTTTGGCAAAACAAAGCTTGCAACTTTTTGAGATGTAATACAGAATCCCTGAGTCTAACAGCTCATGCTGTTGTGTGCACATGGATGGTTTTATTTGGGAACCCACTGTGTTCCTTTCCTCTTCATTTTATCCACAAGGCCCTATTAAGTTTTGATACAGAGATGCCTCATAACCCAATAGATAATAACTTCCATCACTGACTGGTATTATTAGATTATTACATGATATCCCCAAACCTGTCACAGTCTATACTCATGCTGCTTGGACAGGTTACACAGTAATCCCTTAAAGCTGTTGCAGACTTAAAAATACTGGTAGGTTACTGCTCTAACACCCACTATTAGAGAAAACACTGTCTTAAATAGGTGAAAGAGAGCACCATGCCACAGCCATTCAGTGTTGTTCAAGGCTGTTGTGGAATTATTCTTCCTGTCCACACAGTAGCAGCCAGATTTCCTTATAATTATTTTTTATTATTCTGTCTCATCTGTAACAAATAATAGATGTTCTCTTGCTGTACCAAGAGTCAGAAAGCAGTTAACTATGGTTTATAAACTTCCAGTGTATGATGCATAAAAGCCATTTGGATACATAACTCAGCTCTAAGGGCAGTAAGCCAGCCTTGTAAACTTCACTAGCAGTTGTTTTTCTGAGGATTTTTAAACATTTTTTTCCTTTTACTAAATAGAAAGTTACTGTACGATTACATTCTCATTATATATTATATTAATAAATGTGCCACTAGGATGGGCTGCTCTTTTAAGTAACTCAGCTAATCTGAGCACATTATGCTGGATTTATACTGCAATATAAAATCTCTGGGAAAGCAATGAAACAGCCTGATGTATAGAATTCAGATTTATTATCATCTCTGCACTTGTGGCATGGAGAAAGGGGAAGGGAAAATTTAAAGGAAGAGGATTTGCAGCAGAATGACTGCAGTGTACTGAGTGTTCATGCAGCTGCTCTTCACTGGATTCTCTCTCTCTCTCTCTCTATCATCCCCCTTTCTTTCTTTATAGGCTGTAAAATATTCGTAGCTCATACTGTCCCCTAGGATGCCAAGTGCATTGATACTCCAGACTTCTAAAAGATGGCTTGATGCTACAGTACATGTTCTGGCCCCATCAATCAATACCAAGACCCCAGTGACACTTGTGAAATCGCTTTCTATGAGCTAGGGGAAAGAAGCTTTCACAATGTAACAAAGAATATGCATGCTAAGTTGCAGATCTGTTGGCCTCTCATTGTCTATACTCCAAGATGCTGGTACAAGGATCTTGTAATGAGGATATACAGAATGGAAGGTGCTTCCCGTAGGAGGAAAGTGTAAAGAATGAAACATTTGTTCTTATAAGTCATGAACTAAAAACTCTCGAATCCAAAAAGCACCTACATTCATGGTCAAGTTGGAGGAGACTAACTAAGGTGTGGTCAATATTAAAGTTTATATCCTCTTCCTGTTGGCCCTCATGCAAACCAGTAACATCTCCTTTCCCCATTATTGAGCAAGCAGCCCTTGTATTCTCAGACAAATTTGGTTCAGTATATTTAGTACATGATATAGCTGGGGACAGTCCTGCTTTGAGCAGGAGGTTGAACTAAATGACCTCCTGAGGTCCCTTCCAGCCCTAATTTTCTATAATTCTATGATTCAAACAGTCCTACCATGTACCTGCTTGGCCTGGATAACAGCTGAATCAGTCAGTGGATGCCTGTGAGCCACTTGACCCTAAGCACAGCAATAGAAATTTAGCCTCTTTCCCATACAACCTGTACCTTTTCCTCCAAACCAGCTGAGGAAAGTTGGTGTGTGCATTTTATGTGAGGAAAGGGGGTCCCCGTGGGTCCAGACATTTGCTGATGGAGTGGAACAGTGCCAGCCTTAATTGGCACAGCTCTAGGAGCCAAATCAATTAAGGTTGCCACCACTCCTTCCCTCCCCCCTCCACCACAAAAATTTCTGGACCAGGGGAACCCTGTCCCCAGCCGCACAACAGATTGGGATGGCATGCAGGGTTGGTCCACAGCACTAGCCAGTACTTGGCCCCAGATTCACTGTGCAGATTCAAGCCAGCATGCAGAATTGGACTCAACATGTTGTCTTGGAACCAGTTTGTGAATCCAGTGGAACTAGCATGCCAGATCAGGGCCCTCCGTGAGGCCTTAGCACTGACATGCCATTTTGGGCCCCACTGATCAACCTTGGCGTTAGTGTGCTGGAGTCAGCAGGCAGGGTTGGACTTGCTGTGTAGCCCTGGACCATCCAGTGCCAGGACTAGCAGCATGCTTGGAAACAGGTTCAGCTCCCTAGCTTTTGCTACTCTGTTCTGGAAAGGTCAATCTTTTTTTTTTTTCTTCAGACTGTCCTTCCAAAATAACATACATGCAATATGCGGATATTGGAGTTAGAAGCAGCCTGGCCAAGTTCGCTGATGACACCAAACTTTGGGGTAAAGCGTCCACACCCAAAGACAGGATGATGATTCAGGCTGACCTTGACAGGCTCAGAAAATGGGTAGATGTAAACCTGATGGCCTTCAACTCTGAAAAATGCCAGGTACTCCACCTTGGGAAGAAAAACCCACAGCATGCATATAGGCTCAGCAGTGCTCTACTTGCTAGCACCATGGCCGAAAGGGACTTGAAAGTCATGATTAACCACAAGATGAATATGAACAATCAGTGTGATGTTGCAGCCAGCAAGGCAAGCAAAACTCTGGCTTACATCCAGAGATGCTTCTCCAGCAAGTCCCAAGATGTCACCCTTCCACTGTACTCAGCCTTGGTGAGGCCACAGCTGGAGTACTGCATCCAATTCTGGGCTCCACAATTTAAAAGGGTTGTGAAGAAGCTTGAGAGAGTCCAGAGGAGAGTCATGCACATGATCAGAGGGCAGGAAAACAGGTCTTATGATGAGGCCGAGAGCCATGGGACTCTTCAGTCTGGAAAAGGGCAGGCTCAGCGGGGACCTGGTGGCTGCCTATAAGTATATAAGGGGTGCACATCAGGATCTGGGGGAACAGCTGTTCACCAGAGTGCCCCATGGGATGACAAGGTCTAACAGTCATAAACTTCTCCAAGATGGTTTCAGTCTGGACATAAGGAAGAACTTCTTTACTGTCTGAGCCTCCAAAGCCTGGAACAGACTGCCACCAGAGGTGGTACGAGCACCTACTCTGGACTCCTTTAATAGGGAATTGGACATATATCTTGCTGGGATCCTGTGACTCCAGCTGACTTCCTACCCTTGGGGCAGGGGGCCAGACTCGATGATCTTCCGAGGTCCCTTTCTGTCTATGAATCTATGAATATGCTGAAGCACACTGTAAGCAAAAAAATAGGGTAGCAATTGCCAGAAGTAGTTTTATGTTTTTCTTCATAAGCCTCCAGATACTATAGGGCTAAATTATTACAGTTGCCTTTTAGACAACTTAGAAGCAAGCAAGAGTTCACAGCTTCTGGTCAAATTTGCCGTATTTTATTAACCCTTAGAGCCTGAACTATTAGTATTTCCATCCCAAGGAAAGGATGGGAAGCAGCTAGAGTCTGGTCCAGTTCCTTGCCTTTCTGTATTCCTCCTGCTTTATCCTTCCATCTTACATGCCTAGCCCTCTATCGAACAGTTAAAAAGCCTGTCCTCTCAGGGGTTTAAGATAATTGCATTACCAGCCTATCTTCCCCTCATGTTCATCCAAGTAGGCATGGAACAACTTATATCAGTTCTTTTCTAAACCCAAAATCAACTCCAAAGTTAAGCCACCTATGGTGAGATCCCAGTTAAGGAAGGATCATAAACTACTGGCACTGAAATGAAGGGAACACCAGAGGCTTAGTCTATGGAATAAGGGGATACTTAGCAAAATAGAAGGATGGGAGGATCCAGGGGACATACCTCACCAAAATCCTGGGTTGACCTTACTTCTCACTGGCTGAAAACTTCCCTTTTCCATGGCACAGGATCCCCTATCACTGTGAGTATAACCCAGAAAATAAGAGGTTTAGCCATTATTCTAAGTTTGTCTCATTAGTAAAATAAAATCATGTCCTGTTTAGTACAATCAGTCTGGTAGGAGGGGCAATGGCTAGCAGAAAGAGACTGCAGGCTTGGAGCCAGCAACTAGATTCCCCTCTTCCATGGAACAAATAGTGGGTTTCTTCTTTGGTCCAGGGGATCATTGTAACTCAGAACATTTTCTGCAAAGCATTCTCAGTTACAACAGAGACCTGCACTTCTGTCTGCATCTTCTGGCACTTGCACACACAGGCTTCCACAATGAATACATTAAAACATAAAAACCTATAATAATCAACAAATGAGGTAAAGGGAAAAACCAAAGCAAAAGAACAATCATATTTAAATACATTAAAAGATCAAGAAGTATAGATTTGGCAGGATGATCCAATTTCATGCTACATTAGTATAAAGAGCTCAAATTTTACACACATTGGTATTAGAATGATCCTTTATTTCTTTAGGATCAAACTTCAGTATCATATGAATATTAAGCAAATTATCCTTTCTTTGACTTTAACTGGAATCCCTTTGGAGCAGCATGTAAAAAAGAGGTCATGAGCCTTCTTTTAATGTACAAGAAAAAAATATGGTCCTTTGCCCTCTATGGATAAAATCAGACCTTTTGTTTGCATAGCCCCCTCTTGGCTGAAAAGCTGATAGAGATGCAGTTTCTGTCAGTAGAAAGGTATTGTGGAGCTTCTCGTTTACCTCACATAGTCCTCTTGAAACAGAAGGCTCTACAGTCTGTTTTTTGTCAAAAGCTGATGTGAAGCTCTACAAAGGAAACCATTTGAAGCCCACAGTAGCAGACTTTATTTGTTCTCCCAACACATATTCTTGAATGAAACGTACTGCTACATTGCCTAGACTAGTTACAGATCATGCTGGTAACACTCCTATTGCTGCATGTGGATACCTGAGATGATAATCAGTCCATATACAGGCAGCTATGAAAGTTTACATTATGCTTAAAAGCTACAGACCTGGGAATGGACTGTGGCACCTATTCACATTGTTTTCCACATTTAAGTTGCAAATATATTTTACACCTTCCATTTAAAAATAATTTTTTACTTGAATTTTCAAAGCTACCAGTAGCAAAGTGAAACATTTTCAACAATTTAGACTCTCTGGTATCAGCAGCTTGTATGTAAAAATGTGTTGCCAAAAATGATAAATGAAAGAGAGAAGGTAGGCATGGAAGGTCCCCAAACTTATGACATCAAGAACTTGTTTCACCTACCTATTTTCTACTTAGCTTATAAACTATTTTGAGACAGAAATTATCTCTTTCTATATATGTATAGGTCTACATCATCTAGCACCATGGGGCCCTCATCATGACTGGAGCTATAGCAGATTTATAAGACAAATAATAAGTAATGCCAACAGCAACAAATGCAGTGTCTCCAGGGCACAACTTTTAAATGACCTTCCATACAAAATGAATTGCCCATAGCAGTCTGATTTGGTATCAAAACTGATCCCACATTAATTTCTTTTCACATATTATCTCTAGGGTTAAACAGGAATGGAACATTTGAAGATGCAGACAGAAGTGCAGGTCTCTGTTGTAACTGAGAATGCTTTGCAGGAAATGTTCTGAGTTACAAGGATCCCCTGGACCAAACAAGAAACCCACTGTTGGTTCCATGGAAGAGGGAAATCTAGCTGCTGGCTCCAAGCCTGCAGCCTCTTTCTGCTAGCAATTGCCCCTCCTCCCTTCAAGGCTGCAAAGTTTTCAGAATGGGACAGGGGAAAGGGAGGAGAGGGAGATCATTCTAGAGGTACCCCAGCCAGTGCTGGAGGGTGGGGTGGCTGTATGGGGGTGGCTCTAGGGGGCCCTCCTCCAGGGGGCTCTGATGCACCCACCCCACCCCACAGCAAGGGCTAAAAGACCTCCAGACCAAACTCCCTCCACTCCCTCCCTTCTCCTCCCCTGCTCATTTTGAAAACAGCAACAAGCTGGTAGGTAGCCCAGACAGAAGTTGCAAAAGACACTCTGTTTTGAAACGTCTCTTATGCAATGAGGGGTCAGATTTTCACCTGATTGGTCATTTTTGAATCTGTTTACAGCTATGCACTTGTGTTTGGTCACAGCTATAGACTGTGGCCAGATCAGGTGAAAATTGTCACATCTATCTGCGCCCATTATGGATAATTGATGCATGAAGATGGCTAATGCTAAAATATACCTCAGAGTCATAACTGTTTTTAAATGTTAGAGATTAGGAGGAGATATAATGCAGAAGGGAAAGATTACCCAACATCTCTTGTGCCTTCTTCTGAAGCAACTGGTGCAAGCCAGTATCAGAAACAAGACAACGTAAATGGGCCTGAAGCCTAATTCAGGAAGACAACTTTCTAATAGTCCAATTTCTGTAGTCACTGGCTATGAATAGATACTTGTGTTAAAAAACAAAAAATCCTACAGTTCCTCCATGCTCTTGCTGCTTGCAGATGGTAGCATTTATTTATAGGAGTTGGGGACAAGGGAAGACTATTTTGATACCTACTTTCTAAAAGCTTTTCTGGTATTTTCTGGTATCACTTCACTGATGACTAACAGACCTAATATATGCTATTTCAGATCATTTCCCCTTTCTCTAATTGACCTCATTGGCAATTTATGCTGAGGGTTATTGCCTATTTCATATTGTTTTATCCTATTTCATTCAGGCTGCTTTTAGTTTCCATCAGAGATTATGAGTACAATTATTTTTCTTCTACCCTGAATGACTGTAATAGTAAGGGCATTAGAAATCCTGCAGTTCCTTTTTTGAGACTGAGAAAAGGAAAATCAGTAAATCAACCTGGTTTCCAGCTCAGCAGACCTTTTATTGTCATGTTTCACATAAACTATAATAATCTTGCTGAAGAAATAATGAGAGAAGGAGCAAGTGAGATCGTCCATTTGGCCCCAAGTAGGCCATGCCTGATTTAACATGGTAGCGTTAAAAAGAAACCTGGTCCTATTTCAGCCAGCATAGAACTGTGTTCATAAAGCAGAATAAATGGCAGAGAGGGAAGTTGGACTGGATAACTCAGGGCTTTAGAACCACAGACTTTGACCCTAAGATGAAATCTAGGCTAATAATGAAGAGGTGTCGTTACTATCTATTGCCTATACTCTGCCCTCTAGGAAATGGATCTGATATTCTATTAATCCAGTTTAGCACCTCAGAAAATTACCATTGTTTGAAGTGGAAAGTTTGGGAATTTATCCAGGTTTCATTATTCATGCTTAGTATTCTATACTTTTCACAAGCACAAAATTTCACTTCCAAATGTATGAATGTGTACTATAAACATTAGATTCTTTATTTAAAGGGAAACAGTCATTTACCCAGTAGTCAGAGTATCTCAGTTCATCAGATCTCACCTTGTATTAGTTATGCTAGGATAACTTTCATGCTCCTACAATTGTCTTTCATCAAGCTGCTCCGCCTTGCCACTATATACTCTTTTTACTTGTCTCCCTCCTACACTGGGACAGTAACCTCCATTTTCCTATTTTCACATATTTCTCAGTTCTCTAACCACTATCAAAATGAATTTCTGCCATTGTTTTTTTTAATGTCACAAGTCCTAGACTCTAAACATTTTCCTGAACTGGGGTCCCAAATTGTAGATCATTCCCTTTTTAATGTGCTTTGATGTGCCCTTGGATAAAATGTGCTTCATAAAGGCAAAATAATATTTTGTTGGAGCTCAATCCTGGTATCATTTTTATACAGTCTGCATTGCATCATGATCTACAAGTAGTTCCATTGACTTTGATAGGACTAATCCTAGTGAAAAGTGCCATTCATTTCAAATAAGGGTTCAAGAAAATGGTCCTAATTGCGATCATCCTTCCTTTCCAACAGGAGTTCTTAACCAGCTTTTTCTTCTTGGGCCTCAGTGCATGATCAGATAGCATCTGTCTTATCATGGATTCCTGAATCCCCCTGCCACCACCATGCCTGCAGGATATTTTCCTTCTCTTACTCTTCATTTTCATCCAGGTTTTATCAGCTATACTATGACTCTTGACTAAGCTCTGTAGAAAGAATAAAGCATTTGCTCTCTTTCCTTTATTTGGGTCATCCAAACTTGGTTTTGCAGTCCTTCAACTCTGCTGTTTCTTAGATATTGTATTCTTTGGTAAAATGAATTCAGTGTTAGTAGAAATGTCTGAGTGATAATCCTGGAGACTGATGTCCCCTGAACAGGCATAGAATAGGTCAAGCACTGGCACCAATACAAGCATCCCTCCTACCATCCCACCAGTGGGCTTTGTCATCCCTGACCTAGAGGGACCACTTCTAAGCTAAAAGCTTTAGTGTCCATTGTCCATCCACTGCTTCACACTGAAAATCTTTTGGCTGAACTCTGTAAAAGAAACGTGCTATTGCTGAACTCGTTTATAAAGAAATTCATTTTTCAGGGCTGTCAGTCTGGTTCTTCTGGCTCCAGAAATATCACTTCAAAATTTGAAAGAAAAAAATGACAGTTTGAACCTGCCTTTATTCTGCATATGAGCAAGAGTATATTCAATAGTCACTTCTGTACTTCTGTTCCAGAAAACTAGACCCAAAGCTCCTTTCTGATTTACTGTTGAGCTGTCAGCACTGCAAACACGTCTACCCCCAATGGAATAAGCATATCTGTCATCTTCAGAAAATTTGCAATTCTTACATTTCAGGAGGTCTTTCTATAGACCCATAGTATCTGGTGACTTTATTTGGCTAAGTGACAGAGAATGCAAAGTACACTAGTATTTATTATTCAGTCCAAGCAGTATAACTACTACTCTAAGAGCCTATGCCATAGGTCAGACAATGGAACCCCTCCTTGCAATGATGTCGGCATCATTCCAAAACAAATCCTAGCATAATCCGATGCTTCGTAAAATAATTCTGCAGCAGCGGCGACTGGATTGAAAGATGTCCTGTCAGCTAGAATCTTGATTAGCAAAGAACAAATCATTATATTTAACCATTTCAGATTGTCAGAGTGCTTTACAGGTTCTGTGGAAAGTAATAAAATAAATAATATAGAGCATAAAGGAATGACTCTACTCCACTCACTTCACATAAATTCACAATGTATTTTTCAGGGGTATTTTTAGTTTTGGGGGGTTGTTTCTTTCTGTTTGCTTGCTTGATTTGTTTTGCTTATGCTCCATGTAAAAAAATAAAAAGTGACAGTGAGAGACACGGCTTAGTCCTAGCACTGGAAGTCTAAGGATTTGGGTTCTGTGTGTGACTGTCATGGACCTCCTGTATAACTCTGAACAGGTCATTTTTACTTTTGTAGACCTTCAATTATAAAACAAAGCTAATACTTACCCAATCCTCTGATGTGATGGAAACTGAATCCATGAATCAATTCATCTATGGAAGACTCTACTTCTCTCTGGAGAAAAAAAAAGAAAGATATTGTTAACCTTCTCCATAAATTTCTGTTAGGGATTTTTTTTCTGATAGTTTTTTATCTACCAACATATGGTAACTCTCTTCTCACTTCAATTTACTAGTTGTGGCCTTTACAATAGGCCATGTATGTCAAGTTTCTTTGTTATTAAGAATCTCATTAGAGTTGGGCATAGAAAGTTCATTTCATTTCACACAGACTTTCAATAGTAGAAACAGGATCCCAATACAGTTCAGAACAAAAAAACCAAACATTTTGAAATTCTTCAAGAAAGGAAATGGAATCCTTCATCTGAAGCAGTCGACCTGAGAGCTGGTATCCTGACTCTACATCAACTCACCAGGTGGGCTGCTGAAGAGCCAGGCTAATGAGCTGGGCAAGACCTAGGTATCATTCCCGACAGGGACCTGCTTCAATCAGTATGTGCTCACCTCTGCTCGAAAAGGCATTCCCAGGCTGCCTTTGCACGAATGGCCAACCAGGTCTGCCCCACTCCTGTGGAAAGGTCTCCGGAGGGTGCCACAGGGGACGGTAGTAGCTCCCCGGAACCTCCTAGCCGTGGTCCTAACAGGGCCCTTGATGGAAGGGTCCTACTCCCCGCAGCCTCCATTGCCAACACACCTCGGTGGGCACTCTTGGGGCTCCAGCCTCCCCTACACCCCGGCCAACGCCACCTTGGATCGTGGGTCCCTCAGTCTCTTATCACTGGCCTGAGGACTATGTGCCTCAAGGCCCCATTGCCCCTGCGGGCTTCCTCGCCAGCGTCCCTGCCGGCTCCTCCTCCGGCTCTCTCGCCTGTGTCCCTGCTGGCTCTTCCTCTGGCTCTCTCGCCAGCGGTTTCTGTCCCCACTTCCTTACCGGCTCCAGCACTGGCTCTGCAATTGGGATCCCCATGGCTGCAGCTCTCCTCGCTCTCGCTGCTCCCAGCGCTGCCGCCGCTTACCTAGTCCATGGCAGAGACGCCTCGTGAGAGTCTGCTTCTGGCCTCAGGGTTCCCTCTAGCTCTGGTGTCTCCCTGCCGCCCCTCCGTGCCCTCAGGGCCGCGCTTTATTTCCGCCGAGTGGCGCCTCTCCCTGATGTCACCCAGCCCCAGATGATGTACACATGGCTGATGAACCGCGCAGGTGGTTTCTCAGCATGTGCGCCTCTCCTGTCCTTGCCTCCTGTGAAGGGTAAGTAGGGGCTTCCCCTGGTTTTGGGATGAGGTTTTCCCCTATCCCTGGGGTTCCTGGGACACAGTATTTTGTCAGAATTAAACTCTCTCCACAGAATGCTTCAGTTTTAACAAACTGCCAAATTCTGATAAAAATGGTCTTTTACTGGAATCTTTCTTACCAGTTTTAGTGCGCACTTTTCTTATCTTGTATATATTTGTGCAGTTTTATGAGTTTTTCTCTAATACGCAGGCAAATTAAAGTAGTAATAAAAAACAGTGAGGAGAGCATGGTGAGAGAAGACACATTGACAAAGTAGAGTAGCACCTCAAAATCCTGGTCCTTGAGGGATTAATCCAGAAACTTGTCAGTTACACTGGTGCTTAAGGTCAGGGGTATAAAAATAGGCAGGCAGTAGGTGTTTCAGTGAGTCTTCCTTCCTATCCCAGAGAGCTGAAGCAGTCTCTTATTATTAGGGTCTGTTGGTCTCAATAGATTGATTATCTCAGAAATCCTTTGGGCCCCTCTACATATACACATAAAGGTCTAATGGCATCTAACATATGTTCCACACAACCACACATTAGGGTCTATCACACCTTATCACCAATACAGAGAAGCCTGGGATCATGATCCCAAGCTCTCCATACACTGGCTTCCATGGCTGTGAGCCCCACAGCTGATGGGGTTCAGCAGGGCTCATGGCAGGGACAGCATTCCCCACAGTGTCCCCACTGCAAGCCCCACAATCTACAGAGGCTTGGGCTCACAGTGGAGGCACAGGGAAAAGCTGCCACCACTGTAAGCCTCATGAGGTGCAGGACTTGCAGTAGCCGTAGCATTGCCTCCACTGTAAGCTCCACAGCTCAAGACACTGCCCTCCATGGCAAGTCCTTCAGCCAAGGAGGCTCATGGGACTGGCAGCATTCTCCTCACTGCAAGCCACACAGTTGACAATGCTGCCACCACTCCAAGCCTTGTCAGCTACAGAGTTAGTAGTGGGTGGCACACCCCTGTGGCTGGGAGCCCCTCAGTTAATGGGGGTCCCAGCCATAGGACAGCACTTGGCCACATATTCAATTAATGTCTTGATTAGAACAAACTACAAAGTTATTACATGTTTTCTGTGGAATAACTTTACTGCTTACTGCTTGTTTTATCAACTTAAAGCACAATTACCTGGTTTATCATGCCCTAAGTATAACATGTAGAGGGAGATTGTGTTTCTTATTGCTTGTGATAGGTAAGATGAATAAGGTAAAATGAATAATCCGGGTGTTCTGCCTATGAGGCAACATGCAGACAAAACAAAACAGGTCTTAGCCCCTGAACTAGTTCATAGAGAGTTATAAGTTTTAGGCAACTGACACCAAACCTCACAGAAAACCCGCAAAGAGATTTTAGTGTGGGAGCAATATGAGCTTGGAAAGACATGAGCTGCAGCTCTTTCTATACAAACTGCATCCTCGAAATAATACCATTGGAAATCCTGTTAAATAATGAATTAAAATGATCAAGACTTAACAGAGTGAAAGCATTCATTCACAGTTCTACATCATTCTTGATGAGCAATGATGTCCTCCTGGGGATATTTCTGGCCTGTCGAAATGTCCTGATAATAGATTGAATATATATTTTACTTGACAAATAATAATAATGTTTTAAAATTAACAGTGAAATAAATTAAATTAAATGTCATACAAATAAAATATGCTTGCTAATTAAACATACAGAGAGAATTCTTCCACTGATAAAAATCATCATAGCCCTACTGAGACAGTGGTGCTATAGTGATTTCTGGAAGCTAGGGATCTGACCTTGGGCCTATAGCTTTAAAATAACTGCTTAAGTGCTTTGCCGCAGAACAGGAGAAAAGAGTTTGACACGGTCTCTCACCCCATCCTTGTTAAAAAGATGGGGAGCTGTGGCATTGACCCCTACACGGTAGAGTGGGTCAGGAACTGGCTGACAGGGCGC
>JAGPOW010000304.1:76775522-76795467 GCA_030014935.1 Caiman crocodilus | reverse complement strand
GCTGGGGTCCTGTGACCCTGGCACTCGTTTCCTGCCATTGGCGAGGGGTCAGACTAGATGGCCTGCTCTAGGCCCCTTCTGACCCTAGGTACTATGATATGATATGGTACTATGAGTTCCGGAGTTCCATTTCTTCCTTGGAGAGCTGGCACCTGGGCAAGGTATTTTAATTGTCTGTACCTACATTTCCTTGTGTGCACATAAGAGTCTTCTGAAGCTTTAGGAATTATGTTTGTAAAGTAGTGCCTGGTAAAAATGTGCCATAGAGTGGCAAAATATTTTGGACAAACAAATTAAAAATATGATAATCAGAAAATCATAGATAAGATAAGAGGTCATCTAAGGAAGCCCCCAACTTTCCTTTGAAACATCATGAAACTGAAGACATATGTTGCTTTGAAGATCTTTGCTTTTAGGATGCTGGAAGAGCCTGTATCTTGGTGGTTACTGGTTAGGACATTTTACTAGGAGACTTAAGGTGCATGTTGTATGATTCTATGATCCTACACTTAATATCTACAAAATCAATCTTGTTTTGTAAGTCATTTTGGGCAGAGTATAAATCAGAGCTCCAGCTGAAGTAAACTAGCATTGGATCTTTGAAGTCATTGCAACAGTCCTGATTTAAACTGGTGGAAGATTTGATCCAGTGTCCTTTAACTGTAGCATACTGCCAGGAACAGGATCAGAAACTAGGGCTGTGTGAAGCTTTGGGTGCTGATTTGATTCGGAGGAGATTCAGCCCAATTCGGTGGACGAAACTCCAACTCTGAATCAAATCAGGAGACCAATAAAAAGGTCCAAATTGATTTTAATCTCTCTGAATCAATTCAGAAAAGATTTGAAGAGCTTTAGAGTGATTCGGAGATTTGGGCAGTCCCCACTCACTGTCACAGGGAGCTGGACCCCCACTCCATGCTGGTAAGTAGTGGGTAGGGTAGGGAGCTGGAGGAAAGGAGAGGGAACCATGGGGGACTCCCACCAGGCCCCATTGCCTGCTTGCTCATCCAGCCCTCCTGAGTGCCTCCTGAGCTCTGCCCACTCTCCCAGCTCCTTCAGTGTCTGCCCCACCCAGACCCAGCATGCCAGCTTATTTTAAAAAAATAATAAAAGCCCTGCACTCAATGGCTCCTGCCACATGGAAGGGGCATGATCCCCACTGCCCCCACTACCCCTCATTGTGTGGGAGGCTCTGCTATGAACTCCCATCCCCTGCCCAATCTCCCAACCCTGTCAATAGCTGCTCCACTCAGCCCTGTCCTGGCTCTTTAAAAAAAACCCCAAAAATCCCTGCACTCACTGGATGCTTCACCAGCAACTGTTGGGGCATCTGGGGGATTTTGCAGAGCTCCCCACACAGTGTGGGGCAATGGAGGGGAAACAGGGATTGCCCCCCAGCCCTTGTCCCCTACCTGGCAGGATCTGGTGAGTGCAAGGCTTTTTTTTTTTTAAGAGCTGGGATGCTGGGGTCAGGTGGGGCACCCATTGATGGGGCTGAGAGAGCAGGTGGGGAATGGGACCTGTTTGATTCAGAGATTTGGCCAATTTGGCAGTGGCTGAATCTCCAAATCAAATTTGGCTGAATCGATTCAGGCCAGTGAGTCAAGTCATTAAATCGAATCACTGTCCCCTGAATCAGCTGAATTCAAAGCAAATACTAGCCACTTCACACAGGCCTATCAGAAACCAGAGTGAAGAGCCAGAACCCCAAAACCAGAAAACCAGCACAGAAGCACACAGAAAGTCAGGTCTTTCCTTTGCCTAGTCCTCATCATCCCAGAAAAAAGGTTTGTCTAACCTGAATTTAAAAACTTCCAGTGTCAGAGATTCTACAGTCTTTCTAGGTAATCTGTCCCAGTATGTAACCATCCTCTTCCTTAGAAAGAATTTCCTAGCATCCAACCTAAATTTCCTTTGTTGCAATTTCATCTCATTACTACTTATCTTAGATCATGTGCATAAAGCAAATGGTTGATCACCATTGTTACAGAAAAGGTTGTTGGGAAGGACCCCCCCCACCCCGAGAAGGAGAGTAACTTCCCCATACTCATCCCAGAAGCAAAGAAGATTGTCATCAGCAAATGCAGTAGCGCACCACATTTCCGGAGAAAGTGCTTCCTCTGGATTGGCAGGTGGCAGCCACAGGGAATACTTCCAGCCCCAGAGAGGGGCAGCTGATAAAAGACATTGTCAGCGGGTAGTGTGGGATGCCAAAGAGCTCTCCTTTTGATGCTGATTTGCAGCATCTGGCACCACTGAGGCATTGGAAACCCAGTGCAGGTGGTAGGATGGCCACCATTCAGGGAAGTGCCTCCATGGGATTCTAAACTTGAACAGGAAGCCAGGAAGGCTGTAGTAGCCTTCACCAAGTAGATGTAGGGAAGGGAAGTGGGAGGACTGAACAGGCTCAGCCCTCGGAAAGGGTAGGACTGCTCTCTGGAGCTTGAGAGGACCATATGGGAGGGGAGGAGTTCCTTTTTTTTTTTGCTTTGCTTTGTTTTGTTCCTTTCCTGGTTTGGCACTGCTTCTGTTGGTACTGAAGTTACTGGATTGCCAGCTGGGGCAGCCCCAGACAAAGGTTCCTTTGTCTCTGGGACCTAAAAAAAGTGGCTGTTGCCCAACCCTCTTGCCAGGTACTGGCTTCAAGGGTGGTCTGGAAGTTTCCAGTTGTTTACCTCTGTGGCCCTGGATGGGCACTTCTTGAATTAAGTAGACCAGGTGTAGGATTAAGAATTAAGAGTGAGGTGTAGAAGATGGGGAGCCCTGTAAAGAAGTCATGGGGTAGTCTGAGGTGATCTCCCTGGAGAACCAATTCCCAAAACCAAGAAAAGAACCCCAAAGTCATGGTGGGAGAGACAGCAATATCAGGGAGGGGCTAGAGGGATAATAATAACACCACCTAGTCCAGTCACACACAGGGAAGATGTTATGTTGCCAAGGCCCTAAGTCTTACAACACCTATCGTCAAATACCATCGACTTACAACAATCCTATTTGGAGCTGAAGTTTGTTATCAAATTCCCCCTTCCATCTTCTCTTCTTCAGAACAAATAATCCCAATTGTTTCTTTTATGTCATGTTTTCTAGGCCTCTAATCATTTTTTGTTGCTGTGCTCTGAGCACTTTCCAATAGGTTCACTTCCCTGAAGTACAGTACTCAGATAAGGCCACACCATGGCTGAAAAGAGGATGAATCACTTCCTGTGACAGACATGAGACACTTTTGTTAATACATCACAATATGCTTGTTAATACATCGCAGATATTTTGCAACAGTAATTATCCTGTCCATTTATATTCATTTGATTTTTCTGTCCTAAGTGTAGTACTTCAATTTGTAATTGCTGAATTTCATACCATACCATCAAGGTCATCTGTAATCCTATTCCTAGCCTCCAAAGTTTCTGTTACCCCGCCTTATTTACAAAGTATACACTCAATTCCATACTCAACCCTTTAAAAAAGATACCAGATTGTCAGATCCAGGGCAGACCATTGGAGAGACTCTTAGAGAGACTCCCTTGATATTTCCTCTTGGTTAGATATTGAACCATTAATCACTATTATCTGAGCACTATGATTCAGTGCACTCTCCCTCTCCCCCTCCCCCAACAGTTTTATCTAAACCATATTTCCTTAGCTTATTAATGAGAGTGTCATAGAAGACAGTGTCAAAAGCCTTGTTAAAGTTGAGATACATCACATCCACTGTTCTCCTGCCATCCATAAAACCTGTCACCTTCTTATAAGAAGATGCCAAGTTAGTCAAGCATGACTTTCTCTTGTCATATCCATGTTAGATATCCCTGATTACTTTATTATTTTTTTGAAGCTTAGAAATAGATTCCTCAATCACATAATCAAAGTTAGAATGACTGGTCATTCCCTGGATCTTGCCTTTCTGCTTTTTCACAAATGGACAATATATTTACCATTTTCCAGTCTTTGGAAACATCACCTGACACCAATGGGCTCTCAAAGATAAAAGGCCTACAATGACTGCAGCCAATTCCTTAAGTAATCTAGAATTAATCTCATCTGTGAAGCAAGCTCCTTAGTACTGATTTCACTATATTTTTAAAAACAGATGCAGGATGCCAGGGTAAAACATTTACTGTGTCTCACCATGGGACCAAAGATACGATTTTAAGCCTCACATGGCATTGATTTGCCATCCCCAGTCAATTTATCTTTAATTGGGAACCTGATCATTGGACTAGGGAATCAACGGTAGCCAGCCCAGAAGCTAACCACCATTCCTCTGTATGTGTGCTATTATCTAAAACAACCTAGTGTGCTTCACAAAGGTTGGCATGATGGGCTATATATAGTCAGGTGCACTTTTTTCCTTTTTTTGTCAAATATCCAAAATGTAATGACTGGTGCAAGGAGGTTAGGGATGAAAAGCCCCAATAGATAGCATGTGTTCAATTCCTGCAAGTTGTTTTATTTAACATATACCACGATAACAAGGATGTGAAATGACAAAAATGACCATATCCTAACTTAAGGGAACTTACAGGGGCACAAAGAGGCATGTGAGCCTTTTCAACTGACATCATTGGCACATAAAGCTTCCCAAACTTCTAACTCTTCATGCAAATTATTCATAGAGGGAACTTTTCTTTCTTGATTTTTTATAAATACAAAATAGGCATAGACAACCATGTGATTTTAATTAGGAAATCAATTTCTCCCGAATATTTTCAGGGCAGATAGGATTGTCACTGAAATGTCATGGCTGCTGTGAGGAACTACTTAAGAGGATTTTGCACCTGTGTAAACATGAAAAATTAAAAGAGAATTTAGCCAAAGGGAAAACTGACTGGAAAGCCAGTGTTTTACACTGATTTCTTTGCTATTTTCAGATATTTCCTCTTTGCTAAAGACCTTCCACTAGAAAAATTGACTTTCCCTTTGACTCTGCAATGAAGGCATTAACCTGCATATATGTTATATGCCATCAACATCTTAAGCCATATGTTTGGATGTCATTTCACTCATTGGCCCACATCTAATGCAGTACCATCTACAAGAATGACCCATCCAAAGGTTGGAACTCCTGAATTCTGCCTTTTCCCCACTGCTGATTCTTCTGTCATTCTATTAGCCTAGTAAGTTCAATTTCCTGCCCCTCACTTTCCTCACCTGTAAACTGAGAGTAACGATACTGATGGACATCAAGAGTAACCCAGCTATCCAGCCCTGTAACTACTGTAAGTTTCATATATTTTACAATCCTATTCTACATAAAGAGTCCCCTTACTTTCCATTCATTTGAAATAGTTTGAAATGGCCCTGAGCAAACAAGAAAGATAGCTGTGTAGCCAGGAAAAAACAGAACAGTGTAGCGGGCATGTGGATCAGTGAGATGGATGCTGTTCTGGAAGGGAGGAGGATATGGGTTCTTACATGGACCTCGGCTCCCAATGAGGCAGAAACTTCCCCAATTTTCTCCACCATTTTATTCAATGAATATTAAAAGCAAGGTGTAGAAGCTCAACTTCAATGGGAAAACTGAATAATGCCTAATCTGTGGCCCAGTGGTTACACCATTGTATTAAAGAAGAGGCTAAATCCTGGGTCGCCTGTTTCATGGATAACTACGGAAAAATTCTGGATTTAGGGTGCCACATGCATGTATGAAGCTACATACTTGCCCAGATAGAACAAAAACATGCTCAGTAAGTATGTTGGTACCTGTGAATCTACACTGCATATGAAATAGAATCATAAACTATTCATAAGTACCAAAAATGGTATTACACTGCAGGGTAGGTGTCATTTCGGCAAGTAAAATGAAATAGGATTCTGGCCTTAATGTCTGTAAAGAACTTATTATTACAATCAGCATCCTGGCTTTGCTGCAGGGGAAGCTGTTGGGATGTGAAGAAATGAGTATTTAATAGCAGTTCAAATGAGTAAGCATAGTACAAAATATTATTTAAATCCTGAAAAGGACTAATGGTTTGGTGTTTAGCAGATAAGAATCTCCACTAGCCACCTGTGCAAAGAGCAGAGACAATAAAGCCAGAGTCAAGTGAAAGACCAGGTGACTTTCTGTTCTCACAAATGTTGCCTTAAGGTATAATCTAGCAGGGCTTTTTCTTTAGACCTTTCATTGAGCTGAAAAAATGACCCACAGCTCTGAGATGAATAATTATATTTTAGTTTATCTTGAAATAGAACCATTTTGATCATGCAGGTTGCATCTACATATGTGCTTTACTTGGGAAGTAAACTAATTAGCTCCACAGTAAAGTGTCACCATCTACACATGCACTAGTACTAGGGCATAGTAAATTAATTAAGTCTGCCATAAGATAGTACTGTTGAGGAGTATTTTACTGTGCTGAAATGCATGTGTAGATGCTAACTGCATGCATAAATTGCTCCCAGCCAGCCCAGCCAGCCAGGGGCCTGCTCCACCTTAGCTCAAATTGCTGTTGTCCCGCATATGTAGGCACTGCACCCAGGAGCAGTTTAGTCCTGCTTGAGCTGCTCCAGAGTTTATTGCTTCACTTAAATTGCAAATATAGATGCACCCTCGGGGTACAAGATGGCTGTGCACTTACTGGATCAATGATATGATATCATAGTGCTGCTCCAAAAATTTGTTATCATCTTGTGTCTTTCAGACACTAGACTTCCCATACAAGTTTATTATAGGACTCCTCAAGTGTTTTGGGTATGGTAATTCATTATTTTTATAGTAACAAAAAGAAGTATGAGTTAGGCATCATTGTACTGGTTGTCATACATGTGTAGAAATGGTCCTCACCACAAAGAGCTTTGTGGCATCCCTAGTGGGCAGGGTGAGTGCTGTACCATCCCCCTTGACTGGAGCGCCCCCTCAACTCTCCTGCCATGACTTGATGTTATTGGGTGAAAGGAGGGGTCCAGTGGTGTTCATCTCCTCAGATGACTCAGTGATGGAGTTACTCATGTTTGCGCTAATGCTCCTTGGAGCTCCACCTCCCCTACACCCCATCCACTTGCCAACCGCTTGAGCATTGGTCTTGCTGTTCCACCATTCACTGTAAGCCCCTTTACTAAGGGGTTCAGTGTCAGATTGGGCACCGGTCAGTTGCCTGGATGTTAAGGCATCTGAAGCTCCAAACCCTGGTGCCAGAGGGCTGGGCTCATGTTATCTTGCGTCTCTCTCTCTCTCTCTCTCTCTCTCTGACAGAGAGATGTTCCTATGTTTTCTGCCACTCAGGCCTCCAGGGACAGATCCTCTCCAGCCTAGTGCAGGGACGCTGCTCCCCCTGCTCCAGATGCAGGCATAGCACCTTCAGCAACACTCCTGCCAGCCACCGAGTCACTGCCTGCCCGGCATGCTCTCTACTGGCTTTCTCCCTCACTCCTCTCCCCCTTGCCGGCTTCAGTGGGGTTTTTAAATCTTCCCACAGTGACATCTCCCACCACTGCCATTGGCTCAGCACTCCCCTGCCCAGGGAGCTGCATTTGAAAAGCTGGCTAAATGCTGGCTAAATGCAGGCTCATGCGGCCATGGCTCCGGTTCCTGCTCCAGCCGTGCTCCTGCAAGTGAGTTTTTGCAGGGGTGGACGGTCTGTTTACCCTGTGCTGGGGCTCTCAGGGTTTCCCCACACCCTCATAGAACCTATGGGGGCTTCTCGTTGCCCCAAGCTTATAATAATAAAATTGGCTATGAAACAAATGAAGGAAAGAACTAAAAAATAGACATGTTTTCTTATTTTAGTGTCATTTGCGTATTATGGGCTACAACCAATAGTTTGATATTTTAAGGATTGCTTAATTCTGATCTTGTTCCTGCTGGAGAGTATTATTGTATGGCTGGTAGGTGAACATAGGGCAGCTGGGTTTTTGATGGGGATCACTTTTTATTTTATTTATTTACTTACTGTCTTTGAAAAATAACACAAAGAATTAAATATAAACTACGCAGTGTTCTGAAACTGATTATGTGACAGAAAAAAGGGAATCAAAATGCAGGATAACCAAATTCTGTGGAGTACCTTTAAAATGTTTTATCACAAAGTCTTCAGCTTGCCAGGGAGAGAAATGATTGGCAATGGTATAAACAGAAAGCCAGTTTTCACAGCTTTCAAATATGTGTTATTGCTCTAATGGGGGGAACAAAAATGGTCCGATTTAAATACAGACTCACATGTTACCATATCATTACTTTTGTTATGCTTATATAGTGTTTTTGCAGGAGAAAGAGAAACAAACCAGACAATTTTCTCTGACTTAGAAATGAAATATGAAGTTAGAAAAGACTGGGGCTCTTTGTTTGTGTCACAGCAGTTATTATATAGCTAGAATACCAAATCAAACTCAATGTCAAAGTGGAGAGATTACCTTGACTGTTGATGTAGGGAGATAACCATCAGCTGGGTGACAGAAGCCAAGAGAAAGAGAACAAGTCCAAGGATAATAAGCTAGGAGCATGTAGAGGAATTTCATCTTTCTATGTATAGGAAATGAGTTTGTATTTTCTCTGCTAGTGTATTTTCTATTACTTTCACAAACAAAGCAGGTAAGAATTCCAAGGGTGTTCCTACCATGCATTTTACAGAATACACTATGACAGCAATAGCACAGAGTAAAGCATTATGTTAGGAAAGAAATAAAAACAGGTACAAAGACACACAAAGTTAAGCCTACACTGGGGAAGTGACCAGCTGCTGGAAGACTCTTCCTTAGGTTACATACACATTTTCAAATGGTCTGAGAAAATTGTCCCAGGTTTGTTCTCCTGGCAGAAAAACTTACCTAGAGATACCAGAACAGACATTCAAATGATGAACCCCTGAAGAGCAGAGATCTTGCATTGCTGACACTATGCAGCCAGAAAGCCCCTGTAAACACATTTCAGCATGGTCCACAGGCTCCCTCTGTCTGCCCAGAGGTGGATGGCAGCAGTACATGGTGCAGCCCTGATTGACCAACCCAGACTGTTCAACCTGTGTATCCCTGCAACACAATGTAGGAATTGTGAAGGCGCTGTTTTCTGTTCTCTGCTCAACTGGATCAGTAGAGTCCAGCATATAACATACATTCTCTCAAAGCACCCCAGGATACTGGAGGTCTCTCAGAAGAAAACATACAGAAATTTGCTCTCCCAAAAGAAACTCCCCCGGAAGTGATTTAAGGCACATGATTTTTCCCCCAGGGTGGCCATATTTGCTCTGAAAGAAAAATTTCTGAACATCTGTACATTTGTGGTTTCTCCTGGGACAGCAGTAACTCTCTCAGGAGAAAATGAATGTCTGCACATGGCCCTAGTCTCCCGAATTCAGCCAGAGTTGGAAACAGTCTAACTACTGAAAAAGCCAAGGTAACACCATTTTTAGCCATGTGTGTGTTTTAGTTTATGTGATCCATTACATTTCCATCATACTGACATCAGTGATTATTTTAAAAGCAATGAAATGATTTTCAACATTATGTAGCAGGGAAGTGAGGTGGGAAGGATTGGTGAAACCTGAAGGAAGAGTTGTCAGGAATGGGAAATTATTTGAGTGTAGCCAAAGCCACACACAACCCCATCTAAGATATCCTTTCTCCCTTAATAATTTCAACTATTGCTATCTATGACAATCAAGGAAACCTTTATCAAGGATCAAAGCTTGCATTCCATCCTTTGGTAAAATATCCTTTGGGTATGTTGGCTAAGTAAAAATATATTAACTTGGGCCAGAGAATGCTAAAGATGCAAAGACAGTTGGACACAGACAGAGAGGTGGAAAGGTAGGGCATACACCTATCTTCCAAGCCAGAATGGCAGTTTATAAAGAATGAAAAAACATTTCTGTGATATAGATTTACATTTCTGTCCTGCTAATAAATGGGCCAATGAAACAGCTGAATGCTCCCCTGTTGCAGGTGTGGGAGTCATTTACTTTCTAATCCTTTCCTTTTTAGCCCCGGCTGGACAAAAATGAAAATCCCTGGCATTAAGTATTAGAAGAGATGGCGAAAGCACAGGAACTAATTTACAGAGTTTCACTTGACTAGTTTTCTTCATTTGACTCCTATTAGCTCTGATAATGTATCCTCACCATTAATCAGCCAGGGAGAGAAAAGGCAATGCCTGGTGGTGTGTGTGCATGAGAGGGGGTACGTACTCTACAGTAATCTTATTGGGAAAAGGTCAATGCCTTGAGACATCTCCTTCAGAACTTGTAAGAAAAGAAACTGCTGACTCTGAGCATCAGGCCAGCTGTCAGGAAGCACTAAAGGTTTTGAGTGAAGGTTTGAATCAAATATGGGGGTGAGTAGTAGCTGCATAATTGGTTCTATTGAGCACATTCATCCTTCCTCTAACTCCATTGAGGACAACGGGCATTAAAAGTACAGGGACTATGAAGTTAACCAATCTTGCAAGATGACAGTATCTCCTGAATAGAAGGAATCCATGTATGGCATAAAAATTTTACAACACCCTTTTCAGAATAGGAGACATAAATGGAATTCTACTGTGTTCCCTAACTAGTCCCAGCTGCTGAAATAGTCCCTTGGGGGCACAGCAGATGGTGATAAAATAGAGCCTTAAAGCTGCCTCAGCGGTCAGACCTAAATTAGAAAAACTTGGACGGCGCCTTGTCTCAAGACCTACTCCAAGCATGGCTAAACCAAACCCAAGAACTGAGCTTTTGGTGGCATGAAATCTTCTGATGCCCATCTTACCTACATCAAGGTAGGCAGTCATTAAATTTGTGTCAATATAAAGCTTGTATAGTCCTTCTGTATGTTGTGCCAACCTTTCAACAGGTTTATTCTCATCAAACTAAGGCAAAATTGTAAATATATAATAGGTGTTGTATGGGAAAGATTATGAACAAACTTCACAGTTATCTATCCTGCATTCCACCTTCTGGAACTTAACTGTAACAACAGGGATAGAATACTGGCCCTCCTGCTCCAGAAACACAGTCTGAAGTTACCTGAGTTATAAGGGAAACTAATGTTAGCAACACAGTATCTTTGACACACAGTTCTGGGAAGGCAGCCGCACATATTTACTAACATGCTTTTTATAGTATTACCATTCTGCAGATGCTGCTCTGATTTCCTCTCTCTCATATACCTGACAAATGAGACTCTGGCAGCTACATACTCTGTTTTCAGTCTAATAACTTGCTATATTAGGTTTTGCCCTTGCTTTCATCGAAGCTGTGACTGTGTTCCAAGGCCATGTTCCTAATCATGCATGAAGAATCACTCATAAAAGTGATACCTGAAACAAGACAAAGGGAAAAGAAAACAGTTTCCTCAGCATGCATAACAACTTTTCTTCTGCTCATTTCAAAATCAGTATTTCCATTAACTAGCACATCTGAAATCTGCAGCCAGAAAGTGGCATTAGAAGGCAGGATTTCATTGCCTATTTGAAAAACAATATTGAAGAACAATAGTGTTTAAATTTTGAGACAGTTGTTCTAATAGGTGTTCTATGTCTATGCTTCATCCTCGAAGATGGATCTAGTGGCGGGGGGAGGCGGGTTGCACTCATACACTTGCTCCCCCTCCTCTGATTCTTGGTCCACTCAAAGTTTAAAACCAACTGCCTGGCAGTGGCAGCTACATTTCTAGTCAGGCAGGGCTGAAGGAATCACTTGTCTTTGTGGGCCTTTGTAAATGACCTTATCCCTTCTAAATTCTTCATTCCACAAATGTTAACAACCCGTTCTTCTTTTTAATGGTCTTGATGTTTCCCCACTCAAGCTACCCTTTGTTCTGCAATTCTGCTCTCTGTTAACTGCTCCTAGTAATGAAGCTCCTATTTCACAGCCCTGTTGATTGCTTTTAACTCTTTTTAATGAAGCTATATTTATTTATGCTTCAATCGTAAACTGAGTAATACAGCCCTAGATCTCTAGTGTGTTGGTAGAGCTTTGAGTTTATTTTTAACTGGAAAAAAGTCTTGTTTTAGATGTGATGATGCACCTCACCATCTGTACCCCTCTAGATCCACCCATGTTCATCTCCATACTCCAGCCAACACATACACATTTCTACTGTTTCTATATGATCCAAAGTTAATTTCTTCTAAGACAATTTAAATTCTTGTTCCCATTTGTGACTGGATATCCAGCTTAATGGGCTGGATTTCCTTCAGGATTCCTCTTGCTGGTTGCTAAAATGTTCCACTGAGGCTGAGTGGTCAGGCTTAAATCAGAATAATACAAAGGCTCTTTAAAAGCTGTTCTAATTTAAACTGAGAAATGGACACCTCCAAAATTGACAGGCTGCAAAGCCTATGCACCTGTCTGTCTCCTCAGAACTGTGAACTGTACTGAGAAAAGTCTGAACATAATTCAGAATATAAGCCTTGAGCACTGTGGCCACGTCTAGACTGTACATTTACTGTGCCTGGCAGCATCAGCCTCCAATATGCCTGCATGGTACCTCTGGGCCAGAAATAATGTCACTGAATCCATAAGGAGCCAAAGGCTCCAACACTTGCACCAGAAAGTTCTTAGACAAGACTCTACTGGTGCCAAATAATAGAGGCATAGAAAATTAGGGATGGAAGGGACCTCGGGAGGTCATCCAGTCCAACCCCCTGTTCAAAGCAGGGCTGTTCTCAACTCGATCACCCCAGCCAAAGTTTTGTCTAGCCAAGTCTTAAAACCTTCAAGGATGGAGATTCTACAACATCTCTGGATAACCTGTTCCAGTGTTTTATTACTGTCCTAGTGAGAAAATTCTTCCTAATATCTAACCTAAACTCCCTTGCTGCAACTTGAGACCATTGCTCCTTGTTTTGTCATCTGCCACCACTGAGAAAAGTCTAACTCCATCCTCTTTTGAACCCTCTTTCAGGTAGTTGAAGCTTGCTATTAAATCCCCTCTCAGTCTCCTCTTCTCTAGACTAAATGAACCCAATTCCCTTAGATTCCCTTAGCCTGTCCTCATAAGTCATGTCCCCCAGTCCCCAAACTATTTTTGTTGCCCTCTGCTGGACTCGCTCCAATTTGTACACATCCTTCCTGCAGTGGGGGTTCCAAAACTGGACACAGTACTCCAGATGTGGCTTCACCAGTGCTGAATAGAAAGAAATAATCACTTCCCTTGAACTACTGGCAACACACTTACCAATGCAGCCCAGTATGCCGTTAGACTTCTTGGCAACAAGGGCATACTGCTGGCTCACATTCATTCATCTTATTGTCCATGGCAATTCCCATGTCCTTTTCTGCAGAGCTGCTGCCTAGCCAGTCAGAGTCCAGCCTGTAGTGATGCATGGGACTGTTCTATCCTAGGTGCAGCACTTCACACTTGTTCTTGTTGAACCTCATGAAATTTCTTTTGGTCCAATCCTCCAATTTGTCTAAGTCACTCTGAATCTTAGCCCTACCCTCTAGCCTATCTATTACTCACCCGACTTGGTGTCATCTCCAAACTTGCTGAAGGTGCCCTCTATGCCATTTTCCAGGCCACTGATGGAGCATTGAACAAAATCAGTTCCAGGACAAACCCTTGGGGCACTCCACTAGATACCCATACCAGCTGCCAACTAGACATCAAGCCATTGATTATTACTTCCTAAGCCCAATGCTCCAGCCTGTTTTCTGTCTACCTTCAGCCCATTCATCCAGCCTGTACGTCCTTAACTTGCCTGTGAGAACATTGTGGGAGATCATATCAAAAGCCTTGCTAAAATCAAGGTATACCACAGTCACTGGTCTCCCCACATCCACAGAGCCAGTCATCTCATCATAGAAGGCAATCCAGTTAGTCAAGCATTACTTGCCTTTGGTGAATCCATGCTGACTGTTCCTAATCAGCTTCTCCTTCAAGTGCTTTGAGATGGATTCCTTGAGGATCTGCTCCTTGATTTTTCCAGGGACTGAGGCAATACTGACTGGTCTGTAGTTCCCTGGATCCTCCTTTTTCCCCTTTTTTAAATATGGGCACCAAGTTTGCACTTTTCTAATCATCTGGGACCTCTCCTGATCACCATGAGTTTTCAAAGATGAAGGCCAGCAGCTCTGCAGTCACATCAGACAGCTCTGTCAGCACCCTTGAGTGCATCCCATCCAGTCCAAAGGACTTGCATATGTCCAGATTTCCTAAATAGTTCCTAATCTGTTCTTTTGCCATTGTTGGCTGCTCCCCTCCTCCACAAGCTGTGCTGCCCTGTGCAGTGGTCTGGGAGCTGACCTTGCCTGTGAATACTGAGGTGAAAGAGGCATTGAGTACACCAGTCTTTTATGCATCCTCTGTCACAAGGTTGCCTCCCCCATTCAGTAAGGAACCCACACTTTCCCTGATCTTCTTCTTGCCACTATCATACTTGTAGAAACCCTTCTTCTTATCCTTTACATCCCTTGGTAGCTGTAACTCCAATTACACTTTGACCTTCCCAACTTCCTCCCTGCATGCCTAAGTAATGTTCTTCTATTTTTTCATAGTTATTTGTCCAAGTTTTCACTTCTTATAAGCTTCCTTTTTGTGATTTAGTTTACTGAAGAATTCCCTGCTAAGACAAGCTGTTTTTCTGCCATACTTGCTAGTCTTCCTGCACATTGGGATGGTTTGTTCCTGCACTCTCATTAACTCTTCTTTAAAATACAGCCAGCTCTCCTGGACTCCTATCCCCCTCAGACTGGATTCCCAAGGGATCCCTCCCATGAGTTCCCTGAGTGAGCTGAAGTCTGCTTTTCTAAACTCCTGGGTCTATACTCTGCTGCTATCTACCCTTCCTTTCCTCAGGATCTTGAACTCAATCATCTCATGGTCACTGGTCCCCAAGTTGCCATGTACTGCTATATTCCCCACCAATTCATCCATGTTTGTGGCCAGCAGGTCAAGAAGATTATAGTCCCTAGTTGGCCGCTTCAACACTTGCACCAGAAAGTTGTCTCCAACACTCTCCAAAAATTTCTTGGATTGCCTGCATACTGCTGTATTGCCCTGCCAGTAGATGTCAGGGGATTCAAGTCCCCTATGAGAACCAAGGCTTGTGATTGGGAAACTTCCACTAACTGTTTGAAGAAAGCCTCATCCACCACTTTCTCCTGGTCTGGTGGTCTGTAGCAGACCACCACCACCACCACAATATCACCCTTGTTGCTCTCTACTCTAACCTTAATCCAGAGCCTTTCAACAGGCCTATCTCCAGCTTCATACTGGAGCTCTGAGCAATCATATGGCTCTTTTACTTACAGCACAACTTTTCCTCCTTTTCTTCCCTGCTTGTTCTTCCTGAACAGTTTATACTCATCCATGACAGTGCTCCAGTCATTTTTTGTTGTTTCATAGTTCATAGAAACCTCTTGGTAGCCTCCTTGAATCCATCATCCTCTTTTCTCAGAGGATCAATGCCATACTTGTTGAGGGGTCTCAGAGATTGTGTTCAGTGGAAACTTTATATGACACATAGATTTTTTTTCTGATTTTCAAAAGTGGACCGTCTTATGTCTGGGAACATTTATTATCAGTTATTCAAGACACTCTATATCCAACCAATGAACACTACAGATGAATTTACTGACCCATACATTGTCATCTATGTGAACACCATACATTACATTTTATTCCACTGCACAGTGATCTAGGATTTAAGATCAGTAAATATTGAATCCTCTTCTAATTAAAGCCCATCACGTTTCATGTATAATGCAAATATCACCGCTTCCCATGCGGAGCTCTTGGGCTTTTGGCAAGAAAATTCCTCTTGCTGAAGAAAATTAATCTTTTGGTTATATCTATTCTTTTACAATAACACGAAACTAACAATATATAACGCCATCCCAGAGCTCTCAGGTAATCTGACAACACAAAAAGCTTTCATGCTCTCTCTCTCTCTCTGTCTCTTTTTTACATGCTTATAAATAATAATTAGAGTTCTGATCTTCAGTTTTAAATCAGCAGTGATTCCAATGAAGTAAGTGTACTAAGTATACTAGTAAGTATACTAATGTAAAATCAGTACCAGAGAGATCCAGATTCAAAACCCTAGAGCAGATTCTTCTGTGCATCAGGGCCACCTTGTACCATCTGAACAGTGCAAAAAAAATAGCCTTAAAGTATAAGGAGATGATTTAAGAGTAATAGAAAATCTAGGGCTGGAAGGACATTTAGATATCATGTGGTCAAATCACTTGGACTGAGACAGTATCTGAGTACTTAAACCACCACTGACAGAAGTTTGTCTAATCTGCTTCTAAAACCCTCCAAGGAAGACATTTCTACAACAATCTTAGATCATATGTTCCAGTGTTCCATGATCCCTAGAAAGCTATCATTATCCCATCTAAATTGTTTTGGCTGCTAAGTAAGCTAATTTCTTCTTGTCCTTCCCCCTGAAAACAAAGAGAACAATTAATCCTCTACAACAATTTTTTTACACATTGGAAAAAAATCTTCTCTTAAGCTTATATTTTCTTGCAAAAAAAAACCTAGTTCCTTCAGTTGCTCCCATAGATAATGTTTTCTAAACTTCTTACCATTCTCGTTGCTTTCCTCTGTTGCTCCAGTCTGTATACACTTTTAATAGAGTATGGTGACCAAAACAGGACACAGTACTCTTGCTAAAGCTTCACCAGAACCAACTAGAGAGGCGTAGTTACTTCCTATGTCTTACACACGACACTGCTGTTAATTTAACACAGAATTTGAATTTTCCTCTTTAATAATAGCATTGACTTGCATTGACTTGCATTTTCTCATTCACTGTAAAACCCAAATCCTTTTCTGCTATACTGTTGGCTAGTTACTACTCACACATTTAGTACTTATTTGGGCATTTGATTTTTTCCTTCCTATTTGTAACATTTTGTGCTTGTATATTTGAAATCAACAAGTGAAATTTAATAACATTTCTCCAATTTCTAAAAATCACTCTTTAAATTATGGTCATGTCCTAGAAAGTGCTTGAAAAACATTCCCAGCTTGCTTTCATCCATATGTTTTGTAAATACATTTTATTTACATCATCCAAGTTGTTTAGAACTGAAAGGGATCTTGTGAGCCACTGAGTTCAGTTCCCTGCATTAGCAGGCAACCTTTAATCAAAGAATTACCTGTGTCACCACTTCAAACCCTCAGGCACAACTACCATGCATAACACTGAAAACACCAACTTATATAGGGATACCATATTTCCAGTTTTAAAAAAGAGGACACCTGTGGAGGGAAGTGGAGGAAGGAGAAGAGGCAGGTATATGACTGAGCAGGGTTGGGGGGCAGTGATATGCCTGTGCCCTGCTCCTGCCCCTCACTCCCAAGCCACAGCCTCCTCAGCCCAGCTGCTACCCTTCACTCCTGACCCGTGGCCTCCCTGACACTGCTGATACTCCTCACTCCTGACCCACAGCCCCTCGTCCTGATGGTCCCCTTGCTCCTGGCATGCAGCCCTCTGCTTCCCCCCAGCCCTGCCTGTGTCTGCCACTCCTGACCTGCAGCCCCCTGCCCCCTGTAGCCCTGCTGCCAATGTAACTCCCTGCCATCCCCCAAAGAACCCTCCTACCCACCTCCCACACTTCCTCACCCTGATGCGTGCATACTCACACACACACATAAACACACCTTGCCTGTAGCTGCTAAGGCCCAGGTGCAAAGCACATGATGGTCCAGCCTCTGATCACTTTCTCACACTGTTCCCAGCCTGAAGCTGCTCCTTCCTGGAGCAAGTCAGGATGTTGCAAGAAAGCAGACACAGAGCAAAATCCTAGACAGTTGCTGATATTTTTTTTAAACACCCGGACATAGATGGGATGACCCAAAAAGAGGACATGTTCAGGAAAACTTGGATGTATGGTAACTCTATTTATAATATGCAATAGGTAAAAGCAGAGGACATGGGCAAATGGTGCCTCCTGAGTCTCGTGGGGGGCACCAGTGGGGTACAACCAGGTGGGGGTTCCCCCCAGCAGCCAGCTGGCAACATGCTGCCAGAACAGCCAGTTTCAGGTGGGGCACTAGTGCTCTCCGTGCCCCCCTATCAGCCAAAGCACTCACTGTCGGGGAGGCACCAGCACTCTTGGAGGGGGACACATGCCCCCTCTGCCTCCCCTACACATCATCTATGGCAGAGGAGACAAAGGTACTGCAACTGGAATGATACAACTGAGCCCAAGACAAGCTCCTGCAGGACGCTTCTTGGGATAACTTTGAATTTTAACAGGGCGCTGCTGATAATGATTCTTTCAGAGTGATTTTTCCATTAGCTGTATATCCATATCATGGTGGTTACATTTAGACCATGCTTCCTTAACTTCTTTACAAGAAAGCCTCGATTATGGGACAGAATCATATGTCACATATATTGCTTCCCTTTACCCATTAGGCCTGTTACCTGTCAAAAAGAAGATTAAATTGATTTGACATGATCTGTTCTTGAAATACTGCCTACTTTTATCACTTTTTATTGTCTCTCACATTCTTGCAAATTGCTTATTTAATCGTTTGTTCCAGAATTTTTCTGGGAATAGCAGTTTGGCAGGTGGGTCTACAGTTCCTGGTTTTGTTCTCTTTTTCCTGCTTCTGTGGACAGCTACTCTGTTTGTCCATCTCCAGTTCAAATGGTTCAGAGATTACTTTTTGGCTAGTTCCCTCATTTTATATCAAAGCAAAAGAGAGAGAGAGAGAGAGAGAGAGAGAGAGAGAGAGAATGGCTTTAAGCAATTGGATTGTTTGCTTCTATTTAGAAACTTAGGTTTTCTCCCCTAGTCCCGTTGTATTGGAGTGTCTCACAAATGCTAATGAATTTATCTTCACAATATGTCCCTGAATGAAGAAAGCATTTCTGTTACCAATCCTCCTTAAAGATGGAGAAAGTAAGTCACACAGCAATTCTGTGAAGTCCCCAAAATTGTGTTAACAATTTCTGATATACAGCTGGAAATAGAACCTAAATCATCCAAGTCCCAGCATGGTGTTTTGACCTCAGGACCATCCTCTCCCTGAAAAATTAGAAATGCTGCAAGTTTGTTCAGAGGAAAAAGCATTAATATGTAAAAGCTGTTCGACAGCCTACTACAAAATATTTCTGGTCTTTGGTCCAAATTATCACTGGCAAGGGTCCATATTTCCACATCATTGACAGAGGATCTGTAATCACCACTATCCAGATAAGGTATGAATTCCCAACGAAGGAATCCCAGGAGATTTTTGATGGAGGTCATGAAGGTGTATATTAGAGGGTTTTGGCAACTGAAGTAAAGGAAAAAAGGGTGCTTTTTTCAGAGACAGCATAGAAATGACTCTGAAATTGGATTCAACCAGTATAAATTCAGCAAGGTACCTAGAAAAGTCAGAGTTTTTCCAGATATCTGATCACTTTATCAGGAGGCTAGACTTCCTCTAAAACATTTCAGTTAGTCTCTTTTTTTAACTGACACATCTTCAGGTACTGTCTTTATAAATGAATAGCCAGAGGCACCAATTTCCTCTAATATTTTGAAATTCCTGACAGAATTTGAATCTGTTTCTCTGTTGCATGGTATCTCTTAAGACTTCTACTTCCACTCACCATGTTCTACTTTTCAGCTGTTTAGATTCTCATTTTATCGTTTTATCATTTTATATCATTTTATAGGGTTATCATACATCTGGGTTTTGCTGAACCTGTCCTCTTTTAGGGTCCTCCCATCTCTGTCCAGGAGGTTTTTTAAAATATCAACAAATGTCCAGGATTCCGCTCTGCTCAGTATTGAAATTTTTCCCATCACTTCCTGGCTTGCCCTAGCAAAGAGCTACTTGGGGTGGGGGGAGTAGGGGCGGTGGTGATTGGAGACAGGGGCATCATATGAGTCTGCACACGCTCCCCGGCAGCTGCAGACTGTCGCCCCTCCGGAGCCTTAATTCCGACAGGCCCCTAGGGCAAGAACGAGCGAACTCTAGCTTCTTTCTTTTTCCCGCGCTAGGCTTTGATTTCCCCTTTTATTGGCTGCTAGACAGATCAGATATCACGAGATTGCCGAGATAAGGTTGAATGTACTCACAC
>JAGPOW010000304.1:76672767-76771838 GCA_030014935.1 Caiman crocodilus | reverse complement strand
AAACCTGCTCTCCAGTAACTTGTGACCATTGGTCCTACTTACCCCTGGTGGTGCCCGGGAAAAAAGAGCCTGCCCTATTTCCTGCTGATCTCCCCTCAGGAAATTATGACACACTACAACCTAGACACCTGACTCCCCAGCTACCTCTCCACTTTTACCTGCTAGATCCCCCTTCTCCCCTATCCCAGCCTGTCCCTCACCTCCTGACACATCCATTTCCATTTTCATTGACTAGCTTTATTGCTTGCATTTCATGCCAGCCTCTGGCTTCTTTACTATTCCTTCCACCCAGGAAGAGCACACACACCAACTGCAGCTACTTCCTCAGCATGGTAAAGGATTTTTCAACTCAAAAGCCTGTTAAGATATATTTCCCCACCTATTCAGTTGGTCTACTAAAAGATATCGGATTGACCCAAAGAACCTTGTCTGTCTGGTATGTGAGTCCACAGCTCTATACCCCCCTTACACTGCAGCTCATGCCTCACAGATGGCATCCCAGGCAGCTAACCTGAGCTCACCCAGAGCCTCACAACTCTATTGCAACCAGCAAGCCTCAGTTCTCTCAAAGATCTTAGGGGTCTGGGATTTTCCCAGCCAGGACTCTGCATGCATGTGGTGGCTGGAGGTTATAAGGTGCCTCTTACCCACCTTTCATCATGGAGGTCCTTGGTCCTGGCATTTCCTGGGGGCTGCCACACCACCAGAAGTCCCACCAGGTCTCCCAATCCTAGGAGGGTGCAGTTTTAAGTCGTGCCCAGGACCTGGGGTCTCCTCCTTCCCCATAGCCCCAACCCATACCTCCAAGTTCATCCTGGCATGAGAGCTCAGCAGGGATATGTTCTTCCCCTGCTGGCTGGTGATGCAGTGAGTGCCCCCTCCATCTCTGACAGCAAGGCATTAAATGTTTTGGAAACGAGAAACAAAAAGGAAATAGGTACAGACAGAGTGAGGAGGGTGGCACTCATTCTATCTGCACCTGGAGCTTGGAGAACCCCAGCAGCAAGAAGTTCACCTTCAGGAACACCTGCTGCTCCACCAACCCAGGATCCAAAGAGACAAGGTGGTGTGTCACAACATCCCTAACAATACTGAACACCAGCTCACTTGGAATACTGGTTGGTGGACAGGACAGGTGTTCCAGGCAACCGTGGCCAGATCCTATCACATCTGGCTGTGGCTTGCCCAGGAGACCAAGGGATCATACAGCGGCAATTTCACATCCTCTCAAGACAGGCAGCCACCAGGGCCTGAGCACTACCTGTCTGATACTGAGGTCCGGTACATCTGGACCCCACCATGGAAGCCATGACCTTGGCCCACATTGGCAGTGCCTGTGGTGACTGGCTGGTGGATGATGTGCTGGCATGGGACAGTGGATCCCCCTCTTCCATGTCACCCTGACTCTGCCCTTCTGCCTTCCTAACTGTTTACCAGCACCTCTGTCCATTGATTCAGGGGTTTTGCTGCTGCGTATGTTTCCTTCACCCTTGGGTTGCACATAGCCACCAGAACATGAACCGTGCTGGACCACAATGGATCTAGCCATTTCTTGATGCCATCCTTCAGCTGCTTCACCAGTGCCTGCACCTCTGGTGACAGCGGCTTGCCTGTGCTGAGAACATTGATCCTCTGGAACTTGTGCATTTTGTTTTCAAGTTCCCTCACTACAGGGATCACCTGGCTCAGGAGGGCACCACTACTGCTGAGGCTCTCAGTGGCCTCAAGGAAGGGCTTGAGGACTACCAAGATCTGGGAGATGGTGTTCCACTTTGTTAAGCAGGCCACTGATTTCAATCTCCCCATGCAAGGCCATCTCATGGATGGACTTCTGTTGCTTGACCAGCCTCTTGAGCATCAGGTATATAGAGTTCCACGAAGTCTCCACATCCTGCATGATTTTGTGCTACAGGATGTTCAGCTCTGCCTGTTTTTCCCACAGCATCTTACCCACCTTGATGCTGTGGTGGAAGTAGCCCACCACCTTCCTGCATTTCCAAATCAAGTGGCTGGTTGTGATGACATCCTCACAGGCAGCCCTGTCCCCCTCCAAAGCATCCCTCACTATGAGGTGCAGATTGTGTGCCACACAATGGATGCCAAAAAAGTTGGCATCACGAATGGCCTTGACCATATTGACCCCATTATCAATAACCATGAACATGTGGATGAGCCTGCCCTGCCCAATGAACCACCCCTGCACCACGTGGTTCATCGTCCCCATGATAACTGTTGCTGTGTGAGACTTATCCATCACCTTGGCTTGAAAGAGAGCCCACTGATGGCCTGACTGATTGCTAACAGTGCTCTATGAGGGAGAGGTAGGTCTGATCTCCACCCTGGCTGCTCCAGATGTCCAAGGTGAAATGTAAGGCCGCTTGTGTACCTGCCTTGCGCACCTCTTCCATCAAGTACTCCCTGTATGCCTTATACAAGGAGGGCACAACAATCCTGCTGTAGGTGGTACATGTGGGCACTTTGTACAATGGGGCCATGAGTGCCATGAACTCCCTGAACCCTGGCCGCTCAACAAAGGAGAAGGGATGGCCATCCACAGCAAGCATCTCCCCAATTCTCTGGGTGACCTTGCTTACCTTGGGAACATGCCCCCCTGTGTGCCCACCTTTCCCCTTCTGTTCCAGGGTGGCCTGCTTCAGGGGGACATGGGCTTTCAAGTGAGAGGGGAGCTTCTTTTTGGGCACACTCCCACTGGTTTCAGGCTGAGGTGGAGCAAGGGCAAGGGGGTGATGCCTGTGTAGGTACAACATCATCCCTGTGGTGCTCATGCATTTTGTTCCCTTGTATCAGCTGGTTTTGTCTCAGTAGTACAGGCAGGTTGCATATATAGAATCATCTGCCAGCTCAGAATGATCCCAGACCACACTATCCACTTGCTTCTGGGGTGTGAATGTGTATGCGGGTGCTGCTTTTTTCCCCCTCTTCAACAAGCAGAGGCACAGCAACAGAAAGAGTGGACTCAGTTGAACCGCTTGCCCACACAACCTCTAACTCAGCCTCCTCTGAAGTGCCTTCCAGGGAAGGAGACCTGGCTCTAGGAGAAACTTGAGCAGTGTGGAGCACAAACTCAGAGGATTCTCCCTCCTTCCCCAGAATTTATCTTGCTAGGGCACTGAGATCCAGGTCCAGTGCCAGCTATTCCCCTGGCCCTGGAAGGCTCAGTCTGGGAATTGAAATTGGGGTGGAGGAGACTGCCCGGCTAGTGCTGCATGTTGTTGTCTTGGTGGTGGTGCTCAGGGTTGTTGTTATTATGGCAGGTGTTATTGGAGGGGAAGCAGACACTGCTCCCATCTTCTTGGTGCCACTAGCAGCAGAAACGGCATGGCTGCTAGCAGTTAGAAAGAGGCTGTGTCTACATTTTGCTAGGTGGAGGGGAACTTAGAGCTCTCCCTCTGCCCCCTCTTCCACCCCAGCCAGAAGAGCAGCCACCTGCCTTTCCAGCACATTTCATGTTTGGTGTGCTGGAAAATCTGGGTATGTTTCTATAATATAATGTATATATTTTTGTAATATATAAATATATGTTCTGCAATATACGTTGTGTTTTTCTACACAGTCAATCCAGACTATCAGGGAAAACACAGATTTCTTTTAAGTGGAGAAAGACTTTCAGAGAATAACAAAAAAATAAGAGGATTTTGGGGAGAGGAATCAATTGAAATGAATGAATTAGGAAAGGGTATTAGGTCATTTCAGAAAGGATTGGATCTCACTTGCTAGGAACAGACCAGCAAGCAGTAAGTGAGAGCCTTCCTGATGCTCTTGATGCTGCTGGAGGACACAGCTCAGTAAGCTGACAAAGGGACATCTGACAAAGCTCATTTCAAACAATGCTTATGCTCTTTCTCTATCCCTCCTGCAGAGCACTGGGATTAGAAAGGACCTCAGGGAAGGATCACAGTCACTGGCCAACTACACAGTCAATATGAGAGCAGTCCTGCCCCACCTCTTCCATCTCCCTCTCCTTAGTTTGTATTTCCCTGCAAGCCTGGCTTCAAAACTTGGAACTCTTCAAAATTTTCAAAACTTTTTGAGTGCCCTCATTTCATTTCAAAGCTGTTTCAAAGCCTTGTGTTTCATTTTGGTTTTGGTGTTTTGAGCTCAAAACGCATTGAAACTCCTTTGAAACAAAATATCTGTCAACATTTTGCACAGCCCTAGTAGTTAGCTATGTTAGTCTAAAATCAATTAGAAGGCAGGGTAGATATCCACCTTTACAGACTAACTAAATAAGATATATATGTAGAGAGCACAAGCATCCGTGAATCCATGTTCACTGTAAACAAACATGGAGAAAACAGAGTATAAGAAGGAAAGAGAAACCGAAATAAAAAAGACAAAGGTGTGGGGAGACAAAGAAAGAGAGACAGGGAGATTGGGGGAGGAGGGCAGTGCTAGGCAAGAAAAGCAAATGAACAGTAAGCCCATAGGAATAAACACTAATAAAGACAATGAGATAAGAATCATAGTCCCTGTTTAAACCACAAAGACAATTCAGTTTGTGGACAATTTCTTGTTCTGCAGTTTCCCATTCAAACTGGTTTGATTGAAAGTAAATTTTAATTTACTGCAGTTTAATTCTTTTTTTGCCTGAGAACTGCCATTCTGAGGTCAGCGATAGAGTGTCCAGAGAACTTGAAGTGTTCTTCTACAGGCTTTTATGTCTTTCTGCAGTTGATGTCAAACCAGTGCTCATTCATTCTTCTACACAGAGATCACCCTGTCTGTCCAATGTAGACAGCAGAAGGCCATTGTAAGCAGGTGATAGTGGGCACATCTACACGAGACACTACTGCACAGTCATTACTGCACATTTATTTAGTCCTTGTATTAGCAAGTCCTAAATAAATGCACAGTAACTGAAGTTACTGCACAGTAGTGCCAGGGAATGTCTTTTAGGTGACACTCCCATGTAGTAACATAATAATACTGTGCAGTAGCATATTAGCACTACTATTTTCAGCTACAGTGCAGTCAGCATCTCATGCAGATGCACACAGTGTTTATGACATTGGTAAAGTTGCAGGTGAATGAGCCTTGGACATTATACTCCTTGTTATTAGATCCAGTAATAATGTGGTCTGTATTGATGTGGGGACACAGCAGGCATTTTGTTCCATTGCAAGGCCTGGTGCCTCAGTGAGGATGAGAATTTATTTGGCTGTTGTTTTAGAGACTCCATTTGAGTTTGGGGGGAGCTGTCTGTAAGCCAGGACAGGTTTCACCCAAAGGCTGCCTTGAGATAGTCATCCTCTTATAGGAAGGGTTGGAGGTCATTAATGATGTGTCATATGTGTTTGATCTGGCAGTTGTAGGTGACAACTAGAGGAATTCTGCTGTCCTTGTCCCAGGGTTGGAACTGTAGCAGATCAGAGTAAGGTCTGAGTCTGGCTTTATTGTTTTGAGAAGCTACATTTTGGAGATTGTATTGTAATTGATCCTTAATGTGTAAATCCCAGCCAGTGGGGTCAGAAGCGATCCAGCTGTAACACAGAAGCTGGCTGTAAATGTGCTTAGGATAACACAGAGTGTGGCTAATGATGTGCTTAGGATAAAAGCTGGTGGTATGAAAGTAGCTGTGCCAGTCAGAAAGGGCACTTTTACATGTGCTTCGGGGGTGGAAAAGTCGAAGCTTTAATTAAAGGAGCTCCAAGTGCCACTCTAATTAAAGTGCCACTGCATCTCATGTATCAGCATCTTCATGCTTAATAACAGTAGTGGGGGCATTTGAACTAAAGTTCATTTGACAAGTTCAAACATACCTACCACCATTTTTAAGCATGGAGATACCGATACAATATACAGGAGGCAGCTGGAGTGTGGTAATTGCCGCTTATGTACAGTCATTCATAGGTACCAAACTGTCATTACAATCAATGAGAGTTAGGTGCCAGGGCTGCTGGGTTGCTATTGAAAATCTCACTGACTGACTATCTGTGCTGTTATATTCTTATATAGCTTTGAAAATATAGCTCTTAATCTTTCTTTGCCTCAGTTCCCCAATTGCAAAATGAAAATTTGATTGTTAAATTGTCCCACTCATGGTTGGGCTTGTCTAAGTTGGAACTTTTCTTAGGTTGTAAACTCTTCTGTAATGGAGTTTTTGTGTTACCAAATATGTGCACACTATCTAGCAGAAAGGACCCTCATTTCTGGTTAGACCTACAGACATGATTGTAATGAAATTAATCATTATCTCATTTCTGCCATAGGCAACCCCAGAAAGTCAAAGCTGCTGAAATGAGCAAAGTGACAGATCTTCAGTGCAATATAGCTCTCTATCCTCATAGACAGTATATTGTACTTTCAATCAACTTGAAGTTAGTGGAATAGCTCTTACTGAAATTGAAGAGTTAACACACTTTTAGAACATTGAATCTTGTGGTATCTCTAAATTAAACTAGCCTTAATCCATCCAGCTTCTAAAATACCTTCTTCTGTTGGGGGGGAAGCTCCCCCCCAAAAAAAACTATTTGTTTTCTGAAGATGGGAATCAGACAGAACAGATCATTGAAAGAGGCCAAGTTGTGAAGGGGAATCAGAAACAAGACAGTAAATGTCCAAAGCCAAAAGCTTTACCTGTGCTATTGTTACTTTTCATTTTTAAGGCCCCAGAGCAACTATCCAGAATCCTGTTTGTTGCTAAAGTGCTGCTGAAGATGTCAAAAAGGCAGACTGAGTTTCTAAAGTTAGTCAAAGTTGTTCAGTAGAACTACACAGTGCAGTCAATATAAGATAATGTAGTTTTATCCTGTGGGCTTTCTGGGTTCTGGCCAACACAATCCTTACATGCTTTTAGATGGTAAAAAAAATTCTAGAAAAGGAAAACATAGAGAAAGCAAGACTCCAGGCCTTGGATATTTACCTAAGGGTATAGAGAAAGAGTCGGTTTCAGGAATGATGAACACACTTTCATATTTACCTAATATGCAAGTGTGTTCTGCCTTTAAAAAAATATTAAGGGATATTTTAGGGATTCTTTGAAAGCTATAATAATAAAATGTGCTTATATCTGACCCACTGGGCAGGGGTAAATTCCAGCTGTGGAAAGACAGACAACAAGCAAATAACTAGGATTCAGTGTTCACAAAATCTTAGACTCACTGCAAGAAATGTTTCCTAATAAGCTATGCACGGTGCATGTGAATTTTGTATGGTTTGATCCACTGTACCCATTCCTATCATCTTTCCTCTTTCTCTCTGCCTCTCTATCACTCTCAAACATCTCTTTTCATCTTTCCACTGTTGCTCCCTGGCTATGGGGAGCTAAGAGAATATTGGAGGTGTTGTTTAAGTAACTGACAGTGAATGCTTGCTCCATTAAAATAAATACTTTTTTTCCCAAAATCACATTTCTTTTTCTGTTCCCTTTCCCATTATTATATCAAGGTTTTGTGTTTGTTTCTTTAAAAAAACAGCAGTTCTGTCAAAATGTTAAAAGTTCATCTTTTGTCAAGAAGGTCCCACTGACTTATTATGGACACCATTACCTCCTACTTCCCCTATCTTATGAAATCTTCATATTTTCCCAAGCAGGAAGCAACGGTGACCTGAAACCTGAGATCCTGCTGCTGCCTTTGTTTCAAGGTAATTTGCATCATCACAGATCCTCACAGCAGGTGAGATGCTTCATACCAGCTATGAACTGACTGCCCAGAGGAGTTTTATCGACTCCTCTATGAAATCCTATGAAATATGAACTTCCATCTATACCCAGGAGAACTTTTACAATCTTTTCTCCAATGCCTGATGAAAGGTGTTTGTGCCCAAGAGCTTGCTATTAAAGATTTTTTTTTTTGCAAAAATCTTGTTGGTCTAATAAAAGATATCATCTCTACTATGAGTCCTGATTGCCTAATTCCCTTGTCAGGCACTAGAGAACACCAAAGTATGCATAATATACATTAAGAACAATACTTTACAGTCATGTACACAAAACCTTTTGGAGGATTTCAAAGCATCTCACACGGATTTTTCAGCTTTAATCTCCTTATTTTAATGGCAAAACTATAGATGTTGAAGATATAGTTTTGCTTTATATAAAGTTTTAGATTCTTCTGTTTGCTCTGAGTACCTTCCTGCAACAATTTATTCTATGTTTATCCTAATAGTTTGTATTCTCAAGGAGGAGGAGGATGTGGGAATGATCACCTCTAGGAAGAGAATGTAACTTGAGCCAACTCAGAGAGCTGGCAGACATTTATTTAATGGCACAACGAGATCTGGTAACTTCATGGCAAGGCAGTCAGCCTTCTGGGCTCTCCACAGCTCCCTTAACCTGGTGTTTTAAAATGTCTTGCCTCACAAGGGATGCAGAGCAAGGCAGAAGAGGCTGCTGGACTGCGTGGCTGTCAATTCCCCAGCCCTATTTTCAACCCTGTAATTTGCTTCCCCAACAGCCAACTTTTGGCATTGAGATCAGGACTGTTCCAGTCCCAATGCCAGTGCCAATGCTGGCAATCAGACATAATTGGCTACACATGTAAATTATGATGCCATACAAATGAGCTACAAATATGTTGCAAATATTTTATGGAATATCTTTGTGGCTGGTTTGCCACTTTACAGCTTCATAAAACAGCTAAAACATTCACCACACTTTATATGCAACATGTGCTTGGGGCCTCAATCTATGGCATTGGTTCTCAACCATTTTAGATGCAAGACATCCCTTGGAAAATGCCAGCTCTTAGTTTTCATTCATTTTATTGACTATAGAAAAAATAATGGAGCAATCCTTCCGATGGCAAAAAACTCAGAGAGTCAACAGCAGGTAAGAATGTTTTTAATACTATGGATTCTTATTTCCAATCCACAGTGAATCATGTTTGCACCACTAACAGTACAACACCCTTGTTGAGAATGACTGGTCTATAGTTTCCTCTTCCTTCCACAAGAAGGCAGAGCATTAGGATGATTATCTGAAGGCTTATGATTTGAGTTACATGGGCACTTGTCCACTAATAACTGGAATAAAACCACTAATTTCATTTCACACAGCCCTGTGAGCAGCTGGTAACAACAGGGGCCCTCTAAAATGAGGACAAACAGGATAAAATAGCCAAAAGAGTTGAAGGATGTAATGTTCAGAATGAGGATGTAATAAGCTGCATGTATTCTGTGACTGGCTGAGATACAAGACACTAATTGCATTGTAGTTCTGCCTGAGTAATATAGACAATAGCCTGCATTATTAGTTTTAATAGAGATTGTGTTTAATTGTATTAAACACAATTATATTGTAGTTCTGCCTAAGCAATGCAGACAATGGAATTCATTATTACATTTAACAGAAAATGTATTTAATTTTCTAAGTAATCTCATTGAAATTGAAATAGGCTACTAAAATATCTTCCAAAAACAAATTACCTGTGGCTCTAATATTTTTGCAAAATAAAGCTGTCCATATTCAATTAAGTTAATTTACTTTTTAGGAAAACTGGGGGGGAGAAAGTGATTTGGTTTTAATTTTATAAGAAATTATTTCAAGTTTGGTCTCAAGATTGCTAATGTTTAATGAATCAGTTATGAGATTTTTGGGTAACAAGAAAATCAGCACCATACTATATATAGGGAGAGGAAGAGAGAGATAAGAATAGCTAAGGTCTTATACTTATAGATAGAACTTTGAACTTACATGCATATCAGTTCTAAGTTATACATACATACATACATACATATATATATATAAAGTGTAATACAAGTTCAAAGTTATATGTATAACTTTATTCAAAGTTATATAACTTTATTCAAAGATCTCCAGGTACTTAAACAATTAAATGATAACCATTATCATTTCATACTGGGGAAACTAAGCAATAGAGAAACCTGATTTTGTGCGCTATGTATGCAGAAAATTACATCTCTTTGTACCATGCAGCTGCTCCAATAAATGATGTAATCAAAAAGTCTCATCAAGTTTCTGGACCATCATGGCTACAGCAACACTACAACAACAGTCTCACCACAATTTATCCAAGCTTCAACTCAGCAGAGATTCTCTCTATCCCCTCAAAAAGCACTGGGAACTTAGAATTTTTCGAAGTTTTCTTAAGGTATCACCTCTTCCACTAGTTTTGATTATTTTTTACTCTAAAACAATATGGCTACAACCTGGATACCCATGAACAATGTGTGCCCCGGAGGCTGGAGGAGTATGGCGACTGCCTGCACGCAGCAGCAGTGGCAGCAGCAGGGGCATGGCAGTGGTAAGTGAGGAGCTCCCACAGATTGCTACAGCGGTGTCAGCAGCAGGGGAGCTGCAGTCAACAACCATGCACAGACATCACCAGCAGCGGCGGTGGAGGCCAGCGGCAATTGGCAATTGTCGACTGCTCACAGACTGGCAGCAATGTGGTGGGGGGAGGGATGGCAAGCAATGACCACCCGCAGGTGCTGCCAGCCGCATGGGTGGCACTTCTTTCAGGGGGTGTACTGCCAATCTCACAGGGTGCATATGCACCCACATCCACCCAGTATGCATTGCCAATGTGTATACTCTTAACAACACCTTGAACTCAGGCCAGCTGCACCAAGATTCATGATTCTGCCAATAAGCCCAGAGAAGATTTGTGGTTTCAGAGGCTGTGTCTACATGAGACGCTGACTGCACAGTTGTTACTGTGCCAATATCACAGGCAAAGCTTTTGGCTTCGGACATTTGCTGTCTGGTTTCTGTATAAACAACTACTAAAGAACTGCTCAGTAACCCATGTTACTGCACAGTAGTGCTCACAAACAGCTTTTTCGTGATGCTGATTGCGCAGTAGCCCAAGACTACGTAGTCTTGGGCTACTGCGCAGTCAACATTTCATGTAGATGTGACCAGAGCGACATGAAGTAAAACTTATTTCACCTGTTCTTCTACTTACCTGCTTTCATTCACATTGGAAACTCAAAAAGTGTGAAGCAAAATAATGAGACCTAGAACACAGCTCTGATTGGAACTTTTTTTAGCGTCAAATTCAGAGAATCCTGAGAATTTGGCCTTCTTAGTTTTTGAAAAAAAGATCACCAATTTGTGTAGTTTAATTCATTCTTTTCATGCACCAGGTACTGGAAAATCCTGTTTCCTGCATGTATCCATAAGTCCTATAGCTTGAAGCTCTGCAAGGTAAAAAAGGAGTGCACTGCTCCTACTTATTGGTGAACAGAGACAGGATGGCTACAAAGAGAGTCTTATCTGGATAATATTTTTACCCAGATTTCCTTTAGTGACACTTTGGGAGTCACTATAACTGGTCACAGACATAGAATCATTTGCATGGTAACAGTGAACTGAGCCAAAGGAAAAAAGAGCCCCTCTGACAAGAAATGTATCCTAATTAGGAAGCACTTAATCCAAGAACTTTGTTTATTACTGGCTCCTCTCCACTAATGACCTTGTGCCATTGAAAGGACTGTTTTGAAGACAATACATAAAGGATTATTTACTTAAGTCACAGAGACCTGTAACAGAGCTGAGTGAACTCGATTAGGATCCTTTCTGCCAAACCACTAAATAAAGCTGAAATCACTATAAATGTGTTTGGTGGCAGAGCCCCAAGGCTGGACCTTCAGAAAAAGACCTGGGGATTACAGTGGACAATAAACTGAGTATGAGCCAACAGTGTACCCTTGTTGTGAAGAAGGCTAAAATGATACTGACCGGCATCAGTAAGAGTGTTGTGATTATCCCCCTCCATTCTACACTGGTAAGACTACATCTGGAGTACTGTGTCTAGCTGTGGCCCCTTCACTATGAAAAGGATGTGAACAAATTGGAAAGAGCCCAGCAGAGAGTAACTGTGATCGCTGGGGCTTCATGTGTTGCACTGCCTGCCGGCTGAGTAGTCCCTCCCCTCAACTCGCCTGCCACGACTTTGATGTTATGCTATCAAGGGAGGGAGTTCAGTGGAGATCTTTCTTGGTGGGCCTCACAGCAGCACTCACGATTTTTTTGGTGTGATGTTCCACAGGCCTCTGCCTCCCTTACACCCCATCCACTCACCAGCTGGAAGGATGTCCGTACAATGGTGGTTTCAGCCCTGTGGGCTTTCCCGCAGCTTGCTTTGGGTGGGGTTTCATATCTGCATGGGCTCAGTTGGCTCTTGTCCCTCCGGCCTAGATGCACAGTCTTCCCTCTCTATCTCTTTGATTTTTCCTTTTTTTCTTCAAAAGAAATATTATCCTGGGGAGGAGAGGGATGTGGAGCTGCCTCCTTTCTCCCACCCTCCTACAGGGGCTCAGATGCCTCCTCTGCTCTGCCTCCTACCGGGAGCTTAAATGCTTCTCCTTGTCTGCCTTTCATAGGGAGCTGAAGGGCTTCCCCTGCTCTGCCTCCAGCAGGGGGCTCAAAGGTTTCCCCTGCTCTGCCTGCTAGTGCTGCACCAGCTGTGCCATTTCTCTCCCACACAGGAGGCTCAGTATGTCTGGCGGGCTGCCCACCAGCATTCTTTCTCTCTGGCTTCTCCCCTGCCTGGGCTCTAGCGGGGCTTTTAAAATGTCCTGCAGTGGCCAGTATGGCTGCCGCAATTGGTTCAGCTGTTCCCCGTGTGAGAAACAGCTGATTAAACAGACAGTGTAAATCTGGCTCGCATGGCTGTGGCTGTGGTCCCAGCTCCTGCTCTGGCTGCCCCACAGGAGGTATGCTATCCCCACAGAGGGTCTGTTTCTGGAGTTTGGGGCCCGTGGGGATTACCCTCCCTGCTTTGGAAGCCTGTGGGGGTGTCTTACCACAGACCTCCCCGCTTAAGTTGCCTTGTGGCGTCTGGACTCCACGTGTGGCATCTTGTGCAGCCTGATGTTACTCTTCATGAATGTGGCCCAATCCCTCTTCCAACTAGTCTGGACTTCCCCATCTGGACAAAAAATCAGCCACAAAATTATCTTTGCCTGGGCAGTGTATAACTGTAAACTTGAAGGGCTGCAACACCAAGGCCCATTGAGTGATCCAGGCATTTATGCTTTGTTTTCAAATCAACCATTGTAGTGGAACATGATCCGTCACTACCACAGATTCTCTCCCCATTAGGTAATACTTAAAGTACTCTATTGCCCAGCGTATTGCCAGGCGCTCCCTCTTTACCATGGCATACCTGGTCTCCGTACAGCTGAGATTCCAACTGGCAAAGGTGATCAGGCATTCTTCTTCCCCACATCTCTGAAGTAATACCACCCCCAGGGAATGGCCTGATGCATCTGTCTGTAAAATAAAAGGGGCATGAAAATTAGGGGTCTGCACAATGACATCATGGTGCATTGCCTCCTTCAAGTCTTTGAAATTCCTTCTCATGTCTGGTGTTCATTTCAATGGTGCTGCGGGCCCTCCAGCCAATGCATCTATGAGGGGAGTGGAGAGACTTGCAAAATACAGTATAAATGGTCAATGATAATTAATGAGCCCCAAGAAGGAACGTAGCTGTTTGCGGGTATGCGGTTCCTGAAATCATCTTATGGCTTCAATCTTATTGGTCAGAGGACGTATTGTTCCCTGACCTACCCAAAACCCTAGGTATGCCGTTTCTCATCCCACAAACTTGCATTTCTTGGGGTTGGCAATCAGGCCTACTGCTTGGAGTTCTCCCAAGATGGCTCTCAGGGCTTCAAGCTGTTGGTGCCAACTGGGAGTAAATATAATGATATCATCAATATATGCTGCTGCATACAATGGATGCAGTGCCAGCAAGGAATCCATCAGCCTCTAGAAGGTGGCAGCTGCACTGTTGAGGCCAAAGGGCATCCATATGAACTAAAATAAGCCCCAAGGGGTTCCAAAAGTGGTCTTGGCACAATCCGCAGGGTGCATAGAGATCTGCCAGTACCCTTTGGCCAGGTTGAGAGTAGATATATACTGAGCTTCGCCAATCCTCTTGATGATGTGGGTAATATGCAGCATAGGGAACGCGTTGGAGGGCGTCAGGCCATTTAGCTTCCTAAAATCTATTCACAGATGCAGTGACCCATCAGGTTTGACCACTGGCACAACGAGGCTATGCCAAGGGCTACGGGATGGTAATATAATTCCCTGCCCCTGCATCTTCTTTATCTCCTGACGTATTTTCTGCTACCAACACTGGGGTATCAGCCTCCACCTTTCCCTAACCAGTGCACCAGGGGGTGTTCTGATCTCATGTTCAATTCCTGTCATTTATCCCAGGGTTTCTTGGAACACCACCCAGAAATCCTCTATCAAGGCCAACAGCTCCTGTCATCGCTGGCTATCCAGTTCTTTGTCCATTTGCATTGATTCTTCCCCTATGGATCTGATTAACCTGGGGCAGAACAGTCCCAGGTCCTCCTCCATCTCCTCTTCTTGTACCATCCAGCCCTGTGGGGTTTTCCACTCCTTAAGAAGGTTCACATGGTAAATTTGGTGTTCTCAGCGGTGGCCCAGCTTGAGCAATTCATAACCAACCAGCCCCACTTGTCAAGCTACTGTAAAGGGGCCTTGCCACATTGTGAGCTGTTTGCTTGAGGATATCAGATGCAACACCAAAACCACGTCTCCGGGCTACAAGGTTCAGGTTCTTGTCTTCTTATTATAGTGGGTTTCCTGTTGCTCTTGGGTGGTCCTCAAATTTTGGATGGCAATCCGTTGGGCCTTAGTGATCTGGTCCTGCAATTCTTGGCAATATCTTTCCACAGATACTCCTAACCCTATCAGCCATTCTTCCCTGACAACCTGTAGCAGCCACCTGGGGCTGTAACCATATACCAAGTGGAATGGGGAGTACCGTGTTGATTTTTGGGGGGCGTCCCTCAGAGCAAGCAACAATGGCATTAAGATGGTATCCCACCTCCAGGGGTCTTCCTGCAAGCAGCGAACCCATTAGTGTTAAGAGGGCTCCCACACCATTTGAACCTGGCCTTTATTGTTGACAAGGCCTGGTAGAAGGAAGGATTACATCTCATACATGATAATTCTTCTAAACACTTGCATGGGAAAGTGTGTTCAGTATTTATTACTTAGTGGTCACCGTTCATCATTTTCCTAGTGTTTCAATTAACCAGTCATGATACTATCAGCTTCTCATGATTTATGCAGCCAACCATATAACACAAATAGCCAAAAGCAAACATTGTTGCAAATGACCTTTAGGTTGAAAATCATTTTCTTTCGGGAATAATAGAGACATTCCAAGTGAATCAGGATTGGTTTATGAATTATTTTCTAGCTGGAAAGGATATTGAACTCATAATGAATCTTATACATGAAAGAAAGAGCAAAACAGTTAAAATTGGGCTGTTACAGGCTCCACTGCAGTCAGTTCTCTGTAATCATATCAATTTTTAAAAGACAGGAGGGTAAGGGTCATTGTCTGATTCAAATGCAAGCTCAGTTTTAACTGTCAGACAGCAAACACTTTGGGGAACTAAGGTCCTATTAAGATCTGAAGTTCCTGACCCTGATACCCATTTTCATATAATCTTTGAAGAGAAAAAAAATTGTATTTTCAGGACTTCATTTTTTATGCCTGCAAAAAGAAGAAACTACTCATTAGAGTTTGAGGATGTTTTATTCAAAACTGTACTTTAGCAAAAAGACCTTTATTCAAGTAAAAAAAAAATGTTAGAAATTTTCAGGATTTGGAATTTTCAAAAAATCTGAAAACATGCAAGTTTTAATAGGTTTTATTTTTATTCCCTCCTTTTTCTCTTCTTTTTTTCATTTTGCTGATAAAAAGCATAGAGGGAGAGAAAGTAAAAATCAGAGATTCATTTGAAAAATATCACAGGAAATTTTCCAAAATAAATACCCAATCTAAATTCATAATTGTCAACAAAAATCAGCTACCCTTTTTAAACCACTCTGATATAATGTAGAGGTACTATCAGAATTAATTCACTGCAGTGATCATAAAATTTGAAATGTTTAGACCAAAGGAACTTTAGGACAAATTACATGCTTAGAATTATTTTATTTGTATTGACGAAGCATCTGTGAGCCAAGGTCCTGTATTAGCACCTCATGTTGTCTGGCATTGTATAAGTACATCACAAGAAGTTGGTACCTGCCTCAAAGATCCGATTATTATTATCCTATTTTGTCATTGATAAAGCTTGCAAGTGTATTCATTGCTGAGTCCTGTGGCTATATTCCTGATTTATATACCAGAAAATGTTAATTATTCCTAGATTTCATAGATATTAGGGCTATAAGGGCCCTGCAAGGTCATCGGTCCAGCCCCCTGCCCAAGGAGCAGGAAATCAGTTGAGGTCAAATGATCCCAGGAAGATAGGCATCCAAGTGTTTCTTGAAAGTGTTCAGAGTAGGTACTGGCATCACCTCTGGAGGAAGTCTATTCCACACCCTGGGGACTTGGACAGTAAAGAACTTTTTCCTTATGTCCAGCCTAAAACAGTCCTCCAGGAGTTTGTAACCATTGGACCTTATCTTCTCTTGCAGTGCCCTGGTGAACAGATGTTCTCCCACTTCCTGATGCACACCCCTTATGTACTTATAAGCTGCCACCAAGCCACCCCTGAGCCTACGTTTTTCCAGGCTGAAGAGGCCCATGGCTCTCAGCCTCTCCTCATAAGGCCTCTTGTCTTCTAATCATGCATATAGCTCTCCTCTGTACTTTTTCAAGCTTCTCCACATCCTTTCTGAATTGTGGAGTTCAGAACTGGATACAGTATTCCAGCTGCACCCTCACCAAAACCAAGTAAAGTAGGAGGATGACTTCCTGGGTCTTGCTTGAGATGCATCGGTAGATGCAAGCCAGAGTTTGGTTTGCTTTGCTGGCTGTGGCATCACATCGGTGACTCATGTTCATCTTGTGGTCAATCATGATTCCCAAGTCTCTTTCAATCATGGTGCTAGCAAGTCTATATAGTCTTATAGCACTGCCAAGCCTATAAGTATGATGCGGGTTTTTTCTCCCAAGGTGAAGCACCTTGTATTTCTTCATGTTGAATGCCATCAGGTTTTGATCTTCCCATCTTGTGAGCCAGTCGAGGTCAGCCTATCCTCTAGTGTGACCACTCTTCCCCATATTTTGGTGTCATCAGTGAATTTAACCAGTCCGCTTCTGACACCAGAGTCCAGATCATTTATAAATACATTAAAGAGCACAGGTCTGAGAATGGAGCCCTGGGGAATGCCTCTGGTCGCTATGTGCCATGTTGATTCAGTATCATCAGCTATCACTCTCTGAGTCAAGAAATCGTTCCTGGTCAAGAAATCATCACTGTAGTTTTTATCCTCTTCTACAGTAAGTCTGGTGAGTTGGGGTTTGGTGAAGGGTTTTGGGAGGGGAGAATTAGAGGAGGTTAGTGTGTTGGGGTTTTTTGCCTTACACCTCTCTCATTACATTTGATGTCTTCATTTTGTTTCTGCAGCACCTTTTCTTCTTGCATTATAATTCTCAGCCTTTCACACTCTGTTAGATTTATGGCTAGGAAAATGTGTTTTTTTTTCACAACAGATCTTAATAAACCATATATTCTAATTTAAAACTTTCCAAAAAAACTCAGCATGCATCTTTTTTTGCTAGGCATGGTATACTTGCAAATCCCAACAAATAATCTATGAAGCAGAAAATTGCTTTGGCTAAGATTGTCTGTTTGTAACTTAGCATCTGTATGTATCTCAAAACTTTGAAAAAATTATGCAGATGTATCAACATTTGTCTTTAAGATTTGGGAAAGTTTCCTTTTGCCTTAGGGTGAAATCCTGGCCTAACTGAAGTAAGTAGGAGTTTAGCTATGGTTGTCAAAATATCACTCTAGATGCCCAAATAGGCACTAGCACAAGAGTCTGCTGGGATAGTAATCATTTCCCTAGTATGGAAGAAATATGAAGGTTAGAGAAGTCTAAGTAGCTTCAGAATAGTCACATTGGTATGAGAAGTAAGTTATGACCAAGCAAACTGCAGGGATTCTAGGATGAGTTTTGTCATAGCGGGGCATATATGGAACACAATATATTCAGGAACACATTTGAACCAAATTCTGTGGCATCTGTTAATTTACTCTATATCTGTAAAATACTCGTTATTGACATTCTTCTAAATCCCTTATATGATTATAGCTAAGAGAAGAAAATAGATGCTGATCTACAACTCAGGGGGCACATCTACACAAGATGCTAAAAGCACAGTAGACTAATTCTACTGCACATAATCATGTCACAGCAAAAGCTATGCTAATGCGCTAATGTGCAGTAGGATTAGTCTACTGCACATTAGCGTCACATAAAACATGCACCAGTGCTATTGAACAGTAGCACCAGTTACAACCCATTAAATCAGTACCTGTTATTACAGGTACTAAATTTAATGTGCCATAATTACAGCACATTAATGAACATATAAATGTGCCCAACAATGATTTATTTTGGCAATGGGTTTTTTCACTCTTCCCCACATGATACCCAGCTCTATGGGATGCTGTAGTTAGGATGTTGTCTGAGAAGTCCGGGAACGCAATCATCTTTTTTGCCTCACGTGCCTTGAAAAGTGTTATCATCTTAGCTTTCCAGAACTCTGATACTGCTTTTAGGCAGTTGACTACCCCAATATACACTGATTCCACGCTCAAGCTAGGCACAGACATTACATCCCCATTTGCCACTGGGCAAAAACTCCTTTCCTTTCTAGGTCGAAGGACCTGAGGTCCCCTGGGTTGAGTGACCAGAGGATGTTCATGAATGCACTTTTTTACTAAGCTTCACCAGACTCGTGGTTTTTCGCCGGTGCGTGAACATATCCACTACTATTCAGATACAGCTGGCCAGGCCGCCCTTGAGGAGGGGTTTTTCATGCCCACATTCTCCACCACTTGTAGGGGCTTCCTCCCTTCTCAAAGGGAGAAGGTGAGTAACTCATAAGTTACACACCAAGGTAAAACTCAGGTACGAGTTTTTATTGTAATGAATATAACACACGCACATAGAGTTATTATTATCATGCTCACTAGTTGCTAGTGCATTGGGCAGGAGGAAAGGCACTTCCTACTTTGTTTTATATTATTACTTGATGGGTCTTGGGAACCCCACCCTGCGTTCAGGGTGGCAAGACTACTTCCTTTATTGGGTCCTTAACTTTGTTCTCCCAAAGTAATTTCGCCTAAGACTTTGTTTTTATGACTTTTATACCTTTTTGCCTCCCATTCCCATTGGATCTTCTAATCACACAAAGCTTTTAGCCTTATTACTTTTTACAGGTTAGAATAAGCTTTATTGTATGCTGCAAAGCAGGGTCACCTTGGGCTTTGCCACAGTTCCCCTTTTTAGAGCTGTTATTTCAGAACAGTTATTTACATAAAGCAGTTTCCTTTTTTTATTTTCAGCAGATTAGCAAATGCATTAGGTCATGATCCCATGGGTTCGCAAAGCTGACCCCCCTTCAGGGTGTCAGTTTGGCCTCCTTCTAGAGGTCTTTTTGGAATAGGCCTCACAATAATTCTAAATGACCAGAAATTAATCTAAACCCATAACCATGCAGAAGTTCAGCACATATAGATCATTCTAAAAATAGTAGAATACAGTCTAAGACAGACCTGGTTCAGTGTGCATTCAAATCTAATAGATTTAGGTTACAGTGGTAATTCAAACTTCTTTACTAGATCCCCTATCAATTGAAGTTAGATCTCTGTCCTCTGGCATTCCAGCCTCCTCTGTGGCCCCCACAAGCTCTTTCATCTCAGGGAGGCATGCTAGAACTCAACCTACACTCAGCAGCTCTGGTAGAGCACCCAGCAGGCCCTTCCCCCAAGCTTTCCCAGAGCTGAGCTATCATAGCCCCTCTCCCCAGCCCCATCTCCTGCATCTGGCCATCTGTAAGCTGCAGGCAGCACAGGGGAGCTTGGGCACCTGCATCCCTAGGCCATAACCCTAGACCCCTGACACTCCACATGCATCCCTGACAAAGCGCACGCGCACACCTAACACTGAACCCAAGAGAACCCTTGTGCTTGGACATAGTCCCATGGAGTCTGACTCTGACTCCAACACAGTCAGCCAGGGAACCCATGACCCCGTGTTTGGGCACAGCTCCATAGCTTCCACACACCACATCTCAGAGGTCAGAGACAGATTCCTTGCCATCCAGAACTCAACATGAACTCCTGGCCCCTCAAGCAGGAGCCAATGTGGATGTCTTGCCTGTGGTGGGTTGAGATGGCAGGGGGCAGAATATCGGGACTAGACCTGCATGGAGGCAGCTCTGTAATCTCCACAGCTTGCTGACTGCTGGCAGGTACCTGGGACATGGGCACCTGTGGTGTGGCAAGGCTTTTTTGGCCCACAGCTACAGGGTACCAGACTACTAAATTGGGGAGGAGGTGTTGGGGTGTGCTTTCCCATGCCCAACAGTCAACTGGGGTGGCCTAGGTACTCAGCTGCACTCAGCAGTCTTCAGCAGCCCTAGGAAGCCCATGGAGCACACTTGGAGGTGTGCAGGAGTGCCTCCAACCTGCAGGCCTCAACCAGTACCAATGGCCTACATGCCCACCCTCCTCCACCAAAGGGCAAACATGTACACTGTTTGCTACTGATCTAAGCTATGCCACTTACAGAAAACCAGGTAATTTAGATCAATTCTGCCTCAGGCTTTTTGAATTTCTGCACTTGGCATTGTCCTGAAAATCGGTCCAGCTGATTTCAGAAAATGGTTTAGCTAATGAAATTAAATTGTCCAGGCAGGAGAGTGGATGGAGAGGCAGGATAGCGTATCAGTTGCAAAAGAGCTTTTACTTATGCCTCCAATGACACTGTCATAGCTGGTGAATGATTGCTTGGTTACAGGTACATTTAACAAATGACAGGTAACAAAAACAGGTAACAGGTAACATAACAGATAACGGGATGTAACGTGACAAGTCAAAAATTGTAGACACAACGAGCTAGCAAGGCACAGGGTATGTCAGGAAAGACGATGACGGGGAGATATTGAAGGGTGATCAAGCCGTCAATAGTCTCAGAGATCTCTGACACGTGTGCACAGATCTCTCCTCAGAGTTCTCCGACTTGGGCAGAAATTACATAATCTTTTATAGTAAGGCTCAACCAATTACTGTCCACCAAATAGTGTTCCAGATGGTGACGTAATCACTCCCCATATCACACACACACACATCACTTCTGTGGCCACAAACAGGGTTTTAGTTCTGGCCTCTTGAGTGCCTGACTGGTTTTCTGTATCAATAAAGAGGATTTTAAATTCTAGTCCTCTTTATAGGGAAAAGTACAGAGCAAGAAACAGCTGCAAGTGGGTTCCAACAGTTCAGGGAAATAGAAAACAAAATACCCAGGTGTTTGGCTACAGTAAAAGTCCAGAGTGGTATCTTGGAAAAATCCCAAATTCCACAGCCACACAATAACATTCTCCATGAAAACCTAAGTATGATGACAGGGACAGTTCATGGCCATCCTAGCTATGGCTTCAGGCTCTTTGCAGAGTTTCATGGGCAGCAGTCTACACTTAGTTCACCACAACGACTGGAAAATGTGGGGGTTTTTTAGATGAAAGTTAACATGTTGGAACATAGTTCTTCAACAGGAAGTGAATTCTGCTACAAATTCTACCATTGCTGGAGTTCTCTTTTACCTCCTGCAGTAGGGGATTTTGGTTTTCAAATAAGAGAATGTGAGTTCAATTCCAGTTATCAATATAAAGTTATTTTTAGGATTACTCTCTGCAGGTAAGCTGCTAAAGGTCTCTGAGTGGTCTTTTTAAAAAGAAGCAGTTTGCCCTGGTCTCCTTGGACAGAATTTTCCCATCTCCACATGCTTTCTGCTCATTCAGGATTTCCATGCTGCAGCTGTATTACGACTGTTTGTGAAACACTTCATGAACTGTCAGGGTGAGAAGCACTATATTAACATAAAAGAAAAATGTGATTAGTAAGTTAAACAATAAACACTTCATTGATTCAGTGCCTCAAAATACTTATATGGATTAATGCAGAAAGCCTTGGATGTTGGCCCTCTTTACATGGGTTGAAAACTGGATGAAGGACTATAAACAAATGGTAATAATGCATCTCATATATGAGATCCCAGCCTGCAGCCACTATGTATCTTATAAGCATTAGCATTAGCAACAATTATGTTAATAAAATATTAATACATTATCCACATTTGGCAAATGGGGAAACTAGAGTACTAAGGACTAAATCCTAACTCACCGTATGCATCTAAACAGCACATGTAACTCTAGCCATGGTGCTACCTGTGACCATGTCCGAACTCAGGTCGTGGGGTGTCAAATAGCCTTGGTCAACCTCCCAACCCCTAATGCTGGGGCCACCTTTCCGTGGAGTGCTTGCTTGTGGTTTCCCCTCACACATATGGAGTGCATACAGTACAACTATTTACACAGTTAATTATTTACAAAACAGTCAATATATGAATGAGGTCAATAACAGAACAGGATATCGCAAATCTAGTTGTCAAAGGCAGGTATCAACTAACTAAGCACTCAATACAAATTGAATCAAAGACACCCTCAATACAACTCCCCAGCTTAAACCTTGAGACTCCAATGAATTGGGGAAGAGAAGCTCTCCTTTGCTCCAGTTGTCTGTGCTATCTGCAAAGAAACACACACTGTTCCCCCTCCCCAAAAGCACCTTTCTCCAATTCCCAGACACAGCCCCTTGTACTGATAAGTAAAACAAGACTGGGTTTATCACCCACCTGGCCCTAGGCTGGTTCTCAGTTAACTCTCCCCAGATCCTTCCCAAATCAACACCTTGCCCTCCTGCCTCACAGAGGGAAAAAGAATACCAGGTTGTCTTCTCCCCATCACCAATGGCAGGTTCACTTCACAGGCAGGCTACAGGGTGGGCCTTCCCCAGGATTCCTTCCCTTTTTTGAGCCTGGCTGAGTCCCCAGGGCTGAGTTCCCTCTCAAAAACATGCATATGCTCATGAAAACAATAACTTCCTGCAACTTTCTGCACACTTTCCAACTCTGCCTTTGCAGGGATCCTGAGCCATGCTGCAAATCCAGCAGCAGCTGTTACACCACATATACAGCCATCTAACTTCAGTTTTTGGCATTTATGTATAGTTTTAGATTCTATTTCCCTGTGGCAAAATAGAGCCTGCATGTGTATCTGGCAGAAGCAAATTGTGGAGAAGTGGCTCCTTCCATGTTTTAGTCTAGCAGTGGCCAACCTTTCTGGCAGCATGCCACAAATTAGCCCTGGACCCTCTTCTACTACCACTCCAATTTCCTTCCCTTGCCTGATGTAGTGTTCAGGTTTCTGCTTCCTCACCTATGCTGCTGCTCAACTTTCTGCTTCCTGCCCTGCCTGCCATTGTGCTTTCTGCCCTCTCCCCAGTCTACTCCATGTTATACAGAGGCTGCCTGTGCCAGAGGTTGACCACCGTTTTAGAACAATAACCTAGTGATTAGAGGACCTTCCTAGGGAGCTAACCCTACATGATCTGATGCTCTGCTTTCTGCTCCCTGCCCTACCTGCCACTGTGCTTCCTGTCCCCTTCCCAATCTGCTTTGTGTTACACAAAAAGGTGCCTGGGCCACTTGTGGCACCCATGCCATTTTAGCACAATAGCCTAACAATTAGAGAATTTAACCAGAGAGTGGGAGGCCAAGATTCTAGGCCTCCTTTATCTAGAAGAGGTTTGAATATTCAGATCCTGCTTCCCAGCAAAATGCTCTAATGGCCATGCCACCGATTAGGGATTATTAAGAACTGGAGAAGGGTCTTACTAAGGCTTAAATTGTGGCCTCATGGTTGAATCATTTCTGTAGGAGATACAGACCTGGAGGTTCATACCTCTCTGGGTCTTGGCCTTCTACTTCCTGGGTGAATGCCTTAAGTTCTCAGGCTAAAATGTATGACCATTCCTTCATTCTAGTGTCATCATAGGTTTTTGACCTGCTATAGTTTTGAGATTTATCCAGCCTTAGGCCTGTACTGGGGTGATCATGGAGTACAGCTGTTAAATGCATGCTCAATAAGAGTATGTCTGCTTGTGCACCCAGAGCTGAATTGCAAATTGTATAAGGGCCAAAAATTGCACTTAATAAGCTATGTACATTCCATTTAGATGGTAAGTGAAAAAGGATTTAGCCCAAGTCGTCTAAGCAACATGTCTAAAGTCCAAGAGGAAACTGGTGTCTGAGCCAAGAACATAACCCACATTTTTTCATGAGAAAGTAGGGCAATCAGCTAGTTACCTCTGGTGTCTGTACATGAATGCAAGAGCCTGGGAAACAAACAGGACAAATGGGAAGTCCTCACACAGTCACAAAACTATGATATGATTGGAATAACAGAGACTTGGTGGGATAGCCTACATGACTGGAGCTCTGTCATGGATGGGTAAAAACTGTTCAGGAAAGACAGGCAGGGGAAAGGAGAACAAGAAGTTGTGTTTTATGTAAAAAAGCCATATGATTGCTCAGAGCTCCATTATGTAAACCTGAAATAGACCTGTTGAATGTCTGTGGGTTAGGGTTAAAGGGGAGAGCAGTAAGGGTGATGTCATGGCTGGTGTAGATCACCAGACCAGGTCAATGAAGTAGATGAGGCTTTCTTCAACCAGCTAGCAGAAGTTTCCCAATCACAGGCCCTGGTTCTCAGGGGGGACTTCAGTCAACCTGACATCTGCTGGGAGGGCAATACAACAGTGCACGGACAATCCAGGAAGTCCTGGTGCGGGTATTGGAACACAGGGGCTATGCTCTTCTTGACGTGATACTCACAAACAGGGAAGAATTGGTGAGGAATATATAGTGTATAGCAGGCTCACCTTTCAGAGCTTGGGTTGAGTCCCAGGTTTGACATCCTGCTGTTTTGACTGGTGGAGACAATCCACCAGTCAGGAGGCAGTAGGAGAAATAAAGTCACACCCCTTTCCTGAAGGGAGGGGGAGAAGAGCGCCCCTTACCTGATTGAAACTGTAAACTTCAGGTCTGGAAGACTTCAAGGGTGGAGCCCTGGAACATACAAAAGCAGCTGCATGCCCAGCATGAGGGACAGATGCAGCGAGGGACTCAAGAAGAGTGGAGCCAAGAAAAGCTGGGGAGTTCTCCCTCAGCGGGCAGTAGGCCCAAGGCCAAGTGGTCTCACACTGCTCCCAAGCCTTCTCCTCCACTGGCAGCTTCAGGAGTCTTGGGTCTATTGCCTGCTGAGGGAGGGCTCTCCAGCTTTTCTTGGCTCCACTTTTCTTGAGTCACTCTTATCTCCTTTATTTTTATACAAAGTGACAATGTTTGCATCATGCATGCCTTGTGGTATCTCACCTTCTTTCCAGCATTTGAATAGCAACTGATGAAGATATGGTAGTAGGCTATCTTTCCCACACTTGGGAATTTCCAATGGAATGCCATCTTTTCCAGGACCCTTACCACTTGATAATAAACCAATAGTCTTGCTTAGCTCTTCTACAGTGAGCTTCACATATAACTCTGGCATGACCTGTAGAGTTTGTATTTAGTCCAGTGATTCACTGGTGATGTTTCTTTCTTTCTTGTGAGTATAGCTCTGAGTAGTGTTAAATCCAACAAGACATCTGCTTGCTTCTATCTGAAATGACTTCACCACTAAACGATTTGAGAGGGGCAACCTTGCTGACAGCACAGCCTAGAGCTTTCTTCAGACTATTATACATGCCTTTTAAGTTTTCTATGGCTGAGGCTGTCTGTATCTCTTCACAGAGCTTATTCCAGTACTGATTTGCACAGCATCTGGTTGCTCTCTGTATCTTGTTTCTTGCATGTCAAGGACTTGCTTTGGTGCTCACTGTTAGCTTCCTGTTATATTCCGGGTAGGCTGTGTTCTTCATGCAGATAAGAGGTAATAGTTCTGCACTTTCTTTGAACCAACCCTTACTGGATGATCTCTTTTTCCCAAATGTAGCTTTAGCTGTTTCACAGATTACAATTCTTAAACCTTCCCAAATTTCTTTTGTCTTCTCTGGTAGTGACTTCCCAAACATGCTGAGTTTGAAAGCCTTCACAAACTCTTGGCACTTCCTCTGGTTCTTGGTATTAGCGGTATTGATTTTGGACTTGCTCCCAGGTTTTGGTGTATGTACTTTCTTGGCTGTAATGACTTTGCTAATGATCAGAGAGTGGCTGGTGTTACAATTGGCACTGTGAAATGTGCAGGTCTTCTGCACTGAAGGTAGGTCTTTCCTCCTAACAATAACAAGATCTAGTTGGTGGCAGTGGAACCATTATGAATTGATAATGCACAGTTGGTTTTGGGCACAGAATTCAAGAAGTCATTGACCACTTTCATTCATCTTGCTGATGCCAAAATGTCCTAGGCAATCTGGCTATGAGTTGTTGTCTGCACCAACTCTTGCATTGAAGTCTCCGAGAAGGAACAGTGACTCAGTTGACAGTATTCCTCTGACAACTTGGTGCAGAGTGTCATAAAATTTATCCTTCTCCTCAGGATAAAATTTATCCTTCTCCATGTTCACAAAACTGATGGTCATCTGAAGTCTAAGTGAAGTGATGTGGTCTGACTTCTCAATGGGTGTTTCCATAAGTTCTTGGTTTCTTGTTTTTGCCATGTGCAAGGTTTCCATCTGCTTTTGGCCTACCCCCATGAACCTAATGAGACAGACAGACTGTGATGGGTCAGCACCTAACTGGCCAGGGGCTGCCTGGCATTATGGCAGGTGGTAGCTGACCAGTGGAATGCAATGATTCCTTCCAACATCAAAGGTGACACGTGGCATCCTCCACTATGCCAGTCAAGTTAGAGCTTATGACCTGTCACTGCCACCTTCTGTGTTGTGTCCATGCTGCCAGTAAGGATGAAATATCCTCTCCAGGTAGTGCAGCTGCAATAGCCTGGACAGTTGATACAGAGACACCGCTTTGCTCCTGTATTAGTGCTCCCATCTCGACTTCACAGGTTTGGTCCAAAGGAAAGGAAAAAGTCAATATAGTTGGAACCAGTTATGCTGCAGGAGTTGCCAGTGCTGAGGAGGTCTTCCACCTGCCTGCCTTTTGAGGCTTCACTCCTAGGTTGGTTGCCAGCCATGGCTGAAGATCCCAACCTGCCCTGTATGGACACTGTTGGCAAAATCACTGAGTGATTATGCTTTCTGTCTTTTGATGGCATTTCCTCCACCAAGGGTTCCACTATCCCCCTCAGGTGCTCATCTGCCTGAATCTGCACTTCCTGAGGTTGCCAGGTTAATTAACTGCTACCTAGCACTCAGCATGAACCAGCACAAGTTGTACCACTTATGGTCATAGCAGTAGCAGGTTTTCAATCCTGACCTGACCCAGAAAGTGGCAAAACTACAGGTTATGGACTATTTAGAAAAGCTAGAAGTGTGCAAGTCCAAGAAGCCAGATATGATGCAACTGAGGGTGCTGAGGCAGTTGCTGATGTGACTGCAGAGCCACTGGCCAATTTCCTTGAAAATTCATGGCAACTGGGAGATGTCCCATATGATTGGAAAAGGGAAAATATAGTTCCCACCTTTAAGAAAGGAAAGAAAGAATATCTGGAAAACTGGATTGGTCACCTTCACCTTGGGCCCTGAAAAATTATGGAACAGGTCCTCAAGGAATCCATTTCTAAGTACCTGGAGGAAAACATGGTGATTAGGAACAGTCAGCATGGATTCACCAAAGGCAAGTCATGCCTGACCAACCTTATAGCCTCCTCAGATAAGATTACTAACTCTGTGGCTGTGGGGAGAGCAGTGGATGTAATATACCTTAACATTATAGCAAGGCTTGTGATATAGTTTCCCATAATATTCTTACAAGCAAGCTAAGGAAGTACGGGTTGGATGAATAGATTGTAAGTTGGATAGAAAATTGGCTGGATTGTCAGTCTCAGAGGGCAGTAATCAATGGCTCAGTGTCAAGCTGGCAACCAGTATTGAGTGGAGTGCCTGAGGAATTGGTCCTGGGGCCAATTTTGTTCAATATCTTCATCTATGACCTGGAAGATGGTATGGAGTACACCCTCAGTAAGTCTGCAGATGACACTAAGCTGGGGAGCTCAGTAGATACACTGGAGGGTAGGGATAGGATTCAGTGACACCTGGACAAATTGGAGGATTGAACCAAAAGAAATCTTATGAGATTCAATAAGGACAAGTGCAAAATCCTGAACGTAGGACGCAGCAGTCCCATGCACCAGTGTAGGCTGGAGACTGACTGGCTAAGCAGCAGCTCTGCAGAAAAGGACCTGGGGGTTACAGTGGACTATATGTTGAATATGAGCCAACAGTGTGCCCTTGTTGTGAAGAAGGCTAATAGCGTACTGGGATGCATTAGTTAAAGCACTGGCAGCAGATCAAGGGAAGTGATTCTTTCCTTATAGTCAACACTACTGAGGTCATACCTGAAGTACTGTGTCCAGTTTTGCCCTCCCCAAAAATGGCTAGGGGTGTGGGGAACAGGACTTTTGAGGAGAGGCTGAGGTGAACTGGGCTTATTTAGAAGAGAAGAAAGGGGGGGAGGAGGAGAGGAGGATTTAATAGCAACTTTCAACTACCTGAAGGGTGGTTCCAAAAAGGATGGAGCTAGACTGGACTCAATGGTGACAGATGACAGAACAAGATACAATGGTTTCAAGTTGCAGAAGGGAAGTTTAGGTTAGATATTAAGGAAAAACTTTCTTACCAGGAGGATAGTAAAGCACTGGAACAGGTTATCCAGAGAGGTGGAATCTCCATCCTTGCTGGATTTTAAGACCCGGCTAGACAAAGCCTCAGGTGGGACGATATAGGTGGGTTGGTCCTGCTTTCAGCAGGAGGTTGGACTAGATGACCACCTGAAGTCCCTTCCAACCCAATTTTCTATGATTTTATGAACTACTAAGTCCCACTCTAATACCTTAACCATCTTTCCAAAAGAGTTTTCCTGCATATATTGTGAGGTACCACATTGCTCAGTATTTAAATCTGATCCAATTTAATGTGTTTACAAAGGGTCTCATTATATCTCTCCTTCCTAACCTATATTTTCTCTTTCTGTTCTACTCTTTAACCAAAAACATTTAAATAATACAACATTATACAGAGGTCAGGAAATATACTCAATATGTAAATGTTATGAAATAGATTATAAATATTTTATATCTATTTCAGCTAAATTTATAGAATCCTGTAATTCTTAGTTAACAAGAGGTGCATTCTGGCAGTTTCGTCTTGCAAAAATGCTATGGAAGAGGGTTATAAACTATTTTGAAAGACAGAGGGACAAAAGCACATGCTGGGGAAGAGATACTGATAAATTTACTGCATTATTTTCCTTCAGGCTCTTTTTCAAACTTCTCCTTCTCTATCATGCCTACAAAAATAGTTAGGCTACCAATATGCTACTACCCATCATACTGACTGATACTATGTCACAGGGTTTTTTTGTGCTCCACCACCTCTGTGCATCTATCTGTCCATTAATACTGAGATGGAGCTCTTTGAGTCAGGAAAGGTCTAACTTTCCTGCCAACATAGTGGGGTCCTGATCTATGACTGGAACTGTATGGTGCAAGGATAACATAAATAAAAATAAGTTGCTGTACTCTCAACATCCATGGTAGAAGACTCAGTTGAACACTAGCTTCAGAAACTTTCCTGTTTCCTTTGGTTTATGTTTAAAAGAATAACCCTTGAGAAAGAGTCATTGCTGACTGAGATTTTATATTATGTGCCAAGTCATTCCAGAAGTTTACAAATCAGTTCAAAGAACTACAACATAAACATTATAATAAACAACATCAAATCAATCACATTGAATCTGAGTTATATATTCTGATACATTCCTAAATGACTTCTGAGTTGATAAGCAGTTGGTTCTACAGGTTTGCCTAGATTGACACCTTTAAACATTTGTGACATTGTGGGTTAGATCTGTCCAAACTCTCATAATGCATCATTCTTGCTACTGAAAATGCTCCTTTTACAGTTTACTTTGATGATTTAATATTACTTCTCCTAGATTATTTAGAATGCAAACATCCTAGATCAAATAAGTCTAAGGCATACAGTAAATTTTCTGTAGACTCTGTAACGTCTCACCAAAACTTTGCTGTTTTTCAACATTTCCAAACCAGGTGCAAACAGTTTTCAGGACCTGTTTAAACTCCAGTATGCAGTTCCACCATCCAGTTAGTGAACATGTCCCTTAGACTGAGTGTTGAAGACTATATAGTCACCTGAAGATTCGGATTTCTTGATGAAAATCAAAGATCGGATTTACTGACTGATCTCAGGTTATATAGCAACTGTTGGAAAACCTAAACCAACATTTTCAGGAGGGCTCAAAGCTCACAACAAGGGGCAGATGTTCAAAAGTGTTCATCTCTGAAGATGCAGAAGACCTGGCTCTGATATGGGCTACACAGAGGTGTGGGAGATTTCTTTGAGTTTCTTTTAGTCCCTGAATAATGCTCAGCAACAACCTGATACCTAGACCATATAAGCTCTTTGGAAAGCAGGGTAAACTTCCACCTTATAGAGTAACCAAACTCTGTGCATGTGCGTGTGTGTGCGTGTGTATGCGTGTGTGCATGTGTACATGTGCACGTGTGCATGTAATCATCAGATGCTGTGAAAGGATGTATAGAAAGCAGAGTACAAGGCTGCCAACAGATGCTAGAGGCAGGATGGGAGCTGATGTGCAGTCCCAAAAATCATGTTTTCTGCTATGCTACACATTTGTGGTAGGAGCCATGATTGGAGATGGGGCACCAGGTCTCAATATGCCATATTGCTGTTTCAAGGGGAGCCCAGGATCATGATCCTGGATCCATCTGCTTTCCCAGCTGAAAGCCCATATTAATTAACTGGAGTTCCCAGCTTCTGGAGCACATGGGAGTTTTGAAGGGCTCTGGATGCACATGGGAGTCTTAAACTCTGGATGCTATGAGCACTGGCTAATGTTCAATTCAAAGCATGACAGGAACCAGTCACAAAGTGATTACACATATTTTTTTTCTAACTTTGTGGTTTAATCCCCATTTTATCACACCAGTAATAAAATGAACGTGTGGCCAGGTTACTACTTAAAATGTGATTACCCAGTTCTAATCATGTCTTAAGTGTGATGTCTGCCAGGGGCCTAAGAAAGAGAGAGAAATTAGAATGATAAGAGAGAGGACGTGTGTGGTGAGGAGAAAAAGGACGTGGGGTAGTGCTTTCACAGCATCTGATGAAGGGAGCTTCAGTTCACAAAAGCTTGAAATAATAATGTGCAAATCCACTCTGCCTTCTATTTCACTTCAGACCAACATAGCTATGTACATCTCCATAAGATCTTCAGATCAGGGACCCATTGTATTCTGTGTAAATAACGTGCTTTAAGTCAAAGGTGCTGTGGGAAGAGCTTTGTAAATGCTTAAGTAACCTAACACTGTGAGCTGCATAAATGTTGATCAGTGGTAATGCGTAAAACCCAGAATAATAACTCAAAACATTTCAGGCCATGTTCCAAACTCAAAAGATTTCAGGCCAGCAGGGGATGGACAACAGAAAGGTAAGAATTCCCTGCTCCCCACCTTCCAGACTTTCCCCACTGCCCATCACCCCCAGGACTCCCCCCTGCCCCTTTGGGTCCCCCCAGCCTCCTGCCTCCCACCACCACTGGGGCATGACTTGTGGCTTCCTATGCTGTCTGTCCCAAGAGAGCAGGCGGGTAAGAGTTAACTGCCTCTTGACTGCCATTGCTGCTAAGATGCTGCCTCTGGCCCAGACAACAGTAGCAGGCTGGCAAGCAGGTTAACCCTTCCCTTCGTGTTTCCCTGGGACAGACAGTACAGGCAGCTGTAAGTAAGCAGGGATGGAAGTCCTGCCAGAAAGAGACCCCCCCCATATATGTAAGCAGGTGGGTCACAGTCCTTGTGTGGAAGTGGGCAGGGAACTGGGATGCAGGGGGCTCAGGGAAGGCAGTGGACCAGATCTAGGCGGTGGGGGAGGGGATGGGGAGGGTGTTTACACTAAGGTGTAGCCTACAGTAGCTACACCTTAGTGTAACACAATTTGGGTAACACTCATGGGAGGTAATTCTGCCCTACAGTGGCGTAACTTTGAGCTGCATAATGAGTTCTTAAAACTAGTTTCATATGTTAATGTGTGGACCATTAAGGGGTTAAGAACTCCAGGAGATGCCCAAAATTACAGTGCAACAAGGCCATTACTGTGTCTATTACATCGCCTTCAACTCCATGATAAAAACAGGCCCAAGATAGATATATTTAAAATATCCCCTGCTTTTTAAGCCCGTTTCTCTATTTTCAGGGCCCTGATCATTATTTTTTAAACTTTCAGAGCCAGCACTATTGAAAATATTTTAGATGAATTGAAACTACCAATCAGCAGCTCTGGAGGAGGCATATGCTGTTTCTGCTGTTACAGTACAGCTCTGGCTGTCTTAAAAGTTGTTTGGATTCTTTGGAACAACAGCATCCACCTGTTTTCTTCAGATACCCCTGAGGCTACATATTTTACCCTTTAGGCTAGAGCAGTTAGCCATAATTCAGTGCCTTGCAGGGTTGTTTCCATTAGGATGAAAAATCAGTAATACAGACTTGCTAAATTCTTGTTTAACTTGGTTCATCTACCACACAGTTTTCTGTTTTCTTAAAAACCATAGAAACAAACAGCAGGCAGTTTCCTCATTCAGAAATACCTAGTGTACTCTGTGTCTAAGAGGCTTTATTTTTGTGCGTACTCTAAACATCATACTCATAACTTCTTCTCCAAGCTTTCTGCCCTCTTCACACACAAGCTACAACCTTACATTCCCAGCCCCCATATTTACAGCCACAAAAGCCCTCAAAAATCCTACTTAGTTTTGACCTACCCAGGGGTTCAGGCAGTCACCATCATTGGCTTTCACTAAATCCAAGATGTCTTTGGCTCTAAGACTTACCTGTTGGTAGGAATTAACAACTTTCAGCATAGCAATGTATATGCATATCATACATATATATGATTAACAATAATACTTAAGAACAGAAAAGCAGACTGAAAGGGAGGTATGGCACAGGATAATAATAGGCTGTGATCTCTGACAATCAGACATAGCAGCAGAATAGGGAAGGCATATTTGAATTGCATATACAGAGGCAACCTCACACAGAGGGGACTGTCACATGTGGCTTTGGGGAGACCAGCATGGAATATCACATTCACTTCTAAGCACCTGTTGAAAAAGAGGGAGTTCATGGAAGAGTAATGGAAATGATCTGTTATCCTAATGAATTTTACGCCACAATCCACATCTTCAAAGTGAACTGAAATTAACTCATTAATCAATGGACTGGAGGCATAGAGTGATGAAGGGGGATTAAAAGAATAGTTGTGGCTACATGATGACTGGAAAAGGGCCAATGTGGTCCCCATTTTCAAAAAAGGGAGGAAAGAGAACCCAGGAAACTATAGGCTCATTAGTCCTACCTCAGTCCTGGGGAAACTCCTTGAGAAAATTATCCAGGAGCACATCTGCGAGGGGCCAGTAGGGGAGTTTATGCGTAGGAGCAATCAACATGGGTTCATTAGAGGCAGGTCTGTCAGACTAACCTGGTGGCCTTCTATGACCAGGTCACAAAAGCATTGGATGCAGGTATCGTTGTGAATGTAATCTTCCTGGACTTTCGGAAGGCCTTCAACACTGTCTCTCAACCCATCCTCATTAAAAAATTAGGCGACTGTGGCATCGATGCCTACATGGTCAGATGGGTCACAAATTGGTTGGAGGGCCGCACCCAGAGAGTGGTGGTGGATAGGTTATTTTTGACCTGGAGAGATTTGGGCAGTGGGGTTCAATATCTTCATTGGCGATTTGGATGAGGGGGTGAAGAGTACCTGGTTCAAGTTTGCAGATGACACTAATATGTGGAGAGAAGTGAGCATGCTAAAAGAGAGAGACAGGCTACTACTAGATCTCAACAAGTTACTGAGGTGAGCAGATGAGAATAGGATGGGTTTCAGTACAGACAAGTGCAAGGTGTTGCACTAGGGAGGAAGAACCAGCAGTATACCTACAGGCTGAGGAACTCCCTTCCCATCAGCACAGAGGTAGAGAAGGAGCTTGGTGTCACTATTGATTCCAAGATGAACATGGGCTGCCAATGTGGGGATGTGGTCAGGAAGGCTAACTGCATTTTGTCATGCATTCATAGATGCATCACGAGCAGGTCCAAGGAAGTGATCCTCACCCTCTATGAGACATTGGTCAGGCCACAGTTGGAGTCCTGCATCCAGTTCTGGGTACTGCAGTTCAGGAGGGATTGCATTGAGAGGGTCCAGAGGAGGGCCTCTCACATGATTAGAGGGCAGCAAGGCAGGCCCTACAAGGAGAGGCTACTGGACATAAATCTGTTCAGACTCTACAGAAGAAGGCTGAGAGGGGATCTGGTGGCTGCCTATAACTTGACAAGGGGGACCAGCAGGCAATGGGAGAGTCCTTGTTCCCCCAAGCACTATCAGTGGTAACAAGGAACAATGGCCATAAATTGCCTGAGTATGTATTCAGGTTAGATATCAGGAGGCGCTACTTCACTGTCAGAGCAGCTAGGATCTGGAACCAGCTTCCAAGGGAAGTGGTGCTTGCTCCTACCCTGGGGGTCTTCAAAAGGAGGCTAGACAGCCACCTAGGCTGCTGGGCTCATTTGACCCCAGCATCCTCTCCTGCCCATGGCAGGGGGTTGAACTAGATGAGCTACTTAGGTCCCTTTCGACCCTAACAACTATGAAATTATGAAACTATGATATGAAATGCTGGGGAAAATCACCTGTAAATAGAAATAATGAGGAGACAGAGTGTCATTGATCAAACACTAGACATAGCTCTTCCAGTCCCAAAGACTATGGCCAAAGGACCTGTATAAGGAGGAACAGCTGGATATAACTAGGAATGGGAGGATGAAATTGAGTGAAGAAAAATCTAGAGTGAATATAAGAAATTATTTCTTAAGAATGAGAAGCATGGAACAGTCTGGAAGTATGAAAGTACTTGGAGCTCCTTTACATGAGATATTTAAAACAAGACTGGACAAAGCAGTGGGAATGTATTACAGGAAATAATCACATATTTGCCTTATTTATATAATGATATACTCTAGGAGTGTCCGAAGTGGGCCATATTGGATTTGGATTTGGATTTGGCCAGAATTGGGAATAGTGATTCAATTAGTTGATTCAGATCACCTCTCCCCAGTTCTTATCGGCTAAATCTGAAGAGTCAATGCTGATTCAGAGAATCAGTGATTCAGCCATAGATACAGCTTTAAATGTTTTTTGAGGTATGAACGCTGCCTGTCCCTCAGGCTGGGGGGCATGAAGAGTTCCTGAAGGTGGCGGCAATACTGTTAGTGGTGGGAGCATGGTGGTGGTAAACGGGGAGCTCCTGTAGGCAGCTACAGTGCTGTCAGCGGTGTTGGGGGGAGAGAGTAACAAGTGCCAACCGATGGTCAGCAACCACCCACAGACACCAGCAGCGGCAGCCAGCAATGGTCACAAGCTGCCTGTAGACCCACCTGTCAGGGGGGTTGGGGGAGGCGAGTGGCAACTGCCTACAGGTGCTCCCAGCAGTGTTGGTGGTGCCTTTTCATACATGCACCTGTGTGCACCCCGTATGCATCGCCAATGCCTAAAGGTACCAGCGCAGCTCATGAACACTGCAATACTGGGGCAGATGAATCATTCCACAGGAGCATGGGAGAGGTGCTGAACCCACCCCCCCCCGGCATGCCTTCCCTGGCTCAGCAACCAGCCACAGGAGGACCCTGGGTGCCTCCCCAGACCCAGGAAGCACCACCCGCCACACAGCGAGACCCCCCTGCGTGTTCCCCAGCAGACCTGGAAGTGGAACAGAAGTGCTTCTGATCCACTTCTGGGTCTGCTGCTGAGCATGCTGGGGAGTCCCCTGTGCTTCTGTAGGACACTCCATGCACCCCAGCATCACAGCATTCATGAGCCACCTGGTACCTTGAGGTATGTAGAAAAAACATTTAAAGCTGTGTCTATGTCCAGATCTCCGAATCTCTCTGATTCGATTTGGAGGGTTATGATCCAGTTTGGATAGATTAAAAGGTTTCCTGATTCGATTTGGATTCAGAAATCCAGCCATTGAATTGGTCCGACCCTCCACCAAATTGAATCAAGGAACAAAGCTTTGCACAGCCCTAATATACTGTCTTTTCTATTTTTTACTTCCATAAGATTGTGAAAAGAGATAGAGCAACAGGTCTTTTCTGTATCTCAGATGGAGTGGAAGTATTTGTGACTATACCCAAAAACTTATTATCCATGACATCTGATGCTTGTCCCTATTGCATAGGTAATTTCACGGTTGTGAAAACCCATGTACCACATTTTGAGATTATCCCAGTTCCCCGAAGTTCCTAATTTTAGATCACATCTGAATAGAGGGAAAACACTCTGTAATTTAGAGAGGAATTTCACTGATTTTCAGGATTCTCCAATTTTCTTTCTGCCTTCTTTCAAGCATTAGTAGAAAAAATTCTAAAACAAGGCCAACAGCCTCATGTCATTCTAGTGGTTTTTTGCCTGTTTCAAAAAAGGAGGTAGATAGGTAATTTTAAGATGATTTATACCTGATACCACTCTGCAGACTGTTCTGTAGGCTATATTTTGGAATGATCAAATTCACTCTGACTTGATCTATTGCAAAAACTCCTCTGGATTAAATAATTCATTTGTCTTTACTTTCCTTGAAGCTTAGCAACTGTAATTCAAGGATGGCAGAAGTTTCACTAGTCACTTCTTTGTCCAGCATATGTTATGCCAAATCTTCTCATGCAACATTTTATTCAGCAATAAGTCTTAGGGAAGAGGTGTTAGGCATATTGTGCCACCAGTGTACTTACAACACACATCAATATGACTGCCCTGTATTGTTTCATCAGCAATAATGAAAATCTACTTGCAGAGTCAAAAAAAATATATGTAGCACTTGTGATGAATGTTCTATGGCCATAGAAAATAACATCAGTTCTACATCCAGTTCCTACAGGGCAACTGGCCTTGTCACAGAAGTCACTTCCTCAACTGACTACCAGATTCTGGATTTAATTTGAGAGCCCAGTGGTAGAGCATACCATACAGTTTGACCTACCAATTGTGGGAAGTGGAATAAGATGTGCAAGTGGATTGAGCTTCATTATCAAGATAATTTGGTATCTGAGAAGTGGGTTCTAGCTCTTGGGATAAACTGTCTACTTTTCTTCCTGGTAAGTAAATTTTACAGATTAGGAAGGGAGGACAGAGTGTCAAAAATGGTTGGGCTGAAATACCTATATCACTTAACAACACCAACTGAATCCACTGATGGGAGTGCAGGTAAACATCAATATTTTGTTTACTATAATGTCCTTCCTGTAAAGATCCTCTCCATATCCTGATCTAAACTATCGGGACACTACTCCCATTTCTACTAGTTCATCTTTTGATGAACTATACTAAGTAGGTTACAAACAGATGAAAGCACTAATAGTGATTCTGGCTGTGTGTTGTACAACATAAAAGGACAGCCATAAAATTTATAAACAAAAGCAGGCTAGGATATAATAATGGAATGGATAATATTGCAAACATATTAGGGTCTAGGTTATTCACTTGTTCATCTTCTACTCGATGGAAGAAGGTCTGCAGAAATTGAAGGATGGGCCAGCTATAATGAAGCTGTCGGCAGTAGCAAAAAGTTGTTTGTGCATGGATTGCCTCTTTAAATTATTGCCGACTGCCTAAGCCTGAACTCTCATCAATCGTCCCAAGCACACCTGCTGGGCAGGGAGATGTGGACCATGGGAAGAGATATCATTATTCTCTTAAAGATCCCTCTGCTGGCTCTTCATCATCTCACATCTCCCCTCCAGATGAGCTATCATTGATCAAGCCCTGTTATTTCTCCAGGTACGGAACCTGGTACATACAGTAACATCATTAGTCTTCCTTGCAGTTCAATCTGAATTATTTTTGCCCTTCTACATGAATTATTGGGCAACATACACATTGTTTTTTTCTTCTCTTTTTTTGACTTGTGCCCTGCGTATCAAATGTGTTAAATAGGAAGTAATATCCTGCTAAAACACATAGGGCATGTACACACATGCAAGCATGTGCACTTGCAGCAGTCCAAATAAAAGCAGTGCATATTTGAGCTGGGCTTTTTGCCTCAGCGCACGCGCCCAGACATGCACTTTGGTGTGGGGCAAATTGTGCACTTGGGGCAAAATAACCATGCCTGGCTCCTTCTGGATCTGCAGCCAAGGGGAGCTAAAGCCTGGGGCCAGTACCTGTGCTGTCCTCAGCAATATAAAAAGGTGCCCTGACCTGGCAGAATCAGTACAAAAACCTGCCCTGTCAAGTAGCTTATGGCTACTTGCTCTCAGGAGCTTCTGGGGTCTGGCCAATTGGTACCTCAGGACACTACTCCTTGTGCCAACTGGACTGCTGAAGTAGCCCTGAGAGTTCCCTGCACCCTTTACCCACTGCAGCAATCTGGAAGTGGGAGCTACTGCCTGGCTGTGACCTGCTATGTACCTTCCAGACCTGGATGGGGACTGAAGAGCCAGTAGAGACATCTGCCCCTCTGTGCCAGCTGCCAGTGAGCTGTAGCTGCAGATTTGGCCTCTGTGTAGCACTACTGCCATGTGTGGCCCCTGCCTGGCCATCTGGGCAACTGTCTCCCAGAAGATGTTCCCAGTGTGGTGGCCTCCTTTGAATTGTCAAAGCATGTCCTTCTGGCACCAATTGGCCAGGAGGTCAGCCACCTCCAGCTGAGTCCAAGGTGCCAGCTCTGAGCAAGTTACTTTGCCTGGGTCCTGCCACTTGCCTCCCTAGCAGCAATTCTGGTGTTCCCTCTTTGAAAGGGATTCCTGATAAAAAAAATCCCAGTCAATCCATAAAATACCCCAAAATCTATGTTCCTCCACAATTAAAACAAAAGAGCACTATATAGAGAGAGAGTGAGAGACAGTGATCAGTTGGGCAATGTTTTATTGATATATCTACAGTGTTAAAGCAATTTGGAAGCCATTCTCATACCAGTGTCTCTATTATCATAATAAAATGAATTCTAAATACCTATATGTTTTGCTGTTTGCCTTTGGTTTTCTTACCATAGAGCAGGATGTCAGGATAACTGCCCCATCAGCCACAGTTCCTGCCAGCAAGTCTCATCCTATCTCACAGCTAGGCATGCAGTGTGTGTGCTGGGGGGATGTGGGGTTTGCAGAAGGGGGTGGGAAAGGGGGTGGAGGGATGTGAGTGGCTGTGGAGGGGAGTGGGGGGCTATGGGGTGTCTGGGTAGGTGTGGGTGGATTGTGGAGGGACTGTGCAGGCGTTACTCAGGAGGGGTGAGTCACCTGCCCTCAACAGGGTGCAGCCCCCCTAAACAGCTGACAGACTGCCCCTACAGAAGCTACAGCCCACCACAGGTGCTACAGTCCCACCAACAGGGGTTACAGCCCCCCCAACAGGGGCCACATGGCTCTGCAGGAGTTACCACCCACCCCCAAAAGGCCCACATGCCCCACCCCTGCTTGCTCCCTCAGCCCCCCCCCCAGTTTGCTGCTCTGCTTGGCCCCATCCCCCACCAGCTCCTGCAGCCCCCCAATGGCTGCCCCACCCAGCCCCACCCCTCACTTGCATCCTCAGCACACCAAGTGGCTGCCTCACCTGGCTCTACCCCCTGACCACTCCTCACAGTACGAAGAGCTGTGAGGGCTCTGAAGCCACCTGGCAGATCCCCCTTATGCAGCACAGGGCAGTGAGGCTCTCCCTGCCCCCCACCACCACCCAGCCCCTGAAATCTGCAACTCAAAAAAAAAAAGCCCTGCACTCACCAGCCATAGCAGCTGCCAGCGGGGTCACTGGGGCCTCATGGCAGAACCCCCCATGCAGCAGGGGACAGTGGGAACTTTTTTTTTTAATTGCTGGGATGCTGAGACCTAGTGAGGCAGTGATCGGGGAGGCTGGGGGGGGGGAAAGTGGGTGATGAGGCTGGGTAGGGCAGCCATGGCAGGTCTCATGGGGCAGGCAAGGGATGGGGCCAGATGGAACAGTGATCAGAGAGGGCTGGGAGAGTGGGTGGGGCTGGTGGGGCTGGTGGGGTTCCCCCCCCATGGTCCTCTCCCACCTCCTCCAGCCCCCTCCCCACCTCCTACTTACTGGCAAGAGCCCAGGTCCGGGTCCTTGCAGCTTGCATTGCTCCCTGCCCTGCACAGGCAGGCAGCATGCTTCAGCACCGAGGTGAGGGTCAGCCACAAAGATGCTTTGGCTGGCTACCAGAGTACTGTGGAGTACTGAGTCTCCATTTGCCCTACTTTTTCACCCATGTTTTTTTTTGACCCTTGGTTATCTAGGGGTCTAATTTTGTTCCCATGTTACAAATTTGCAGCACAAGGAACATTTTTTTGTTCCTGAACAAAAGGGCTTTAAGATGCTGCAAGACACACATGTGCACTCATGTGGACATTCCCATAGTGTCTAAGGTAATTTTTTCCCCCCATATCCCTTCCAGATGTATAAGGAAATTAGTCCCAGCCTGGATGGTGTTAGTTGGAAAAAAGGATCATGATTGAGCTGATCCTGAGCAAAAGTAAGTGTCAAAGTTACTAATTGGCAGATGAGGTTCTTTGGGTAAATCTGATGTCTTTTATTAAACCAACTCAAATAGCTGGTAAAATTCTTCTTAGCAAGTTTTTAGGCACAAAGACCTTTCATCAGGCTGAGGAAGCAACTGCAAATGGTCTGTGCTCTTCCTGGATGGAGTGGTAAAGCATCCAGAGGCCAATACATATGGAAGAAAGCCAGTCAGTTAAAATGTAATAATGTCAGTGTAATAATGTCAGTGTCTCGTGCAAACACAGCCTGTTTGTCCTGTTGCAGTCTCCAGGACCAGTCTTCTTTCCCAACCTGCCTTTCCTCTACCCTGGCATAAGCAGTCTGTGATTTTTCAAAGGCTAATAAACCTAAAGGCTAATAGCTTTGAGGAGATTTTAATGAGCATGCAAAAGAACATTCTTTAGACAAAAGCCACCACCAACCAAATTGGAACTCTCTTCCCTAAGGCCTGTGAGCACTAGAGAATTGGGGGAAAAAAAAGTTACCAGATTTGTTTAACATCGGTAAAATGGCATATTTGTCCAAAATCTCACTCTTGGAAACTACAGATATATTTTGGCTGATATTGTCCAAAACCAAATTCAACCTGATACCCTGCATTAAACATTTTCTATCCAAACAATTAAGCTTTGGCAAAATTATAAATGAAAGAAAACAAGATCTTATACCGAAAAGATTCACAGATTCTCAGAAGAGTCACAGAAATTTAGGGCTGGAAGGAACCTCATGAGATCATTGGGTCCAGCCTCCCTGCTCTGGAGGGAGCAAACATCCCATCAAGGTGTGCACCCAATCCAGTCTCCTTTTGAAGATCTCCCCCACTGGGAATCTATTCCAAAGTCTGGAGTGTTAAGTAAAATTGCTAAGTAATTGTTAGAACAAATGCTTATTGCAACTTTCAGGGGTGCTTCTTCTAGTCCCACTCGTGCAGGTTCACAGGTGAGTAAAATAAACCAAATAGAAACACGTTGACCTTTATTCACGCTCAGCTGCTAGTCAGTCCAACTGAGAGGGGGAATAAATGCCATGGTATACAAATCCAAAGCTATCCTGAGAACATACATCTTACACATACATTTTTCTTTTAACTATCCAGTCAGAGGCTAACCCATGAATACACACATCTAGATTTTATTCTTTCCTATTGAACATCAGTCCATTACCATTTCAATGATTTTTTGGGGGATGACATCTAATCTTTCCTCCTCAGAAGAAGAATGCTTTGTATGAGGAAGCTTGTCCAGCTTTATCCCAATTATGCAGTTGGTCCAAAAAAAAGTTAAAAGAAATGCTTGCCTTTCAAAGAATTCCTGGACCATCAGGGCTACAGCATCACTCTAACACTACAACACCATTTCACTTTCCACATGCTGAGACTGTCTTGCCACTTCCAAGTCATTCTGGGTATGGACAAATGTAATGCTTAGAACAGTTCAAATAAACTTGAAACCCCAAGATCACATCCACATGTGGTGTGGATATTTGATTCTCTGGGGAGAACTAGCAGTGGTGCATGTCACACAGCTGCTAGCTGTCCCCAGAGAACATTTGTACTATGCATGCTCTGGCATGCAGCAAGTTACCCCGTGGGTTCATAGGGGAGGCTGGGACCTGCAATGAGATGGCCCCAGAAGCTTTACCTGGGGTACTGGGAGCCTCTCAGGGTTGCAAGTGGCGATTCTACCATGCAGAGCCTGACCGGTAGCCGCAACATGGCTCCACTTGACCTGGCTTTGGTTTTGAGAGGCACTCACTGCCTGTGTGTGTGCTGCTCTTTTTTTTTTCCCCCACAGGTTTTGTTTTACCCCTGCATATCCACAGGTCAAAAAAATCCTCTGCACTGTTCCCTGGGTGCACAGAGAACATCTGAATGTGCCATATGTGGTGCTACAGACATGTCACAGCCATGCTTGTCCGGATGTGGCTCTAGACATACAGGCCATCAGTTTAAACTTCCTGGAACATTTCAAAAGCACACTGAGAAAATCAAGTACTATTTTGTGCTGGTCCTCCTTGAACCAGTTCAAAGTGATGTGTAGACACAAACCAGTCTTCCAGTTATTCCAAGCTTCTCACTGCCTGCCAAACCCATGCAAGGCACTGGTGCTGCTCTAGAATGCAACCGGGACTCTACTGCCCAAAAATCTATTGCCTACAGAGATCAAAAAGTCCTCAAGGGTGGAGAAGCCTTTGAGTCACAGTTTAACTTCCTTCTAGTTCAAGAGTTATACCTGCCTGCCTCCTGAGGAAGCTACCTTGTTTAAGGAGATATAAAGTGTCATCTTAGCAGTTTGAAACCTCCCAGTCTTTCTAGAATATTCAGCACATCTTTGTTACATCCTCAGCATGAATTTGATCATCCTAAGAGCACTGACACGAGTGATATTTTGGAACATGGTCAATCACTGAAAGCACTCTACAACTGTGTAGTAACAGAAGTGTATGACTGAAGAAAAATGTATGTGTAAAGATGTATGTTCTCAGGAGAGCTTTAAAAAATGCCTGATCATGAGACAAATGAATCCTCATTACACTAGGGCTCAGATGAAGGTTCTCTAAAGCAGAGCACTTTCATTAATTTCTATTATCGCACACCATGAGCAGGGCTAGGTTGAAGCAGCCCAGCCCTGTCCCCAGGGCTATCTTCAAGATAGGAGGAGGGGAAGGGAGGAGAGGAAGCTCCATCTGGGGTTGGCCCAGCCTGCATGGGAGTGTGAGGGGTATGGATTGGAGCCCCCACTCCAGCACACACTAGGCAAACCCCAGAACAGACCTCCCTCCCCTACATAGTCCCCTCCCCATCCTGAGACAGTGCCAGGGCTGGGAGCGTGAGGGCAGGGTTAGGGAAAGACTTGCAGCCCCTCTTGCTGGATTGGCTCCAAAGTGCAATTCAATCCCCCATCCCCCTGACCCAACAGCCTTCTGTTGGGATGGCAGGGTCAATCTAAATCATGGCACTTTCTGTGCCATGAGTTAGACCGGAGAGCTATTGATCTGTTACCAATCTAAAACAGCCAATAGAGCTCATATAAGCCCCACCTATACTTTATGATCTACCAAATCATGCACAGACTGGATTGTTAAGTCTGGTCTAAAATGAGATTTCTTATCAGAGTGGGTTAACTGCATTGTTTTTCTCTCTCTTACCCACCTTGCTCTCTGAGGAGTGCTCCCTCCTTTTTCCTTCCCACTTTCTTTTCCTTTGTATTCTTATCACTGCTCTCTATTTAGCAGCTCTGATTCCTGTAGTCCCTTCATAGCATCTGATGAAGTAAGCCCTCTGGTTATGAAAGCTTAAGCTATACAGCTCTGATATATTTGGTGTATAAAGGTGCAAATCTACTCTGCCTTCTGCCTGACTTCAGACTTACACACCTAACTATCTTTTTCTACATAATACCAAGAGTGTACTGAATGCTTTACAAGCGTTCAGAAAGACAAAGTCCATGGCCTGATGACCTTACTGCCCAAATAGCAAACATGTGAACATGAAGTATTATTTTTCAAGGTCCTGGACTTTTCCAGAGTCAATTCTGCTGATTTAGCTTAATTAGGAAATTATTTTTGTAAAGTGAGTGAATAAATGCTCTTGGGAAGTAGATTAAAGATTATGGGATTTGTTTAATTGGAGGACCAGCTGATTTCTTTTACCTACAAACCCCTTTAAAGATAAATCACTGTATGGCAAATTGCATTTTGCTACCCAAGAAAATCATAGTAGTTACTACTTTGAACACTACAGCTACTCACCTGTTCATGGTATTTGCATGAATAGAACATTCATCCTTCTAACGCACAAGTTCAGGAGAATCCCTTTAACTATTAGCAGTATGCAAACTATGAAATACAGTTCTGATTTCATTCACAGTCCATACATTAGCCAAATTATTTAAGTATAAACAATGATAATATTATCAGCTCATTCCAGAAATATCTTTTTCCACCCATCTGATTATAGTACCACACAAAGAATGCACTTAGAGCCATACAGAACTATTAAACCTCTGAGTCATCCTTGAACAAGCAATAAATAAAACATCTTAGTTTTATGAACATCATAGTTAAGGTTCATGATAATATTAAATGTTATCAGACAAGACACGATGCTAAACAAGAACAAATTTAACAGAGCTAAACATTGATAGGGTCTTTTGGGGTGCATTCTGTATGAACTAACTAAAAACAATAACCTGAAACGTAACAGCATGAGAGGACATTTGCCAAAGGGCAATTTTTACATGCCATATGGAAATTAAAAATTAAGGGAGAGCCTGCTCAGTTTTGGAAGGAAGTATGCAGGTAATTTCTCAAGCTCATCTCAATCCTCTCTTTCTGGTGTAATGTATAGCCAGGGTCACGGTTTGATTATTATAAACAGCATAAGATATAAATTGATAGATTTCTTTATTTACCCCAAGCATAATAATAATATCCTAGAGTCCCTGCTGAAGAATGGGACACGGCAAATTCATTGCCAAGCCCTTTCTGGAAGAATTACCAAACAGGGAAGGCTAATGAAATAAGGCAGAGGATGAATGATGGTGACAGAAAAATTACCTGAGATGTAACCAGCATTTTTAAGCCTGATTTTTCTTTCTCACTTTTCTCAATTCTTCTCCCTAATTTATCCACATCCTATAACCATCTGCTCCCCTTCTCATGATGCATTATTTTTAGGGGGAATAAACCAAAGATTTAGTCTCATGTCTGGGACTAAACCCAGAAATCCTTTCAGTCTTCCCTCAAGTAATACTCCCACTGATTTCATGGGACTGAGAGAAGATTTTCAGAATAGATTTAAGTTCCTCATTTTTGTGCACTTTGAGGGGCACATGGTGGCAATATATCTTCTTAATTTCAACAAGAATCTTTTACAGCCACTGCCAGAAGGACAGTGATTCTAATATGGAGCCCTCACAGAAATGAGAAGAAAGAAAAGATCTATAAGGACTGTCAAAATAGAACAGATTGGAGATAAGTAATAGTCAGCCATCAGATCCTGACTTTGCATCTGTATTGGACTGGAAGATCAGTCAGCTTCTCATGATTTACTAGTCCCATGGTGCTTTTCTCCTTGTCTTTCTAACACTATTTTATATCTCTCTCCCCCCATTTGCCATCTTGCCCTTATTTTTGCAAATCATTCAGTCTTTCTCAAATTGTCATTCTTAATGTGTGATTATTGTCACTCCTAATGTTTCTTTTTAATATTTCTTTTCCTCTATTACCCTCCCACACACCTCCCTTTTCTCTCACCTCTTTTTTCACTCTCCATGTCTCTTCTCCCAGTCCACACTCAGTTGTCTTTTTCCATTACCCAGCTCTCTATAGTCCATACCTCTACTCCATTCTAAATTCAAGCTCTATTCTACATGCATTGCTTTCTATCCATCTTGTTTTATTTCATATATCTCCATCATTTTCCTTCCCCTGCACCCCAATTCCCTGTTTATGCCCCTTCTCTTCTGCCCCCACCCCCAAACCTCCCCCTCTCCAAAAAGACCTTTCTAAGCAACACTGCATATAGCAATAGGGAAAACTGATTCTGTAGCACAGACACAGTGTTATGGTCTTATTGAGGTCTAGAGATCATTACGTTTGTTTTCTTGGGGCCAGACAAGACTCCTTTGAAAGTTTAATTATCAGTGATTGAAACAACTTCCTCTGCATATTGAACATCTCCCTTAACATGGCATTTGTTTTGTCGCTGTTCAAACTCAATTAATTCTTTTTTTTCTCTTCTTACGCCACACTTGTGACTTCACACAGTCACTCTGTAAATATAAAGCTCTTCCAACTGTGGCTTGTATTCCTGATGGGCTTGGCTGTTGGTCTCTCATCAACACATAGAATCATGGATGCCTCTCAAACAATTCATTAATAGCATTTGGATGAAGGTAAAGAAAGAAGGAATGAAAAAGCAACAGCCTAAACATTGATTTTATGGTGGGGGGGAGGAGAATGGGGGAAGCATAAGTAATCAGAAGAAGGAAATGCTTCAGTGGCTCCTAGACACTTCAGCAAACGTGGTATAAGGCAAGTTCAGAGGAAGGAAATTTCCATGCTAGCTGCCAAGCTTTCCAACTGAGAGGGAGTAGAGATACCCAAAGCACTTTGGCTGAGGAACCCCATTGAAAAAAGCTCTCATGATGCCTGTCTATAAGGTAGCCAACCTCTCCATTATCATATTTGCATTACGGTAGCCACTGAAGACACTAACTGAAATCAAGGCCCCCTTGTGCTATGTGCTATAAAAATAGAGTAAGAGTCATTTCTTTCCCAAAACGTTCAATCTGAATAAATAAGTCCAAAACAAAAGGATGATTGTCTCTACTTTATGGATTATAACCTGAGGCACAGAAAAATTAAGTGTGCATCTACACAGCACCATGCAGTGCCATGTAGAGCTAGCCCTAAATGACCTAGCTCAGGGTCTGAAATCAGTGTAGCTGCATTAGCCAAAAGGTCTGTAGCAGAAAACGCTGACCGAGCTAATTCGCTTCATTGAGGAGCAGGGTACATTATCCTAGGAAGTATAATACCAGCATTTCTGCACGACTTCCAGTACCCAAGACAGCTCAGGTATCTTTCTGTTGCATTGTGCTATGTAGATATCCCCAAAGTGATTTTCCCAAGGTCTCTCTGGAAGTCTGTGACAGAACCAGGATCTGAAATCAGATCACCTGAGCCCTGACCCATTGCTTTAACTATAAGGCAATCTTATTTTTTTCAATGTACACAATACTCTAAATGCTCTGTCACCATCTCTTTCCTTCCTCAGAGGAGGGAGGTGTTTCTGTGTAGTGAGGCAGACAGTAGAACAGTGTGGTATCTTAGAAGCTAACTGGTTCAGAGAGGCATGAGCTTTCATAAGTAAGAACCTACTTCATCAGATGCTGTTTTTAAGTTGCCACCTCTGCCTTGCTGGGAGTTTGACTGAGAAAATCATAAAGCAGAGTAGCTGCTAATTCTTTTCCATAAATGAGTTTTAAAGAAAGCCTCAAGAAGTCACTATCAAGAGAAAAGCCTACACAGAGACACGGGAAGAATTTGTTTTCATATGTTTGCATTTTAGTTGGCTCTTAAAAAACATAGAACAGCAGCATGTGTAGTTTTTGATGAAGGATTTATAACTAGCTTAGATACCTTCAACAACACAGAAAGACAATTCTCTCTGTGGAAAAGACTGATGTTTCAGGTCAGTCCCTTTTTTACCCTTTTCTTTGCTTTCAAGGCACATGAACACAAACTTTGATGCACACTTCAAATGAGTATTGGCCAGAGAGAATAGCAATTTGTGACCAGGAATGAGCTCACATAGTCAATCAGTAATTTTTTTCTTGCTATTTTCCTCATCAAACACTGACAAAGCTGCTTTTCTCACTGTTCCACACATTTCCACAGGTGCACAGACACAATGAATATTGTGAAATATACCCACCTCTAATCTTCAGACCTAATCATTAATCACCTCTAAACCACTTAAAACCCACCCACAGTAAGCTTCTAATGGTCATTACTTAATGATATACAATTGCAAAATCAATACAAATTGAGCTTTCAATTGCTTCTCAAGTACAATTTAATGAACGAAGGAGAATTAATCATTCCAAAGGAAAAAGGAGATATTTTCTTTTTAATGTAGTTCTGATGTATTATCAGGTAACAGGAACAAGCTACACCACACTACAAGCCTTTTTACCAAAGCAACTGGACCCATCAAAATGAAATATGTACCACTTTGCTTCAGGTTCCCAATCTTCCAGCTGATTCATTGTTAGACTGTGATTTTTGTACTTGGAATACAGCTATGAAACTCCATGTACTAGCTGTGCTACAACCATAGCGAACAGAACATACATTTGCCCTTTGGTATAGAGGATAAATCATAGACCAGGTTTCATCATTTTTAAACCAGTCTGTGTGTTCTGACCTTCTGGTTTTTTATAGGTATAGATTGGTTTTGTGTTCTGAACTCTGCTCTGTTATGTGATGTAGACCAGTTTCCAATCACTTATGCTGGTAAAAGCATAATGTCTGGACCTTGCCTAAATTTGTGAAATAAAGCCAGGATGGAGGAGCAGGTGCCATTTTGTGAAGTGTTCAGGTAATATGTTAGAGATGAAATATACTCGGTGATCTCTGCTGTAATTTCTCTGTTGTTCTTATTTTCTTTCTCTTAACCTAAATCACAAATTGCTCAGACTGAAAGTATACAGATGTATGCAAAACTGTGGCCTACCTTGAGTTTGTACACAGAAAAGCTTATGTGGCCTATGACCTGTAGTTTGTGAATTGCTTTGTACAATTTGTTAAACACCGATTAGCCTACTCTTCTTTGTACAGCACTTCTGGGACTCCAAGTCCAGAGGTAGTACTGCTTCTGTATAAACTGAAAACAACTCAGACACACTTCCACTGGAATGGCTTTCCCTGGTTCAGAGTCTACCCTATCCTAAGGGGTTTGAACTGGTATAGGGAACTTGCCTGTGACACCTTCAATATTACAAAACTTTTGAGCCATTTGGATACACGGCCCCTGAATAGCCAAAATTATCTTATATTCATTCCCCCTCCCGCCCTTCTTTAGCACAGTTTAGTCTGTGAAAACTCCTCTCTGAAATCACAAAGTGAGAGATTTTGATAAGCTATCACCATGTTAGACATGTCTCCAAGGAGCACTGGAGGAAAATGTGCAGAGACATTCATGCATATGAATTTGATAATGCATCAAGCTGGCTTTCTCTTAGGATGTGAAAATTCAAACAATGCAGACCTGACTGATGTGACTGGAGCTCACAAATTGTCGCTTGCTCCCAAAGCTTTGGCAGCCTTTCTTTTCTAATTGGCATGTATGATTACTTGTGGGGCAGGCTTTTTGTTATTTCTCCCCATAGTTCCTTCATCAAGTTCAAGGTATTGTCTGCTGGAGATTAGTGTTGAAAAGTGATAAAGTCTTCTTGTTATTAATTTCAGTATTAACAAATTCTCTCTGTAAAGTGATAGAATGCCACAGGAAGCATTTCTGCCCCATAATAATAAAGAATAATAATTACATATCAGAAATGATTCCTTATCATATAAAGTCATATCTTGTGCTAGATATTGGGTGGGTCTACATGTGCTCCTGACTATGAAGTTGTTACTGTGCAGTCATTTAGTACTTGCTAATTCATAAGTACTAAAGTACTAAATAACTGTGCAGCAATTGCCATGCCATTACTGCACAGTCTGGCGGCAGTGTATGTGTTGTTTTCAACCCCACTGTACAGTAACAATTAGCAATTAGCAATTAGCTACTGCATAGTAGCATTGGTGACATGATTCATGCCCACAAAGGCTATGTCACCCTAGCTATGATCTACATTGCCATAGCTTGTCACTACAGCAAGGTAGCGTCTCATGTAAACACGCTCACTATTCAGCAGATTTAGAGGAACTGACTGTGGAGACACATCTGGATTCTATTCTTTTCTCTGATATGGACTTGCTGATACATCAGAAGCAAGACACTTAGGCCAGCATTTCCCAACTTGTATGCCATTAGGCACTTCCAGGTGTGCCACGGTATTTTGGGCTGAAGCCACGCCCCCTGCCTGGCTGGAAGCACACCCCCTACCTGCTGCTGCTTCACACACAGACAGACAGGGAATGTGGCTCCAGCCAGGCAGGGGGCATGGCTCCAGCCCCAAATGTCACCAGGCTGGCCACGAGCTACCTCCACGTTGGTGTCTGGCTGGTTGTGCACCACTCTTCTTTCCCTCCCCGACCCACGGTGATTTGTTATTAGGTAAGTGCACCATGGGTCGAAAAAGGTTGAGAAACACTGACTAGGCCATAACTGAAAATAAGGAACTCTGATTTTGCGTGCTTAAATTTTTTAAATGCCCAGTCTGTGACACCTTAGACCAAATTTTCAGAAACTGGACAATATTCACAACTCCAGTTGAAAATCAGATCCAAGATGTCTCAAACACAGCACCAGAAAACATAAATTGCTTCTGAAAATGTGGCTTAAAAACTATATGCTTCTATTTTCCTGTGAAATGAGGGATGCAAATAAGCAAAATAATGCAAACACCTTTCACAGTGAACTAAAATACACTGGAAGTCTTAAATGAAATGTACTAACAAAAATAGAACAGTGTTATGGTTCAAGATTTTATATAAATTTGTCCATTAACAAGCTAGATTCAGATACTCAGTCCTTTGCTTTTGTGTTGATATTCTAATGAGTTAATATCTTTATTCTGGAATGATTTTCTGAACATTGGATCATAAGAAACAAATAGATGTTCCATACAAAACAGTTCTTTAAGGAGAGGTATCAACCTTACAAAACAAAAAGTGTTCTGCTTAGCATTTAGTAGTATTAGAGCTTGACTGCAACCATATCCTGTACCCAAGCCCCTTGAGCTTGGAAAAGTGCTGATCTGGATCCAAATCTAGATTAGAATATTTACGTTTGAGCCCCTGTTGGTTAATCTCAGCAATTTATAGAAAACCCTTGCAGAGTTTTAAACAAGTTTTTAACACAGGATTTGAAAGTTCCTTTCATTCGTTTCATCTATCCACTTGCAGTAGAAAACATGCCATATACTGAATATTCCATCTTGTTCCAGTAGTATTCTTATACAGCAAAGTTGGGCCAAAGATGGTAACTTTCAGAGGAAGGTCCAGTTCTTTCTCTTCCCGGTTCCATAAACTACACTGATAGCACACAAGAGCCACAATTTCAACACAAGAGGTCATTTCTCTGGGGGAGAAATTTGCAAATGCAGGCTGAGAAGCACCAAAAATAATTTTACACTAGCTCAGGGGTGTGCAAAATATGGCCCGTGGGCCACATCCAGCCCACCAGGGGGTCTAGATGACCCACAGAGCCCCTAAAAAATTTAGTAAATTAATATTTATTTGCTTCAGCTGCCTGTCAAAGCTGGCTGGAGCCAGGGGCAATAGGACCCAGAGAGAGCCCTCAGCAGGCTTGCAGGCTTGAGCAGCCGAGCCCTGCCCACCCCCAACTAGTTCCCTGCTTTCCTGCCCCAGTCCTGCTCCAACACCACGTGGCTGTGGCTCCCAGCTGCATCCCCGGATCGCACAGAATGGGACTGTGCTGGAAGGGGTGTGTATCTCTGTGCGTGCATGTCAGCAAGCACAGGGGCAGAGTATATGTGTGTATCTGCAGGAACGGGGCAGTGTGTATGTGTGTGTGCGCGCGCGCACGCGCACACATAGAGTCCCACACACACACGTGCCTCCATACACATGCACCTACACCTCCCCTTGCACTGCTGTACACAAACCCCAGTCACCCTCCCCTATATCCACCCACACCACACATACCCGCACACCCACAGCCCCCACAAACCTATACCCACCCCACACAATATACAAGAATAAGACTTCATTTTAAGCTATTGTGCAGTCATCTCTGCATACACTACACAGACACATGTAAATCAGGACAAAAATATATTTTTTAAATCAAATTAATGAATGTTGTAGAAGATCACTTTTTAGAATATAATTTGGTATTTTTCTGGTTCTGAGATGATAAAACCCCTTGCTGAAAGAAGTACTTCTGGGGACAAGGGGAAGGATTTCCGGTGGCAAAACACAGGGGTTAGGGGGTGGGACTTCTGGTCACAAGACGGTGACCAGGGGGTGGGGCACCTGTCAAGGGGCAGTGCTACCCATGCAGCCCTTAACAGCTTGCCAAAACTTGGTAAGTGGCCCTTTGCCCAGAATACTTGCCTGCTCCTACACTAGATCCTTCACAGTCTCCATTCTAGGGGGTAATCCAGGGCTAGAACTGGGAGCAGGAGGGTCTGGATCAAAGGCAGGAGTCAGTAGTTCAATAATGCATGGTGCTAACAGAGTGTAGCTGCTCTGCAGAGCATAGGTTTGACCTTCCTCAAAAGCTGTAGTATCTATGCCCCTGGGCAAGGTTCAAGTTACACTTTGAATCTCAGGAGAAGTGTGCAACAAAAATGAAACTGGTTCACTGATTAACAAGTCCACCCAAGTGAAGGAGCAATCCCATCAGAGACATCCCCCCACCCCCCAGGTTCTGATTTTCAAATCTTACAAGTGGGATTCTCATCTCTTATGCTCCCCTCCCCCCCGAACTCCCCTTAATTTGCACCCTGCCCCCAGGATGGACTCAAACTGCAAAATCTGGGCCCTGTCCATAATGGAAATGCAAACTATACCAGCCACATTTAAATATGAGTAATAATTTTTTCTACCTAAATTCAATGTAGCATTCTTCATCATTACCTGTCTTATATAATCATGTAGAGTGGAGCTATGCTAAAGTTGTTGCCACATTCCATTCCAGAAGTGGCATTGTACATATATGAAGTTTCACTGGGCCAAGCATCAGTCCCAATTAAGTAAAAAGACTCCCATAAACTTCAAAATAGGAATAAGATAGGAGCCCACATGAAAAATAACCTCAGCTGAATGAGCAGAGGGTTATTTCTTTAGGCAGGATGCAATTACCTGAGACAGTTTGTCCAGGGAACAAACAACCTGACCCTCAAGAAAACTGAACATTTCTAATGATCCTACAGGTCTGAGAACTCCATTCTGCACCTCCAGGTGGAAAGAACCTCTGGAAGTACAGTTTGTTGTTCCTTGGTCTCATGCCTATGTTGTTACCTAAGAATCTAGGTGACTGCTTTCAATACAAATTTATTAAAAGAAAAACTCTGTGTAACAAACCTCTGTTGTAAACTGCCTTCGGTGCTTCAAAATTCAGCTTACATGGATTAATCAGTGCTAAAGAAAAAGTCAGTAAGATAAAAACTGATGTTATGTGCATAGCCAACTCTCTTCAGGAAAAATATATTGGTGTCTAGCCATGTTTCATGGTTTTTCTATTGCATTTTAGGATCAGCTGTCATTTGGCATCTTTTTAAGATCAGAAGCATGTTTTAGACCCCTTAAACCTGAGCTCTGGCAGGGGGAGAAGCGTAGCAGGTTGTAGGACTCCTGGAACCAGATTTCTCTAGCATCTGGAGTAGGTCGTTAAACATATCCCACATGAACAGTTGTTTACATCAGGCTAGTAGTGGTGTGTAGTATCTTTGTGGATTTGCACATCTGACTATAATGTGTTTTCATTAAATATTATTTGATATCAGTGATGACTTAATACTAATGTGATAAGATTACTGAGAGACAATCTCCCTTTGCCCCATGTCTAGTAGATCCATATGTTGTTTATATCACTTGATTTACTGGCATGTATGTGACAAGCTGTGCATTAGATTTAATTAAAACTGCATTGCACATGAAGGGCAAAAACCTCAGTTGGTTTACAGTGTATCCAGTTTCACTGACTTAATTGGAGTTTCACCCACTGACACCAGCTCAGCATGTGTCCCCATGTGTATCTCCATAACTAAACAAAAAGAAATGGGTTAAACTGAGGTTCATTTACATTATCAGAATAGTATAAAAGGACCATAGTATAAATGAGAATCAGATCTATTATTTTATAATCTCGCATTAACATGGAAAGAAGCAAAATACTTCTGCTACAAGTGTTGCATACTAGGAGACTGTTACATTCTCATCCATGGGGCAATCAAATATGTTCTGCTAAGAGGAGCATAGCTATTACTCAGCTGATATTAATTTCTCTGTCACTTGAATTATTTCTTTCCTATGTCTTCATAGTAAAATTTCATGGAAACAAATATCTCCAAATTAAAGCAATATAATATTATAACTGTGCTACCAAGGTAGGTAATAACTTTTACACATAAATGGTGATTTTCTTGCTTGGGGAATGTACAATATAGCCTCTTATCTTATAGCTAGATTGCTAGTTCAACTACTAGTGCATGCCAGTTTCTATCTGATGGATGTCTGGTGGCTTGTAGGAAAAAAATCATAATCTCATTCCAATTCTGAGAGGAATAATAATCCTATCACATAAATTAGTATTAATTGGTTCTGTAGCTGGCAGCTTTGCTGGAAATTAAAATGATACAGAGCCTAAACTACACTGATATCTTCAGATCATGGACTCTGATAAAAAGCATGCACTGTCACTTGTTATGGTATATGTTTTGTGCTTTGGACACAAGACACACTGGAAAGTTCATCCCACATATGCCACTTAGTAACTGTTAAAGTAACTTAAAGGGACACTTGCATTTTTTTCATGTCTTGTGAAAACAGAAATCTTTGTTAGTTTGGGGACTGAATTTTAAGAAAGTTAAGGACAAATTGGAAAGATTCTAGTGAGCAGCAAAAATTATTAGAGGTCTAGAAAGCGTGGCCTAGTTAGGAAAGATTGGAAGGGCTGGGATTATTTGATGTGGAGAAGAAAAGATTGGGGGGCGAGATTTGATAACAGTCTTCAAATACCTGAAGGGTGGTATAAAGAGAATGGAGATAGACTATTCTCTGTGGTCACAAGAGATCAAGACAAAGAGCAATGGCCTGAAATGCAGCAAGAGAAATTGAGATTGAATTTTAGGAAGAATTTTAATACTATGGGGGTGATTAAGCAGCCTGCCCAATTGCATAAGCTGTGGAATCTGCATCCTCAGAAGTTTTTAAGGGCAAGTTAGACAAACACTTGACTGGGATTGTTTAGTCAGGGATGATCCTATCTTGAGCAGGGAATTGGACTAGCTGGCCTGTTGGTGCCCCATCCATTCCTGCTTTTATGATTTTATAAGCTGTTGGTCAATGTAATACATTACAAAGTGAAATGTCCTATGCAACTTTACATATAGTAAATTACCATACATATACAGCCAGCTCCTCAGCTGTTATAAATTTACTTTGTCATCAAACCAGTATGGTCTATATAACCTGATTTTTAGTTCATGTTCCTTAGGATTATTTTGCAACCAGCAAAAAACCCTTTATTATATGAAAAAGCACAACTTTTTTTTTTTGCCCACAACCCCATGCTTAATTCTTCACTGAGGTTCTGATATTAAATATATGTCATGATAAATTTTATTTCAGTGGTAGCAGGCTGTGGAATAACAAAAACACTATTATTCAGTTGCTGACTGCCAGATGACCAACCAGGGTGTTGTTTGTATTGAGGCATTTATTTTTATGGTTATTTTTGTGCATAATACCTTTAAAAGCAGGGGGCTTTCTGCTTGGAAGCAGTGCTGTGAAGTGATTCAAGATAGCTGTTGCAGTATTAGATGTCCCTATCCCATTATATCATGGAAAATTTACCTTTGATTCTTTCACATTTGGTTGTTTTCCCTAATATTAAGTAAGAGGTTGTTCGACTGAAAGTATGTTGCTCTTAGTTCATGGAAAACAGCCAAAAGGAATGCATAAATATATAAGAAATCCCATACTGGGTCAGACCACAGGTCCATCAAGCCCAGCATCCTGTCTCTCACAGCACTTCCCACCCTACCAGCTCAGCAGGCTGGGGGATACTGATACTGAGCCAGTCGGCTCCCAAAGAGCACATTGCCACCAGCTCTACATACTTGTACTCCTCATGTTCCATCATCCTGTTCTTTTGACCTGCCCAGATACCAAGTGGTGGGACACTGTCAGTGAAGATGGGGGTGAGGGTCCCAGGTGGACCAGTCTGTATTTCATCCTAATCTCACGAGCCACCAGAGACCTCAGCTGGTGGATCCTGCATGGAGCCACTGTCACAAGTGTATATCTGGTGTGCTTCACGGGCACCCCTAATACCTGTCCCTTCTGTCAACAAAGGGAGACCTTGGCACACACTTGTGTCCAGTGTGCTAGGTTGCAGCCCGTTTTCTGCCTCCTCCAGAACCTCCTGCTGATGTTCTAGCTGCATTTCTTCCCACAATTTTTCATTTATGTACCCCTTGTTGGTGGCCCACCAGGTCCAGGGACCTCTCAGTTAAAGTCATTCTGGTTGTGGCCAAGCTGTCCATCTACCAGACCAGGAAGGAGGTTCTGGCAGAGGGCAAAATGAGTTAGTGTGGCACTGTCTTCCTCTCACTCCTCCTCTCACATTTCTAGGCAGAGTTTCACTGGTTGGCATCCACAGGCTCCTTGGACTCATTTGAGGGGTGGTGTATGATGGCTGGTGTGGTCTGCTCAGCGTCCCCTTCTAAATCCCTTGTTATCATATGTGCCGAGTACATGGGGCTCTGAGGCCTCTGTCCCCCCTCAGGGAGAGGGTAGGATGACCGCCTGTCCCTAATTCAGCAGGACTGTCCTGAAATGGGAACAAATCCTTGCCTTGGGCTGCATGACTCTGAGACAGCATTTGTCCTGGATCCCCAGTATCATGCAGCGATCTTTGTTTTCCATTCACTGTGGAAAAAACATAGGAAGGAGCAAGTTTCACCTTGCAGGATGGCAGAGTTTCAGCCTGCAAGGGACTTTGGGGATCAGGACACAGGGGGCACCACATGCGTGCATGTATGCAAAAATACATGCATGTGGTTAGGAATACCGCCCCAGACAGCAGTGAAGAACAGCTCCCCCAACTGCCTGCACATAAGTCTATGGGGGGGGGGGTCGATTGAGGCCCCCATGGTGAGGGAGGGAGCAGGGCAGGGGCTAGGCCTGGTGGCCCTGCCCAGCCAAGTCAGTGGACGGGGCCCAAGGCTGGGACCGGAATCAGTAGAAAGCCACAGGTGGATCATCCAAAGGTGGGGGGCAGCTCCCTGCTACTGCACACACTCCCAGGGAGGGGAGCATAGGGGAAGAGGTGCCTCCCAGATTTGTGAGTCGGGCAGGGTTGGGTGTGGGCTGCCTCCTGGCAACTCTAGGTGGGCAACTCCATGCTGTTGCCCCCGCTGCTTCTGGGCAGGCAGGGGGTGCCTCGCCATGCTGGCACAGGGCTCCTGGGGAAGGACAGCAGGCCAAGGAACCCCAACCTCACAGCAGGTAGCCCCATCCACCCCCTGTGCCACGGGGTGGGGCATCATCTTAGGTCCCCTTAAGATAAAAGTTAGCACCTATGCTTGTTATTAACCTATGACCCTCACACCCTTTTTTGTTTTCCAGTTATTTGTCCCACACAGTTGTTGCATCCACTGTTGCTTCCCTTATTAAGGGAATCTTATATTTTCTTTGGTGAACCTAGGCCCATAATCTCTTTGGCACAACAAACAGGCCTGTCTCTCACAGCTCCTCAAGAACTTCATATTGAAATTGTGGCCAGTGGAGATGCATAGGGGGCGCACGGGGGTGTGCATGCACCCCTTGAGAGCACTGGCGCACCCCCTGACTGGCCACACTTGCCACTCAGGTAACGGACAAGCAGAGCAGGTGGGAGCACCCATGCCCCGCTGTAACCACTGGCCAGGGAGTAAGAATGCCCCCCCTCCCCTCCCTTCCCCTCTATTCAGCGAGATTAGACATGGGGGGACCCCCCTGCCTCAGTCAGTGGCTAATGTGGCACCAGTCACCCATGGCTGCACTATTTCATGCACAATTAGGTGCAAATCCCAACTCTAGCCCCACAAAATCCCACAGCTGTCTCATAAATCTCCTACTGACTCTGCCCAAGCTTTACATCTACCAGACCAGGAAGGAGAAGCTGGCCAGATGGAACCCAGGTCACAGTGGTGCTGTTTTCCTATCTCTACTCCATGCACATGTCAGATTGTAGTTTCACCCAAGGGCATCCACTAGCTTCTTATATTAATTTAAGAGGCAGTGTTAGCCAGAATTCTCTGCACAAAGTCCTCCCTGAACACCCTAGTCATTAACCTATAACCTGCACTCCTGTTCCTATTTTCTCCTGGTTTGTCCTATGGAATCAGTTGTTGTACATTTAGTGACCTCCATCTAGGCCTTGAGAGGAGCTTGCAGTTCCTGGTGGGACCTAGGTGCCCCAGCACTGTTCAACAAATAGGCCTGTCTCTCACAAGTGGCAGAATGTAGGTGCTAAGAGACAGAGTATTTACACACAGCCTATACAGACTAATTTATTCCTCACCACAGCTTCAAGCATTTAGGAAGCTACAAAGTCCAAATTTTAAACTTCCACCTATAAAGCAGAGAATATCTGGCTGTGAAGTCACATTTTAAATGTTTTTAGACAAGTTTTCACCAGTATGAAATTGTCTCTGTAAAACTGTTAGATTATGCACCACATTTTGACTGAAAAAGGTTTAAGCTATTTGTGTACGTTTCTGACTGCTTTTATGCTGGTACATTTGGGAGGCCAAAGAGCAATTTATCTGAATTCACTGTTTATATCTGAATGGATTTGATCAGGGGATATTGGCTGGATTTTGCCAGCATATAACATCCAGTCAGCACTGTCCTTCCACAGAGATGTGTCTAATTTGTACGTCATTCCTGTGCAAAAACAGGATGAAACAAGACTAAAGTTAAGGTACCCCAGTTCCCAAATCCTGCAGTGATTCTGTAAAGTGATGACAGGAAAGAAGAAAAAACTCCACAAGATGATGGTTGAGCCCTTTAATGAGGCTAACTGAAAATCATTTTCAAAGAGTCTTGGGCTCTGATTCTCTACCCTGTTGTACTAGTTATGTGCTGGTGTAATTTGACTTCAATAAAATTAACTCTGGCACAGTACTGATGTAAAGTGGGCATAGCCTAGTAATACTGCGCAGCAGTGCATTATGGCAGAAACAGCATTAATATACTACTGCACAGTATTATTAAGCTACTATGCAGTCATGTCACTAAAAAGGTGTGTGCTGGCACTAGTGAGCACTGTAGTAATGCCAGTTACCTTGATGTAGTACTTGACTATAGAAGTACTAAGCTTAATGCACAATAACTACAGTGCATATTGAATGTGTATACACACCCAAATAGTACAGAATTAAACCAACACTCATTTAATGAATCCCTGGCAAACTAAATATTGTAGTCAGAGACGTAAAGAAAAAATGGCTGGGGGAGGGAGGGCATCTCCCCTCAACTTTCAAACTGTGAGGGGATGCAAAGTGCTATATCCATACAAATTTCAAAGATAGAGGAAAAAAAGCTTTTGGGAGTGGGGAAGGTGGCAGTGCCCAGTACTGAGTCTTTTAACTCAAACTTCTCTCTCTTTGTTCTCCGCAATGCTTCTCCAACTGCATAATATACCATCCAGCATCCTAGAGATAAATTCAGAGGGAACAGGAAAGCAAGTCTGAGGAGGAAAGGTTCTAAGTCCCAACACAAGGGTGGAAAGAAAAGGGTGATCCATTTGTCCTTTACAAAGAAAAAACTCAAGAAGAAAAGTTCTTTTTGGTGGGACGAAGGAGAGAAATAGAGAGAGGGTGAGAGGAGAAACTGTAAGGGGGAACAAGAGCCAGAGAGGGAGAAGCAAAAGGAAGAAAAAGGAAGCATCGCAGAAATGCTGTGAAAGGAACATGAGGAAAGAAAGAGGCAAAAAGAGAAACAGGGTGCAACAGGGAGATATATAAATATATAAATAGGGGAGAGGGAGGTGGCAACTATGTGTGCTTGTGTAGAAGCGAAAAGGGTCAGTTAGAAGAAATCTGAGAGGGAAAACTGAAGAGTTTGACAGTGGGGATTAATAGATGTGAGATGTTGTTGAAGAGTTCATATGGGAGGTCCAAGTACTTTGCACTAACGATGGGGCTCTCATGAGAACAGGAGTGCTCTTAAGGATTATTTTCCCTGAGCAGTTTAGCACAAAAGTTACTCTGCAGGATCTATTTTTTTCAGAAAGGCTGTATGTAGGAATAAAAGCCCAAAAAGCCACAAGTGATGAATTGCAGAGGTGGTTAACTAAAATCTAGCAGAAGGTAAGGCTTGTGACACCCTAGGGCCAAAGAAACTCATGCAAAGACTCATGCACTCACATAGGCAACAACCTACTCCATGAGATACTATGCTATATGTTGTGTCATAGCACACAGCCCTGGGGAGTACTGCACCCTATGTTGCCCCCAGGTCCCTCCAACACCCTGCACCTTCCCTTCTCTATCTCCAGCTCTAGGTCCATCTCCAGGCCCAAAAGTGACATCTCCCTTTGCAACAATATATCTCTAGCTGCTGCTCCTGCACCACATACTATCACTGCTGTTCTGTCCTTCCTGGTGCCAGATCTATAGTCACGTCAGGAAAAGTGGGATGTGCAAAGGGAGGAGGGACAGGAGAATCAGGCACCCCTGCAACCTGTATTCTGGTGCCCCACCACCACCACTTAGTACCTGGGTCTCATGCCCAGCTCATCCAGCTGTTCTCGTACTACTGTTATAGCATCTGACTAAGCAGATTGTTGTTTACCTCTCTGAACCAGTTAGTCTCTACTGTACAGCCCTGCCCTACCCTCTGTCTGAGGTGATAAATGAGTCTGATTAGAATGAAGCAATGTAGCCCAAGCATAAATGCTGAGGGGTTTTTTTGGAGAATCAGTCTGTCGCCTATTCTATCTATCTAGCAGAGCCACAGATAGAAATCTCTGAATTGCTCCTCATTTTCCTGATCATAAAGTTAACTCAAGAAAAAAATTCATAAACATTCATTGCTCTACAGAGAGCCAGGACAAGGCTTGAGCTAGACTTATATCCTCCAGTTAGTGCTTACACAGACTAACATTAGCTACTCCCTGGTCCTGGCCCCTTGAACACAGGTACATTTCAACCAAAGCAAGGAAAGACACAAACCAAACCATTTCTGATCTTGAACAAATTAGATGCCTCTGGTACACCACCAATGAAGGCAATAAGAGTCTCATCTTAGAACTATGCTGCCAACAATTTTATATAGGAATCCTGTACAGATCACTTGTCTAGCCTATGGAGTTTCTTCTATTTTAGAGCTGGGCATGGTCACAAAAAGGAAGGAAGAGATCAACAGTTCTCTTCATCTGTTTCCTTCAGTTTAACAAAATCATGTTTTCATAATCATGAAAGCAACCCTGCTTTGCAAACACATGTACAATGGATACTGCCAGTCAGCATTTGTATGTCTTCGTGTAAACTGAAGTGAAGGGGAGATTATATGGAGAGGGTATTTGGGGTGGGAGAAAATGTTTTGAAAATACTTACAGCTCATTGCAATCTCTTCTAGTTGACTGGCTAACCATTTGCTTCAACCAAGTATTTTTATCAGCCTCAAAGGTAAAGTATTTGATAACTATGAGAAAGAAGGTGACACTGAAAGGATTGTGAAAAGCATCACAATCTTCCCTTCAATTTTGGGGGAGAAGTTTAACAAAGGTGTATTGAGACCTTCCTCAAGCCTGTTGGGAGCCCCATCTGCTGTGGTGGAAAATATATCACAAGCAAGAAACAGCTGCTTTTTCACCTTTTTGCTGTGCATGCAGGTTGTGGGAGATTCGCTGTGCTGTCTTTCTACTTTAACAAGAAAGACAAGTTTCCCCTGTCTCTGCATATGTCAAAAATGGACTTTTTCTGCCACTGCTGTACATGGAAATGTAATATTTCTGTTTGCAATTCCAATTTCACAGCTGAGCAGGATCTGCAGAGACGGAGAATTCTAATAGAATTGCAGAAACATTTAATGCAATGACTGGCAGATGGGGAAAGGGTTTGTGGCAGCTCCATTTTTCTGATTATGTTAACAAAACATGGCATGTGCTTTTCTAATGCACAGACAACAGTTTCATTTACAATTTAAATCTGATGACTGAAACGCTGATTAGATGACTTTTTCGGAGGCTGTTTACCACCTGAATAGTCTAATAATATAGAAATGGTTATTTTTCTTCCCTCAAATTAACGTTCCAGACTCAGAGTTTAATGAAGTTACACGGGGCAATTTAAAAAATTGTCTGAGTGCAACAACACAATTTTAGTAAATTATTTATACATACTTGATTCTGCAATTAGAAAACAATGGGCTATTTTAATCCATATTTGGAAGTTCTTTAAATAAGAAATAGGCACTGCACACAGTGCACAGCATGAAAAGGCTGAGTGAATTGAACTGATGGCAGAGATGAAGGAGAGTACATGATGTGAAATACATAGGCAGATGTGTAGTAAAGTCTCCAAATGTGCAGTAAACTCTCCAGATGTGTAGTAAACTTTCCAAAATTTGGTTTAGGGGTTTTCAAGTGACTATGTGAAATCAGGTTTGAAGTCTTAAAATTGCTTTGGGAATTACTTGACTAGTTACTACCCTCCTCTTTTATAGTATCAGAGGTTCTGGTTTGAATGAATCTATTTTTCCACCTGATTGAACCTAGCTGTAAAAACTTAAGTAGAGTTTGAATTGGATAAGTTTATGCCCATTTACATGGGTTGTCTGTTTTTCTGGAATCAGAGGTTGGTTTAAATGTCCTCTTTAATTCCACCGTGGAATTTTGACTTCAGTGAAACAGATCTCCCCTTCTAAAACTGGGATATTAAATAACAGTGAGACAGTTTCCTGTAACTGAAGGAATTACAGAAGGTGATAATGCACTGCCTAACAGTTAGACAGACATGGGAACGAGGAGAAAAAAATTGTGGGGTTTTTTTTCCTGGGGTTTCTCCAATTTAATCAGAGCTCATTTATAATGCAAGTAAAGGAACTAAATGAAAATTACTTCTGCTGATTTCAGTTGACCTCGGATGATCCTCAATCAATTAAAGGCACAAAGGAGTTACCACGGAATGTTTGCTATATGATTTATGCCTACAAATTATCCTTGGACTTCAAAATTACAAAAAAAGGACGTTTGTAGTGCTGAAAGCCCCCCTGACATCATTCTTCCTAGAAATCAGAGTCTCTATACCTCCCACTTCCTAATAACAAGGTTTTAACTCCTCTCCATTGCTATACACCTCATTAGAAACTAGGATCACAATCCCACACCACTAATAGCCTTTCTGAAAGGCAATGGAGACCAAGCTCACCTCTCATACACAAGGGTCATTTTTTCAAGATAGGTTTCAGACACACTGAAAACTAAGGAAACTGGTCTTGCTTTTGCCACCAACTCTGTTCTAATCCTGTTGTTACACAGAAAACTTTGGCCTCTAGGACTATTAAGCCTACAGAAAAGTCACATTAAAATTATATACAATGTAGTTACCAAGAAAACGGCCTCCCAAAAAGAACTGGCCCTAAGCACCATGCTTTGACGGTATAACAGCAGTTAATAGGAACCAGTTTGCCCAGACTGAGATTGCCTCACCTTCTCTCACAAATCTAACCCTATTTCTTTCCTATCTTAGCTATTTCAGTTTGCCAAAGGGATACTCTGGAGTCCCTGAGTAGTGAGCATTTTCTCCTGCTCCTCTTGCTTCTTCTCCCCAGTTTGTCCCTATCCAAACTACCAGGGAACCCACTGCTTCTCTACAGTAATCTTAACTCTGTTCCCTTTCTATGCCTGTCTCCTCTCATTACAGAGCAGTGCTGTCTCTTGTCTTCCCTGTCACCAATGTGTAGCAGACAAGACCATATCTGGTGACACTTGGATTCTTCTCCCTGCATAAGCATACTAACACTTCTCCATAACTTTAAGCAGAACAAGACTACCTAACTAAACATGGCAACTTCTAAGTCAACAAGCCTATTACCAATAAAGGAAGCTCAGAGGTGTATAGCAGCCAATTTATGCCAACAGATGAGGATGTCAGTTATCGTAGAGCTTGCACCAAGTGACAACAAAGCAGTTTTACATACTGAGGAAGTTAACCCCCTGAAAGGGACAACCCTACATCAACAGAACCAGTTCTAGATCCTCACATATATGAAGCCCATGTGTAGCACATAGGTCAAGCTTCTGAGTTGTTATGGCTCAGATATTTTGATATCCTAGTCCACCACTTCAAGACGATAGAGGGTTGCTCCAAAATGCAGCAACTTCCCATTGAGTCCCCAATAGCCTCAAGATGAGGGAATCACACTGCCTCTACCCTCAAGCCCAGTTCTGTGCTCAGCCCCAGTGTGGAGGCAAATTTGTTACTGTGTATTTTCAAGTCTCGTCTCCTTAGTGATTCCAAGATTTTGTTTCACCCCCATTATCCATGTGAAGTCAACACCACACTAGGAGCCTGGAATAGATTCTAATCTGGTTTACGTCTTCAGAAAAATAAGGGCACATAAATGGTCATGGCAGAATCCTTATCACTTGCAAGGATGTGTGCAGGAGAAAGACCTGGGTGGGATCTCAGAGCCCTTATACAATGTTAGCAGTTACCAAAAAAGCCTTCTGACTTGTGAACCAAACAAATCTGATCAGAGAAATCACTAACAGGGAATAAATATGGGACCCTAGGATGTCATTTTCAAGTCATTTTTTAGAGTACAACTTCACCTTAAAGTGACACCTGGATCACATATGCCAAGTGTTATTTTTGAACAGTGTTTCAGAGCAAGTTAACAGCTGATAACTTAAGGTCTCCCAACATGCTTTACAAGTCAAGTTACATATTGGCAACGCAGCAACTGTACAGGTAAATGAAATAGTCTACACCTAGCCGAGGATATCAGACCCTGTTTTATTGAGAAAGGGAATGTTTACAGTGACTTCCATAAAAAACAGACAGAATTCAGATGCATTAAACGTAAAGAGGATTCTTCCTTGAAGCTGTCCCCGACCAATGGGGACGTATTTTACTATAGTGCCCAAACTAATAAGCATAGTGCAGTGTGTAGTGTTACCAGATATGATCTCTGTTGTAAACCTTAGCCTTGATTATACAATGACGGGAAAACTAATTAATACAGGACATGAACAAAACAGGAGGATGAGACAGAAAGGAGATTATTGAGAGACCAATGAGGGGAGTTATGAGGCAATAAGAACCTGTTCTCCCTTGGAGAATATCACAACTTTACACCACCTCAGATCAAATAAAAAATTACCAAAGTTATTTTTTCCCAGATTCTCCATCCTTTCTTTACCTTGCTGTTTTCTTTTCCCTAACTGATGTCACTCTGCCCTTTCAAGGACTGGAAATGACACCAGAGGTTTTTTTTTCAATTAGATCTCCAACTTTTTCTGGCAGATTCCAGAGGTTATGGATCCCTCTGAGCTCTTGCATACATATTTTAGCTGAAGTGGATCTTTTGAAGTTACCCAACCACTGGCTATGAATTGGCACAGGGCTGAAACCACCACCTGCTGGCTTCAAGCATGGAACGCTACCAGTTGAGTCATAAATTGTCCTGTCATCATTATCTCATCACTTCCAAGTCAAGGTTGAAATAGCTACCTTGTTTCTGAATCTGATGTCTTTTGAGAGGTATAACTTCATTATATACTATCTAGGCTACTTATCAGTCTTAGCTGCAGGATGCAATTAGCAAAGTCTGCGATTGTGCCTGCCTAGTTGTACATTTTTTGCAGCTTTTACCCTGAAGCAGCATCTAAAAATCAGTTTTTACTATCTATCTCAGGAGAATTTTATGGGGGAGGGGGGCTTAGTTTGTATAATTCTGAAATGCATGGTGTTCAGCTTATGCAAAGTTCACCCTGACAGTCGGCTGTTAAGGATCAAAGCTTCATATGGCACATTGAAAGGTCAAAGCATGCATTAAATTGTGCATTGAAAAAAATCAAAGCTTTCTAATTTGCAAGCTAGGGCTCATAAATTCATCTAGTGGGACTAGGGTCAGAAGAAAGCTTTTTTCCCTCCTTAATTCTGTCAGCATTGCAAGCCAGTCCTTTCCAGGGCAGTGCTTCCTACTATTGCTGTAATAAGGGATCAGTGGTATTTCTCCTTATAATTTACAGATCCCAAGAACTAAGTGCCTGGGAATCAGGACTCCAGGGTTCAATTCTATGTCATGACACCGACCTTGGGAAAGTCAGATTGATGCATCTAAAATCTTAACTTTAACCTCCCAGACTGTCAGGTGACTCCTAGAAAAAAAGAGAAAATACTTCTTTGCCTCATATGAGGTTTGCAAAGCTGAGTTAAATAAACCATTTTTTGTATATTCTGACATGTTTAGATCTCTTGGGGCATTCTTTAGAAATGTGGAGCCCTATTGTGATTCCATTCACTCCATTGCCAATGAGGAGTAAGTCCACTGAAGTTCATGGAGATAAATCATAAAAACCAACAGAACAGCATCAGCATCTTCCTGTCAATTTATCTTCCTTTCAAGTATCTATTTTAAATTTGTGATGGGTTTAGTTTTCACCAAAGTCAAGGGCATGGTGGCACTGGTTAGGACCAAGCATAGGTGATCAGGCATGTTTAATCTTCTTTGCCTACAGTAATTCCAATGCACTTAAGCTTTGACCTTCGCCGTCCCCAAATCACCTCGCTCTAGATAGTCCACATAACTGTGAAGTTGCACTCCAGTTCTTCCCTAAATCAACCCCTGATGTTCCAGTACCCCTTCTGCTTCTTGACCAAGTGGCATTGATTCACACCTTCAGCATCCTACAATCCTCCTCTGAAGTTGCTTGTAGAATTTTTACTAAAAAAATTGTCCCGGTTCTGGCCCACCTTCTGCTGAAGAGACGCAGACTAGTTGTGATTATGGTCACAGTCAGGGCCATACAAACTGAATGTATCCACAGACTAATTTTTCTCCAGAAGCAGAGGGCAAGTATTGTGCTTTCTCTGCATGACTGTCTCTGTTGAACCCCTTCTCCAGATGAAGTAGATCTGAGCCCACAGCTCAGCAGTTACCTATCTTTCTGGACTCATAAGCCTACTTCTGGATCAAGTCTGACTTATATAATTTAATTTCCCAGAGGCCTGTGACCCTACCTGTAAGCATCATAACTCACTTTGGGGGCATTACCCTTAGCTTTGCAACTGCTGCAACCACTCCTCACTAACAACCTCATAGATCACGTCTGGCGTTCCCGTCAAGTGAAAGATTTCTGTTTGCTATGATACCAGCTATGTTTACTTGATATAATGGGAGGGGAGATCTCATGTCTGCTCTAGAAGGGCTTTGAGGTTTACAAGATCATTGATTCATGCTTGCCAAAAGTTTTCTTGCACTATCTGAGGCTCAAATATAAGTTTACCTTTGAAGCTGTTCACAGTCTCTTGGGAGAGAATGGTTCATTACCGTATTTGCACGTTAGTTGTCAGATAGCACAGTAATGAGTTTCTCAAGATTTACAGCACTATTTTTAGCAGACAGAAAAATTCCACTAACACAATAAGACGCAGCAAGACTTCACTGAGTGACAAAAAGGCACAACAAAATATTACCCCTCTGTACTCCAGCTACATGAGAAGGCAAAGAATCACTAATGTGAAGGAGGGGGGGAACGTAGGCTAGAGACTGAAATGAAACGTTAGAATCATGCTTCTAATTTCTGTAATACAAATGTTCCCACTCAAGAATCTCAACTAATCAGAGCACACACACAAAAAAACTACAACAAAATTCTCTGAATAAATTAAAAATCCACGAGTCTGCAATATAAAAGAGATATCAAAGCAAGCTCCTCAGAAGCTGTCAGTTCTGAGAATAATGCCTACACATCTTCACAGCAGCCTCCTAATCTCCATAAGTTGTTTGCCAGAGCTGTGCTGAGGCAACCTGTCATCCCCAGCCAACTCTTGCCCCACTTCTGAAGCACAGAGCTATAAACACTTATTGAGAAGCTGAAGCCAGCAGGCTATCTCAGGCCTGGGTTGCTCTGTCAGAAAACAGAAAGGCCCTCACTAATCTTTTCTTTTGTCAGCTCTCTATTTTATGGGATATAATGAAATAGAGGGTAGTTAGCTCTATATAATGCCCAATGCCATAATAGCGGACCAGCTGTCTGTCTGGATAAACCATCTTCAGCTACTGTGGCATGTCAGTGCTTGTTGGTTAGAACAGATCATTGGGGAATTAAGGTTCTTAGATCCTATTCTGGATTTTGCTGTAGAATTAAGAAGTGACCCTAAGCAAGTCACTTCATGAGTCTGTTCCTTCATTTATCCAGATGCAAAGAGGGATAAAAAGGCATTTGTACAGAAGTTTTGAGAAACTTGTATGAACAGTGATAGATATATGCAAGGTATGATGTCACAGGTTGATTACAATTATATCTGGACGCCAGTTTCTTGCACATTTAGATCCAGCTTCTCCAAAAACGTAAAAGATTGAAGCTGTACAAACTTGTGTATCTACTTTCAAGGTCACTGCATGGATAAATAGTGTGATAAGCAAGAAACAGATTGATGGCTGGATTAGACAAAATGACAAGGTAAAAAGCAGATATAAGGATAATGATAAAGATTTTTTATTCATTTAGCTCCTTTCATCCATGAAGATCCATATGTGCTAGGCAGCCTTCGCAAACAATTGATCTCTTGCACACACTTGTTCTCAGTGGCAGGAGGAAGGCAAATTCTCCTCTCATTTCTCTGTGACAGACAAGGCACACTATTTGAGAGAATGGAAGTAGCATGCACTGCCTCTGTCCATACTATACAGTTCACAAATTAAGAACTTCAGCCTGGGAGCTCAACAAACCCAAATAGGTATCAGTCAGATCTGCATGTACATTTGGTTGCTAAAATACTTCATCTTTCAAAGACAATATAAGGACAGAATAAAAAACTGCCATCTGGCATGCTGAGAAATGCCAGCATTTCATCAAAGAATCAACATGGAATCATCACAGAGAAGTAGGACTGGAAAGATCTAGAACAAATCAGTGCCAGGCACAGAATCATCCCCATCTAAACTATCCTGTACAAATCCATAAACTATCCTTTTAGTAAAACTACCATCAACCCTGCCATAACACAAGACACAACACTCTAACTTGCCATAGGTAATGCCAGGAGACCACAGAAGCCAATGTCTTGCTTTGGCTTATCCCATGTAGAAAGTCATGACCCCCACTACAGAGGAAGGCAAAACCTCCCACAGTCCATACCAATCTGACCATGTCCTTCCTGACCCCAAACATGATGAATGCTTTGACCCTGAGTGGAGGGTTTGGACTTCCTTGAATCAGAGACGGGTTTCAAAGCTGAGCTGCTCTGAATACTTTCTGCTCCCCTATATCTATCAGAACATCTCTTACATTTGCTTCCAAAGTTATTGCAAGTTAATACAATACAACTTCATGCTGGCTTTCTTGGAAAAAATATAGCAAAAAAAAACCCATGAGAGTTTTTAGGATTTTAACACTTACATAATTTTCTATCACTGTAAATTAAATGGTTTAAACGTGTATGGTCATACATTTTATTGGAACCAATATACTTTTTATAAGATATGAATTAAATATAATAAATTTGTGTAGACTAAGGACTCTATGCCCATCTGGAATCTCAAGGATGCCTCTCACTCCAAATGTGCAAGCCCAAGAGAATCCTTTTTTGTTGCTGGCAATATATACAGTCAGTATACAATATATAAAGCTGGGTCAATGATATACAGTTGAACAGTTCTGAATATACGCTGCATATAAACACAAATCATTTCATCATATATATTTATTTAATATACTAATCTCATCCTCAGCCCAGTTTCTTGTGGGAAAGGTATTCACTAAGGAAAACACTATGAAAACAATTGGTATTCATTTGTTCCATTGACAGAAGTCACAGCAAAGAGGCACGTACTAAAAAGACCATAGAGACTTTCACGTTGTTAAAATAGGTCTCACCTGGGCAGATATGAAATTTATTGATAGGGTAGAGAATGCTTGTGCTGCCTGTAACTCGCCTTTCCTGTAGATAAAAAGGTGGCTTAGATAGGTAGTTCTCAACCCTTTTAGACTCAATCACCACTCAGCAAATGCAGGCTCTTAGCTTTCACTCATTTTTTTGACAGTAGAAAAATAATAGAACTCAAAAAGACCACAACAGGTCAGAATGTTTTTGATACTATGGATTCTTACTTGAGATCTCTGGATTTATCTTATGAATCATGTTTAGGTGGTTACACGCAGGATGCCATGGGGCCCTGGTTGAGACTTTGTAGCTTAGACCTTCAGAGTTGCCCATCTATCACCTTTCCATAGCCTGAAGCTCACTAGGGCTAAAACTGGACAACTGGTTTGATTCACATTCACTTTTCACTTCATCAAGATTCATCAAGCTTAGACCTTACATTAAGTCCCCATTAATTATTTGAATTAACATTTTGCCTCAGAACAATTGCAGCTAATCCAACTTAATTGCCATTTAAGCACAGAGTGTAAATGGCTGGGCCATGCATGCTTGGATGTAAACCATATCCTGGCCCAATCAAGACTGATTCAGACTGGTTGTCTGTTTTTAGCTCTAGAAACACAGTGCAATCAAAACCAAAAACATTGCGTGTTAATGAACATGTAAGATATAGAAACAGAGAATTCCGGTCCTAATAGCCAAATGTATTTCATTAGCTACTTAGGAATTTTGAAAGACCTTTAAGGACAGTAGTTCTATAGAAAAGATTTCCAAGGCCCATCCTGCTTTTAAGGTAATAATATAAGGAGATTTGGCATTAAAAAAAACACTCTAGAGCCACAGATTTAGGTTAGGATATGGTATAAGCATCCCTCTGATCATTATCAGATTATAGTGCTGCTCAATTATATGTGCTTAACTTTGAAGTAGGGTATTTTTTACTTCTATCTAGTAGATGAAATAAAATACTGAGATAATCATTTTCATCATTGTGGCCTTAAGAATAATGTAAACAGTGGCTAGTTAAAATGAAGAAATTACCACAGCATTTTGATTCAATAGATAACTGTATCCTGGGTCAGAACTGTGTATCCCTGGATTCTGACATCTGAGTCGATCCCATTTAACCATAACAAACATTGATTAGATACCAAGTGATTTTTTACAAACCACTTAATCTGATTCAGCTGTAGCTTCAGGAGGTGGACTCAGAACTGCACACGTTTGTAATTATGTTTCTCCTTCGTGATTGGAAAACCTGAAAAGTGGATAGAAGTTGTAATAATATGAATAACTGATGGAGTTTTGCACTTAGTTCCATTTCCCTACCCCTGCATTCCACTCCATAGTATCTGAAACCACATGGTAAATGAAGGCTTGCATTTCTGCAAAGGAATTATTCCAACTTTTGTGCTACACAAAGATATGCGGTCTGGATAAAGGTTGCCTATAAGAACGGCCAAACTCTTCTGGGACAAAAAAAATGTGTAAAGCTAATAAGCATAAACCTTCATGCCCCTCATGTTGGGAAAGGCTTTCAAAACAGTAAAAACAGCCTTAAATTATAGGCTTTTTACTACTTCTTGGTACAGCATGTCCATGTGCATTTTTTCCTTTGCAGCCCGGTGTCACTCCTCTTAAAATAACAGTTTGGAGCTGTTACCTGAAATTGTTTACCTTTCCAGAAATGCAAAGGTATAGTTTCTGCTGTTCCTCCTCCTCCTGCCCCTACCACAGGCCCTCCTGAGCCAACTTCACTATCCCCATTTCAGTAAACAATACAGAAACAAATTTAACAATGGTGGTACCATGAGCTGGGCTCCATAATGCATGCAGTAGGAAATACATTAGAAGGGGGGGAGTACAATTATAGGCATTACATTGGCAATTATATTGTTGAACTGTTCCTTTTCCAAAGAAAGTAAAGTTACTCTAAATTACAGTTAGCTATAATTAGAATTATTGAAATTATTCTAAAGCAGTAACTATAGTGAATCTCTAACAATGGGCAAAATTCAGCCCTTGGATGGTTAGAGTTGCCCCTTCTGGCTCCAGGACTGAATTTGGCCCACACAGAATACTTGGCTATTACTTTGCACTAAGTCAAATATATTATGACTTAACACCTGCATATAAAAAATGAATGATGTCTTTTGACTTTTTGTTAATGCACATACTTCCTATGCTAGCAAAGGAAAAAGAAGCCCAATGTTCCTTCCAAGACTTGTTTATGGCTCTTTAGCTCCACTTTCTGGTGGTGATTTAAATTTTATAAAGAAATATAAAACAATTTATTTTCATGGCTAAATAAGATGTCACTGTTATGTACCAAAACACAGATGGTATTGAAGTCTTCTGGGTTGGTGGAAGCAAGTGGCAGATATGTTCAATACAATCCTGGTGTCACTGAAGTAAATGGAAATTTTTCATTGACTTTCATTGTGGCCAGGATTTCACTCACTGTATTTTTTCAGGTGGTATTGAGCTGAGGAGTCATTTCCAGAACCAGCTCTTTAATTTTCAAGACTTCTGGGATGCTCCAAGCCAGCATTTTCAATTTCTATATTATAGAGAAAGGCTTATTGTAAAGTTCTGATTTTCCTCAAAGATCACTAGGTTTTTCTTTTTTGTTTGGCTAGGGTTTTTTCAAGGAAAATGAAGGGTTAGCATCTCCGTTGTCTGCCTTCTGTCCTTACTTTACAGAGGGTTGATGTGAGCTACTGAATGATTTATATACAAGGGTGCATGTACACATGATGCTGCTATAGTGATGTGCTACAGTGATGTAGCATCCATGGGAATCTACACGTGACCAGCAGCAATTTCACCATAGCAGTGTGCTCCCCCATTATAGTGCACTGTTATGGCAAAGTAGCTGCTAAAAATAACTGTGCCATGCATATGGCACAGTATGGGCAGTTACTGTGCCATGCTTTTGTACTTCCTTTTGGAAGTACTAAAGCATGTTATCCCTTTTTAGGAGTACTATAGCATGGCACAGTAACAACACCACCATAAGGCAATGTGTAGACGTGCCCAAGAAATCATTTTTCTAATTAGTTTCACCTTTCATTTCCCCCATTCATACACAAATCTTGATCAAGTTTTGTTGTACATCCAAAAGGATTCTGCTGGGGAAAACAGAGAAGTTTCACTTACCATATGGACTCCACAGAAGAAGCTCAGATAGTATGATGTTGAGTACAATATATGGCTAGTCAGGCAGGCAGACAGATAGAAATGTGAGAACTCAGAACAACCTAGAGATGTTTTCTTCTAGACCAGCAGCACTCATTGTAGAAGCTCCATCAGGAAGCTGGCAGATCCTTAGAGCAAGGTTTCTCAACAAAGGTTCTCTAGGTGGGACTCAGATCACAGTGGTGAAACTGGAAGTGTCATGGTGGGACTTCTGGTTTTGCTTTTTGCACTTCGATCAGCCGCTGCCCTCCCCCCCCAACGCCTTGACTGGCCTCTGTGGGACCCCTTCCTCCCCCCTCAACTCCCACTCACTCATCGACTGGTGGGAACAGGATTTTTTTACCTTAAATAGGTGGGCTGTAAGGTGCAAAATGTTGAGAACCACTGCCTTAGAGGATCACTGAAAGTACTGGAAGCATAGTAGAAATCACACAGTCCTACCTACCTACAGACCCTAACATCATTACTGGCAATAGAGCCAAGAGATGATGAAAATCACCTGCTCCATCAACTGCTAACTGAAAACCCAAATAGAGAGAGGCTTAAGAGGCTGAAAAATTGTAAACCATTTATACATGAAGCCCACAAGCTCCTGGAGGAGATTGGAGATGCTGAATCAAACCTATGGGCAGCAACAGAGTGGGCCAACCACTGGGCAAGATCAGACCTATTCCCACAGCATTTTACACCAATACCAAATGAATTCCCCATTGGGCACAACCTTGACAATGAAGCATGGGTCAAGCTGAAAAGAATGAGATCTGGATATGGACACTTCAAAGCAGCACTTCACAAGATGAACATCTTGGACAGCCCCGTGCATGAATGTGGTGTCCAACAAAAAGTACAGCACTATATCAAAAGCTGCAATCTTTACAAATGCCTAGACAGGGCAGATGGAATTCACATACTGAGTGGCTCATAGATTTGGAAGTTGACATCTGATGTTATATAAGAGAGAGAGAGAGAGAGAGAGTCCTACCTAATGGACTTTCTTGTACTGGTGACCTTCTGCAGAAACTGATCTCTTCTGAGCCAGAATTGAGCCTAATCCATAAACTTCCAAACGTTTCACAAACCTGGACATATAAGAGCTGCCTTATTCCAGAACTCATCAAAAAAGAAAGTCAAAAGTCTGTCTAAGTGTAACTAGTTCATCAGTTGCTTGTAATTAAAGCACACCATTCTCTGGGGCTAACAGCCCATAGGAGAAGGCTGTGTTCTGTATCATAGCCAGGCATCTTTGCTTTCTCATACCAAACAACCACATACCCTTTTACAATTGGAGCTGCCTTTAATGCAGGCCTAGATCAAGGCTTGAATTTACGATTTCAAACCTTAATCAACATGCCTTAACAACTCTAACACCACAATACTAGAGAGATTGACTTGGTATAGCAACCCCAATCCCCTATCCTCAATGATCCAACCAGCATAGTCATGTGAAATAATATATTTTAAAATGTCTTAAAAGAGAAAGCATAGAGAGATGCATACACCTTAGTGCATGTGAGTTCTCCACTCTGTAACCCCTTGTCTTCCATGTTTCACCTATTTCCAGGCATTGTTTTCTATGCTTTGTTTTGTTATGTTGTATCTAAAATAGATGATAAGCCCTATCTTCCTCTATGCTTTTCTGTGGTTCTGTATAAAGAATAATACTGATATAGATTGAGGAAGTTTATGCTTAAGAAGTTATGCTCTTTGCCCCAAGACTCTCTACTAGGAAGAGGCAGACTTGGGAATGGTACTTTTGAAAAGATTTGATTCTCTTTGGAAACAGACTATTCTATATTTCCTGGGAGAGCTACAGAGCTAAGGAAAACTAGAGTTTTATTTTCTTTTCTGTTTGCTGAATGATGTTTATGTTCAGGCTATGTAGGTGGACATCAGATTTAAAAAATGCCTGGGATCCTCCAAAAAACAGACAGAAATATGTAAACTGTTCAATTCAAGATTTATTAGCTGTTTGCACCAAATTTTAACGTGACAGGTAAATCATCTAAGAGTAAAAAGAAAAACAATAAAAGAGTAGTTTATACCCAGTTTTAGAAGGGATCTTGTGTGGCATAATTGCAGTGAGGCAATGAAAGGATTTGTTTCACTGATGGGTTATGATTCTGCCAACAATTATAAAGGCCTCATTTTAGAAAGCTTAAGAATACAGAGCACTGAGATTTATCAGGTGCAATCTCCACAGGCAATTTTTCATAGTAGAGCAGTTTATGTGGTGTATAATATTTTAATGAATTTTGAAAAAATACTCTTCTGCATGATTAGAGACATGTATTTGCATAAAGGCTTCAGCACAAAACAGTTGTCTAGTTAGCCCCACACCAGGTTTACATTCACATTTCTCTTGTTAAATCCCAAACAAAAATTCTGTAAAATGCATGTGTGCAAATACAGTCCACTCTGAAAAAGAGCCAGGGCATAGATCCTTGTCCACATCATTTAAGCAATTACCTCAGTCCCAGGGTTTCAGTGTAGAGTCTTCCTGAAACAGCCTCAAAATGAAACAAGTCAAGTAGAAATGTATAGAAATTTTCAAAACGTTTTGAGTTTCAAAGCTCAGGCTGGACTTGCCTGAAGGGAAACAGAAACTAAAGTAAGGAAAGGAAAGGGGAAGGGGTGGGGGGGGAGGAGTGCTCTCAGTACTGACTGTGTAGCTGGTCATCCTTTTCTGAGGTCCTTCCAATCCCAGTGCTCTGGGGGAGGGATGGAAAAACTGCATAAAAGATATCTTTGTTTGAACTGCCTTGCTTTCTGCCTTGGTGTCAGTTGAGTGAAAGCGCACCTTAACACACACAGTATCACCCACCCATGTCATGAGTTTTGCCTGTCAGCAGCCAGACGTGCAGGGCCCCAGAACTCAGACTTCCCTTACACCTATCTCCTTAACAGCTGGTGGGCTTCATGGCCACAGCAGGGCTTGGCAGGCCTGTAGTTTTCACCCCCCTGTGCACCAAGGCAGACACAGCTCCACAAGCACCCATGTCACAAGTTTTGCCTGTCAGCAGCCAGAGGTGCAGGGCCCCAGAACCCAGAAACCCCTACATCTACCCCCTTGACAGCTGGCAGGTTTCATTGCCTCAGCAGAGGCTAGCATGCCTGCAGCTTTCACCGTGCTGCGCCTTAACACACAGTGTAACCCATGTCACGAGTTTTGCTTGTCTGCAATTTTCCCCAAACCCCTGCACCTATCTCTTTGACACTTGGCAGGCTTCATGCCCTCTGAAAGGGATACCATTCCTGCGAGTTTCATCCAAATCAAGACAGAAATGGCAAAGTTATAGGCTGTTTCAAGCTTCCCCATTATAGCCTATGGGCGAAACGTTGAAACAGCATTGAAACACCGAAATGGTTTCAACAAAATGTTATGGAATAGCAGTTTCAAATTGTAATTAAATTCAAAAGGAAATGCTGTTCCACTGAAATGTCAAAACAGAACAGTGCCATTTTGCACAGCCCTATTGATTAGCTGCAAAAAGCCCTAAGCAGATATTGTCCTATCTGCCTCTGCCCTGTCCCAGTGAAACTGGAGACACACACACAGAGACATCTCTCAGCATTACTTATAGACTCATAGATTAGTTAGTATACCACATACCTACAGTCCACGGGGCTGGGGTCCATGCTGTGGGAGATGGAGACAGAGAGGGGGGATCCCTGCTTGAGCAGTGAGCAGGAAGGGGGGAGGGGGCAGGGGGAAAGCCAAGCAGACCCTGCTGTGCCTGCAGTCTCCACCAGAGCTCTGGCCAGGGAGCAGAGGGGTGAGGCCAGCCCTGCTTTCTGGAGCAGGCAGCACAGCCCAGCCCAGCCCAGGGCTGCAAAGCATTTGGGATGCTGTGGGACTCTGGCTTAACTTAAACCAGGAAGGGGTCTGGAACAGACATTGCATAAACTGTGTTAACCCAGATCAGTTAAGTCTGATACTACATTCAAACAGGTTTACCTTAAACCAGTTTTAGCCATTTTGAAACTGGCTTATGTACACTGAACTTATGTTCTGTTACAAGTTTAAACCAGTTTCTGATCACTTACACTGGTTTATGTGTAAAGTCTGTCCCTAGTCCTGGACAAATTAGTAGCACAGACCTGGGACTCTGAAAGCCAAGCTGCTTGCCCCACTCAGCCCAGGGCTGTGCTGTTTTCAACCCCCAGTTCCAACTGGGCTATTTTAAGCCTCTCAACCCTGGACCTGCCAACCCTGTCCCTAATCCCACCATACCCCTTCCTCATGGATCTGCTAGTGTACCCCACCACTCATCCCAATCCCATGTATCTCTGTCCTACCCCAAGCTTCTTACATTGATTTCCCCACATAGCTCCTGGGACTGGTAAATGGCTGCATGTGCCATTCTTGGTCCACATTCATGCAGGTTAAAGCAAGCTGCGTGAACAGAGACCAAATGTGAGAATGAATATACACACTCTGAAGTGCCATAAAATGAGGGACTCAACTGCTGTTTCATCAATGGTGATGGTGTGGAGGTTACAAATTGCTTTATGACACCCCTCTGTCTCTCTTCTGTACCTCTTCAAAATTTTACTATCCCTTATAACTATAAAGCCCCCAGGAAAGTTGTAAGTTTGTTACACAAATGTTTCAAGCATCACCCACCATGTGAACACATCTGTATGATTATTTGCAAGACTTCTGCTTCATACACAAATCCCTTCAAACAAATGCCATCTGAGTGCCTCTAAGTTCAGCTCACTGTGGATCATTCTGGGGGCTATTCTTCCAGCTCTAGATGAAACTTTCAGTTCAGGACTCAAAGGGTTAAGTGGAGGTTTACTTTTCAATGTTGTTTTAAAATGCATTCATCTTTCATTTGAATGTCTGCATTGATATTCTGCTGATTGTCACTGCTCATAAATAGAGTGTTGCCATTCTTCATGTGAAAAAAGAAGTGTTTCAGTTTTCCTCCACTCTCCCATAGCAAAAAACTATTATAACAGATGGATAATACACACAGAGAAAAATAACTCTTAGAAGTGATTGGTTAGAGCCTGAATGTGAATTTTTAGTATGCAAATAAAAATATACAGGCCAGCAGTGTCAAGGGCTTAAAAGGAAAGATCATCATAGTCTCTAATAAATGCATCAATGCTACTAAATTGCCTGTGATCCTAGAGAGCAAAATCTTACAAGAGTAATGTATGGCAGTTGTAAAAGTCAGGTTCCTTTGAACACTGTCTTCCTTCTAGATAACATTGCTGTCTCCACCATTTGACATACGGTTTTTCAAATATTAAAGTAATTTTCTAGACAGCTTTGTGACTAAGCAAAGGATAGCCCCAGTATCCATGTAAAAGATTTACAAGGAAAATTTAAAGTGTTATTAAAAGAAAATAAAAAAACAGAAAATGTCCTAGTTACACAGCTGTGTCAGAGATTCAGAAAATAAAATGTACTATGTAACCTTATCCCAAATCCTAAAGGAGTAAAAGAAATGCTCTGTTTCTTGATTGTATTATGATTATTAATGTTATTGTCTATGTGAGTAAAATTGCATGGCTTAGGGACTGGAAATAAGAGTTTCACCTCTAGGTAATTCAATCAAGAAATATCTGTAGTAAAGGGAAGTAATTGCTAGCTGATGGCTGCCTGATGGACCCCTGTGTGAAATGACTTGCTGGTTTTCAGTCCATTTAACCAATGGACAAATATCTACATGCCTTAAACTACCATTCTGGCAGCCAAAGTTGATCTGATGATTGAAAGTGAATTCCCCTTTCTTCCAGTAATCATTTCTTCCTGGTGAGGGAAAAGGCACAATTTTGAATCAATGTAAGGAAAAATTTCTATTGTTGCACATGCTTTATCTTTTCAGTGAGTATACAGAAGACTTCAGTCTCCAGAGCTATTACTACGGCCCCTTTCACCAGTACTTAATTCCACTTTTGCTGAAATGATTTCAGCCTCTTTTATTCAGGAAATGGAAGCAGGACCCCAGAAAAAAACTATCATCATGTTTTCCATTTTCCAGCTACTGGACAGTGGAAGATTTGGAGGTCAGAAGGTTAATGCTCAGCAAGCACCATGCATCACCACTCCTAGTTTCTGTGGACAGTCCTGCTCCCATAGTTTGGAGGCATGGATTAGGCTTTGAATGCCACTGTTCTCTTAAAACCTTTTTTTTTTAGCCAATTGGGGCCAACCTTTTTTGGCAAGCATGCCACAAATTAGCCCCTCATACTCCCCAAGTGCCACTCCAATCCTTTTCCTTTGCCTGATGGGCTGCTCTACGTTCTGCTCCCTGCCTTGTGCTCCCTGCCTGAGCTGCTGCTCTGCTTTCTGCTTTTGGTCCTATTTGCCTCTGTGCTGCCAGTCCCCTCCTTGAACTGCCACATGCCACACACCAAGGCTGCTCATGCCACTTGTGGCACACGTGCTGCAGGTTGATCACCCCTGTTTTAGACCATAAGTGATTTTTATTGCGTAATTTACTGAACAATTTATATCCACCTCATTGTAGTAGGATGACACAAGATGGCCTCTACTCACCCACCACCAACCCCAGCGGATATCTGAGTTACAAATCTTGCGGTTTCCAAATTTACTACACCTTTTACCCCTCCTGCCCCTATCAAGCATGCTCCTTCTCAGGCCCTGACCCCTCATTTCTCTCAAGGTGGAATCATACAGATCCCCCACTCTGAGCCTTTAGCTGCATGCCCCCACATTCAAACAAGCAGGTCTGACTGGGATTTGCTCCTACAAGCCTTCCTCTCAGGAGACATGACTCTTAGGAGCAAGTGACTAATCAGCCTTTTTAAAGCAAAATATTGTTTTATTTAGAACCAAATATTGTACAGAAAACAGAACTTAAGTAGACTCTACATGCATCTAGAGGTCTGTCTATTTTTCATGTGGGATTCCTGGTAGGTTGAAATTTTCCATAAATGTTGACATCCTTGTGGGTCTCTTAATTCACAATCGGTTACACTCATCCTCCAGAGGATTGTCTTTAAATCCTTTTCAGTCATTTGAACAGACCCCTGCTCTGCAAAGTCTTTTTAATTACTGCTTAGCAATCCTTTGATTTCCAAGTTCCAGCCAAGACAAAATTGCTGGAGACTAGGGAAGCATCTTCACTGCTCACAGCTCAGCTGTTGTCTTGTAATTGTTCTCCAAGTCTTTGTTAGGAAACTGCTTATCGAAAACCCCATGGTAATGCCTTCTAAAGTGTTTCTCGAACATGCTACCTAGTCTATTCATGCAGAACAGCCCAATAACCCAACATATCTATGCAACAATTATCTCAGTGACTAGGTCACATCCATTATTTCTAATTTTTTTACAGATTGGTGTTACTAGATTAGTATATTACAGAACTACTTTTGATACAGTGAACATTGAGGAATGTAACTATACTGTGGAAATTAATAAATTAGGCCTCTTCAGTGTTGTAGCCACATTGTGCATTGAGACACACAAAAAACTCTACAACTTTTGAAAATGTTTGCAGATGTACTTTGTCCAAGATCACAGACTGAATCAATGTTACAACAGGATAATGACCAAAGTCTCCTGACTTCCAGTCCTGCATTCAGATCTGATTTATATAAAGCCAGTCACAAATAGCCACTGCTGCAAACTGAACTGGAAAGCAGATGCATGCTATTGACAAAAGAAAGATGGATGAACTTGGGGAAAAGAAAATGAAAATAATCATGTGAAATCTATTGTTTCTATTCAGTTGGGGAAGGGGGTTTCAGAAGGCATGTCTGCTAGCTGTTCATTTATTTAAAGGCTTTACAGGCAATAAGTATCCTTAACTATTTACACAAACCTTTCCTCTATTTTGAGCCTGAAGGGAAAAAGCATATTAAAAAATGACCTAAATATTAAAACTGCTGAAAGATTTTTACAATATCCAAGGACTAACCCAGCATTCCCTGCACAGCTAAGATTCCCACTGAGTTAAGCAGGAGGCAGCATTTTTTTTAATTTCTATTTTTTTAAACTTCACTGAGTTTTAATAAAGCAAGAGTCTACTATTTCAAAATCTAACATATCATATAAATGTAAATTACACAGCAATCAGATGAACAAATTCATCATAAACAGCCTCTTTACTGAAAAAGATGAAGGGAAAAACATTGCAGATAAAGAAAAGAATCTCATTATATGACTGAAGAATTCTCTGACTATAACAGCATTTGACATTATCTGTGGAAAACCACAGGCGTAAATACAGTATGTCCCATCAAAAATAAATCACTACTTAAAAATGTTGTAGGAAGGGCTCTGATCACATCTTCCAAAGATGCTGACTCTTGTTCAGCTAGAAGAACTATATGATGCGAATTCTGTGTGCCCAGGAAATGCAGGATCTGGGCACTAGATATGGGGGCCCAGATTACCTCCTCTTGTAGAAAAAATAAATTCGTAGAGCAATGTGATGTTCCACTCAAAGTCTCCCCTACATCTCTTAGTTGATGGATGAGGTTGCCCCCCATCCCATAGAAGAGGCAGAGGAGCCCTGTAGATTCCATGATCATTAAAGGCCCCAAAAAGGTTCTAGGTATTTTTGTTCCATTGCAGATTTACCTCTTCTCCCTCTCTGTCCTTGTGTAGCTGGCTCCAGAATACCATGCAGTGCTGTGCAACAGAAGTGAAATAGTTCTCCAACTTGTCACTACATGTTGCTCAGGTAGCACAAAAGAGGCTGAAACTATGCTTCTAGGGACCAGAGGGGAATTATACTATGCCAGGCACATTGTAGAGCCACTATAAATGGCCTATTGCTGGCTGTCTCGTAAGTTTTGATTCAGAAGACTGTGCCAGAGTAAAAAACGATATACACCATATTTCAAAGTGCTCCAAGGATTCTGGATGCTTTAATTTATGGTGGAGGTACACCAACCCCAGGGTTTGTCCAGAATACTTAACAGTACAAAAGACACTTTAAGCCTTGGGCTGCACATCCTATGCTCCAAACTTCTGGAGGAGGAGAAATAATATCAACCATTATATTTTCCTGGGAATATTGGTAGGCTGAAGGTTGGATAATATAGCTATGGGCAGACATTACACATAAATCAGTTTTAAGTGATCAGAAACTGGTTTAAACCTATAACAGAACAGATGTTCAGTGCACATAAACCAGTTTGAGACAAACCTGGTTGATATAAGACTTAACTGATTTGGCTCAAACTGGTTTATATAATGTCTGTCCAAGACTCTTTGCTGATTTAAGATAAACCAGACACCCCCAGCATCCTGGCATGCTCTCTGGGCTGGGCCCTCCCCTCTGCTCCCTGGCAGAGACTTGCAGGCACAGCAGCATCTGCCTGGCTTCTCTCTGCTAAACAGGGATTATTCCTCCCTCCCCTTTGCCTTACACAGACATCTGAGCGTTAGCTAACAGACCACATGCTGGCTATGGTCCATGCTGTGGGAGACAACCAAGGGAGACAGACTTTTTAGAGATAATCAACAGATAGTTTAATATCCTTCCTTGGTAAAGCTGTTTAAGAAAAGCTGTTTGATCCCCTCCCTCTCACCCCATCACCACTCCCTGCTAAGCAGGAATTCCCCCTGCCTTGCAGAGAGATATCTGCGTAGTAGTTTGCAGATCATATGCTGGTTAAGGTCTGTGCTGAATCAACAGTTAGAATCAACAGCTGGCTGGTAATGTCCCTCTTATAGATTCATAGATTCATAGATGCTAGGGTCGGAAGGGACCACAAGAGATCATCAAGTCTGACCCCCTGCATAGGCAGGAAAGAGTGCTGGGTTCAGATGATCCCAGCTAGATGCTTATCTAACCAGCTCTTGAAGACCCCCGGGGTAGGGGAGAGCACCACCTCCCTTGGAAGCCCATTCCAAACCTTGGCCACTCTCACTGTGAAGAAGTTCCTCCTAATGTCCAGTCTAAATCTGCTCTCTGCTAGCTTGTGGCCATTATTTCTTATAACCCCCAGGGGCACCTTGGTGAATAAAAACTCACCAATTCCCTTCTGTGCCTCCATGATGAACTTATAGGCAGCCACAAGGTCGCCTCTCAACCTTCTCTTGCAGAGGCTGAAGAGGTCCAGGTACCCTATTCTCTCCTCATAACACTTGGCCAGCAAGCCCTTAACCATACGAGTGGCCCTTCTCTGGACCCTCTCCAAGTTATCCACTTCCCTCTTGAAGTGCGGCGCCCAAAACTGCACGCAGTACTTCAACTGCAGTCTGACCGGCGCCCGATAGAGGGGAAGTATCACCTCCTTGGATCTGTTCGTCATGCATCTGCTGATGCACGATAAAGTGCCATTAGCTTTTCTAAAAAAAAAAAACTTTACTTACAATCTGTATACATGAGGTATGCAGTGTAAGCACAATATGTAAACAAACAGCAAACGAAACTGCAGGCAAGCACACTGATGTTCACACTCACACAGGGTATGGGGTACGTCGTGGTAACCGCGACGGGGAGTCATTGGTGGTTGATCAGGCCCCTCCGTGGCTCTGAGGTACACATGGGGATCTCTCCCTACACGCATCCGAGCTCTCCTCCAATTTGGGTGGGTACCACCAAAGCCTTTTGTACGGCCAGCTAGTCAAATGCTAACCGCCACATGTGCATAATTTACACTGAGCCAATCAAAAGCATGCACTCGATGGTGCAGTTGCAAGCTGCAGTTGCTAGTGGGTTTAGCAAAATTCAGAGAATGATGGCAGCTCTTCCTCCGTACACTTCAACACAAGCATCGATACTCATTAGCGTGATCGGAACAGCTTCAGGATCTTGCAGATAACAGTGAGGCCACAATCCTCGCTGCTGGGATGGTAACAGTCCCAGTGCATGTCCAATGCATTGGAATCCCAGCTCATATGCTAGGTTCCATGGACCCTCATCACCCAAAACTCGCAACTGTTGTTTCGTGAGTCTAGAATAACGCATGAGGAATCTGAACATATCTCACTCCTCTGGTGCATGTCGTCTAGGATCCCATGTGCAATACGAAATCCCGATGATCGCTTCCAAGATCTGTTCCACGCTGACTCTCTATGGTCCACCTTCATGCCATGCATACGTTCTCTGGCCGGCCTGACCTGCAACAAGTGCTGGAAGCAAGATAGGCCAATAAACATTGTATGTCACCATTCCGATGTCAGCAGCATGTCTTTCACTCCATGAGGCTCGTCTGGTTAGAGAACCCGCCTCATCTTGGTCCACCAGGTCAGATCCAAACTCCACGACCAGGCGTCCCATCCACACAGCTAGGGTCTCTGCTGACCTTATCTTGAACTTTTTGCATAGGGCCTGCAATTCAGTCCAGGTTCTGGCGAGATAGGTGCTGGAAGGAGCACAGGCCGCACTCTCCGCACGCATCACTCGGCTTCTCATTGCCACAGGGTATGTGGCCATTTGAGTCGTCACTGCATCCGACAGGGAACTCGGATGCAGCATGTTTCCCATTGCCTCCTCATCATGGCCCAGAGGCAGGCCCGTGGGGATTTTGGGGGGTGGAGTCGCTACTTCCGCCCGCCCAATAGCTCCATCCTCTTCTACCTTTCCGTGGCGGCTCCCCTCCTCTTCCGTCCTTCCGTGGGTAACTCCGCCTTCCTTCTCTACCCTTCCGTGGTGGCTCCCTTCCATTTCGCCACCATCTTGCGATGACAGGGGACCTTGGCTTTCCTCTGTAGCTGCAACCCTTTTGACTGCGTGAACGGCACACAATCGGGCCTCCAACTCAGTCCTTTCCCAAATCAGGGTCGTGACTGTGTGGAACATTACTCGCAGCATTCTCTCCTTCCCGTATTCCATGCCAGTCCCTTCAATCGTGGAGTCTCTCTCCATCTCCACTCCTCCGTGGAGCTCCAAAAGCTCCAATTCTCCCAACTCCGGTAGCAACATGTCCAAATTAATCAGCGCTGGCTCCTTACTTTCCTGTACGCAGCACATACAGCGAGGAAACTCCTGACTGAGAGCTATATCTTCCTCACTCGGCTTTTGTCCAGATGAGGACTCGCTGCCCCCTTGCACTCGGGGTTTGAATTGAACCCGCTCACTCCTCATCACACATCGAAACGCTCTCGGGTGGAGACGCACTTCTCACTCTTTCGCAGGTTCCCCTTCTCCCTCGAGCGAGAGGTAACTGCTAACAAATCTTCCACCCGATCCACCCGCTTGATGCTAGGCGATGCACGCGCCCAACTCCACGGCGTCCAGCAACGTGGTGTTTTCCACTGCGCCAGGGACAACCTTCAACCAATTCCAACTCCACTGCGTCTTCCCAGTGTACTGATCCTGTTTGTGACGCCATGTGGGGGCCGAGAAACGCTGGCGGAATGGGGCCGCCAATAGAGTGAAATTAGGTGCAGAGAGGCAGCAGCAGTTGTAACAAAAAAAACTTAGTTACAATCTGTATACATGAAGTATGCAGTGTAGACACAATACATAGACAAACAGCAAACAAAACTGTAGGCAAGCACACTGACATTCACACTCACGCAGGTATGCGGTACGTCATGGTAACTGCGACGGGGAGTCGTTGGTGGTTGATCAGGCCCCTCCGTGGCTCCGAGGTACACATGGGGATCTCTCCCTATGTACATCCGAGCTCTCCTCCAATTTGGGTGGGTACCACCAAAGCCTTTAGTACTGCCAGTGAGCCAATTACTGACCGCCACATGTGCATAATTTACACTGAGCCAGTCGAAAGCATGCACTCGATGGTGAAGCTGCAAGCTTTTGGCAGGCTCTGATTTTGCACCAAGGACTCTTTCCCGCCTTACAGGGGAATTCCCTGCACCGGGGTCTCGCAATGTGCTTAAACGCAGCTGTGCCAAGGCAGACCCCTACCACCAAATCCCTTTCTCCTTGCCACCCATGTAACCCAACCCATAATCTTTCTACTTTCTCCTACTTCGATTCCGTCTTGATGAGGGTTGATGTATATCACTCATTGACATAGAGCACAATGCCTCCCCCTTTCTTCCCCACCCTGTCCTTTCTGTACAGCTTATAACCCTCAATATGTAACACCCAGTCGTGGGAAAAATCCCACCAGGTTTCAGATAGTCCTACTAAGTCGTAAGTGTTTACTGCAAGCAGGAGTGCTAGTTCATTCTGCTTATTCCCCATGCTCCTAGCGTTAGCATATAGGCACTTGAGCCCTGTGACTGGTGCCTTTTTTGCCCCTTAGCTCCAATTCCCAAAAGGCCCCTTATTGCTTACCTGCTTACTGCTTACCTGTGCTGTATTGCTGGCTGCCCCATGGATTGCAGGTTTCCGATTTTCTCCTTCTTCAGACTGGGCTGTCCTTGTGGGTGCCACATGGTTTGGTGTTCCATGGCTTCCCCCGCCCTCATCTTCCCCTCCCCCCGATGAGCCTAGTTTAGAGCCCACCGGAGGAGATCTGCCAATCTAAAAGAGAACACACTCTTACCTTTGGGGGACAGGTGAAGCCCATCCCAACTGAGCATGTCTCTCGTCATGATGTGCAGATCATTGCTCAGAAAGCCGAAGCCTGCTTCGAGACACCATTGCCAAAGCTGCCAATTGGTCTCTCTAATGCAGTTCTATGCCGTCTTCCACATCTGCTCACTGGTAGGACAAAAGAGAATACCACCTGTGCACCAAACTCCCTCAGCACGCCACCCAGAGCATGGTAGTCCATCATTAGGTGATCGGGGCTTCTCCTGGCCACATCATTAGTACCCACATGGACTAGGACCATGGGGTAGTAATCGGTGGGCTTAATCCTGGCCTGGATTATTCCTGTCATATCCCGAATCTTTGTTCTGGGCAGGCAGTAGACCTCTCATGTTGAGGGGTCCTGGCAACAGATGGGTCCTTCCATACCTCTCAGAATGTAGTCACCTATGATGATCACTCGATTCCTCCTCCTCTGGGTCTGCTTGGATCTCTTGACCTGTTCGGAGTGTGAAGAATGTGGCATTGGTTCCTGCCCAGAGGTTTCCTCCTCTCCTTCCATCTCCTGCAGGGTTGCCAGGGCCTCGCATCTGTTCACCAGTCGGACTAGAGGAACTGGTACCGGTTTACTGCAAGCATCTCTGGTCCTGGATGTGACTGTCTGCCACTCTGCTGTAGAGGGCACTCTCCAGCATGCTTCTTCCTTAGGTGTCTGGTCCTGCAGGGAAAGAAAATAACTGTCAATTTCATCCTCCGCCTCCCTGATACCCCTCAGCCTGCTAACCTCCTCCAGGAGCTCCCTCACCTGCGCCTCCAGAGCCCTAAGATAGGCACCTGCTGGACAGGTGTGGGGGCCCCCAATCTCTGCCCCCCCCAGCCCTGCTGGGGATCTACTGCAGGCCAGGAGGCAGGGGAACACCAGCTCCCCCGTGGGCTCAGTCTGGGTGAAGGCCTCTGTTGTTTTCTTAATGAGTTGGTAAACACTGAGTTAAAGGGTGATAAACACTGTTATCAATTCCCTGCTGGGCTAATCAGAGCATCCTGCCATGCCCCCCTCAGCTCAGTACTGTGCAAGGGAAGCGAGGGCTGCTCTAGTGCCCCCCAGCTTCTAACCTAAGCCACTGCAGGCATGTGTCTACATGTCTGTAATGTCTGTGCAGTTACAAAGTAGTTTAACCTAGCCAGGTTAGACTAACCTACAAAGATTGAATCATTTCAAGCTTAGGTTCTTTGAATGTCTGCCCCTTGCCTATGTTACTTGCCTATTTGCTTCTACCCTCTACAGTTCTCAGCCTTTCCATCTCTTCTAGCACAAACCTTGAAACACCACTGAGGGCATCTGTATCAAACCCAGATAATGACATAAGAATGGTTGAGTTCCTCTTGCCCAGGCAGGTAGAATGCTTGGAGGTCCCCCTCCATGCACTCATTCCAAGAGGACAGCCTGTCTCAAGGCAGAGAGGTAAGACACTAGAATCTGATTCAATTCAGTTGTTGTTGTTCTGTATTTTATTGCATTATTTTATAATAGCTGAACAAACAATAGCTGATACATTGATTCTTAAAAAAGTCTCAGAACAGTGCAAGCTTGAGACCAGCTAATCAGAGCCCTGAGCCACGCCAGCTGTGACCAAAAGAAAACCTTTTCCCTTAGACCAAATATTTCATAAAAGAGGAGAAAATAGCTCATTCAGAAAACTCTACAGGCTGAGAAGATAAACCACGAAGAAGCCCAGTGGCCCAGTCAATTTAACATGAAAACCCAGGATGGCAGAAAGGTCAACTTGAGGTACTGCATGAGAAGAACAAAGGTTAATGACACTGAAAAGGCCTAGGTCTGAAGTGGTTTAAATTTAATGTTGGAACTATATTGAGCTTTCATTAATATGTAATCCACAGCCAAAATTAACTTGCCAGCCCTTTTTTTTTTTTGACAGTTTTTGTTTTGCAAGCAATTTTACACTGAAAGCTGCAAGTAGAAAAGACATATTCAAAGGTATGTGTCCATGATAAAGCTGATCAATATAAAAACCTCTGAGTCAATACTTGTGTTGCTCCTAGCACCTTCAAGTGTTAAAAAGAAGAATAAAAGATTCATAGATGCTTAATTACTTCTGTCCAGAAAAGAGGAATATATGACCCTATGACGTTTTTCTTACTGGCCCTTTAGGCACCCTCCATGGATGTCTTAGCTTACGTGTATTTGGAAAAGCAGGGACAAAAGACATGTTACTCAGCAGCAATATCCCCTTATCATCCCTGTGGAGGTCTGATACAAGATAGTCCTGACCAAGTCCATAGCATGTTTCTTTGTGTGGGCCAGTACATCTCTACTTTCCCAAGAAAAGGTACACATGCAGTTAGGATTCTATGGGAACATGGTTGCTACATAAGCTGTTATGGTCTGGGGACAAAAAGGGAGAGCAAAGGGATTAAGGGCAAGATTTTTAGAAGTGTTCATGTACCTCATTCCTATTGAAACTTAAAGCTCAAGGTCTCAAAGATAGTTAGGCACCTAAACACCTATAAGGATTCAAGCCAGAGGCTCTTTCCTGGAGGGTAGCCATCACCCCTATTGGTCTCCTGAGATCTACCTACTTAGAGGCCAGTTTCATCTTTTCTGGGACAGTTCCTACTCAGTAGGAACTGCAGCCTCTCCTGCAGGTTTTTCAAATGTAGAGGGCTCTCCAGCCTTCATTTAAACATTTTAAAGAAAAACACCCAAAAGCTTACTAATGCATTTGTAAGTGCATTGTAAAAAAAATGGTCTATTAGAAGTAAAACACCTGAATTAAAAATGCATCTCAAGCTTCTACCTACAGTGATTAGCTTCTAAATAAATATTGCCTGAAATGTATTTGAAGACACTATTTGCAATTTACATCTGATTTACTTTCCAATTAAACAGCGCTTACAAAAGTACTACTAATAAAATTCATGTAAAACCATTCAAGTTCAAATCCCCAGAGTGATACCCATCTTTGCATCTCCTGCTTATGTCTAGAGCACTAAATATAGCCTTGGACTTTTACACATGAAATATCATATGTAATGGAGGAAAAAAAACACCATATTAATGGGACCTTAACAAATTAGTTTAGGACCAATGTTTAGGTTCTTTAAAAGCATGAAAAGCTGCGGAGAGACATAAACTGTACTTGGTAATACTGTGATGCGGAATTATGGGACAACCCCTATTACAAAATGTGATGCTGGATCTTTAAAGTCCATATTCAGCAGACAAAACCTCAGTTTTAAGGTATTATCTTGCAGCCTTATGCAGCATTCTGTATAAAGATGTAACTTTCTTTTACCTATCAAACTTAAGCAAGGTTGAAAGACTGAAATGACCTTTCTGTGTTTTAAACTTCTTGTGCTAGAAAACTATAAATAGTACCTAGCTATACTATACCCTGAAGATTTTCATTCCACTTCATAAAAATTTCATATAGATCTTTACTGATATTTATATTCATCAAACAGAAAAGGTCTCTTGTGTATATGTATGTCTTTCAGAACCCCTTTCCTGATTAATATTGTGAATCTGGTCAATGAAAGAGCTGGACAGATACCACAAAAAAGTATTTCTGAAACACTGAATAAAATCATGAATCCCAATGCACAGAATTTGCAATCCATTTGTATAAACAGTTTTAAACCTAATTTTTGTTCTAAAAAGCATTTCCAAGTGAAAAAAAGGTATAAATACTCAGATAAATGTGTAATAAATACTCAGATAAATGTGTATTTGCACTGGAAATATTTTTATGGCCACCTTGGAGTCATTTCGTGGTTTGTGAGAATAGCAACCAGAAAGCATGCAACTGAGAATCGCTAAAAGCCACCAGACTGTATATTTTCAAATATCCTGGAGTTTTTAATAAGGAACAAAGCAGCTCAGCTAACCGAATACGAAAATGACTTTTGTGAACATTGGGGTTAGAGTTTGATTCAGATATTCAGTTTCTGTAGCTTTCATGAATGAATGAAGGCTTGGAGGCAGACTGGATGGTTCAGCTGACCATACTTATTGTAGTTAACTAGTCATCCCACTGGTGAGCCTTATGCTTTGTTCATCCAATCAGTGAATAACAACAAAATAGCACTACTCTTCGGCTGTGTACAGACATTTGGGGAGTTTAGATTGTATTAAAAATAGCCACCAATCTAAGATAAATTGGGTTGGGAACCTAGCAGGGGGTTTAGGGGCATGGGGGTGTAGTTGGGGTCATCAGGGGTGCTGCTGGATTCCAGAAGGGTTTGGCAGGACATGGGGGGCTCGTGGGATCTGCAGAAGAGCTTGTGTAAATGGGGCACTCATTCTCCCCACCCCTAGGACCAAAGGCTATATTTAGCCCCTCTCCCCACTCCGATTCCCAGACAAACAACCCCTACCCAGATGAATCTACTCTGTCCATCTCTCCTACCCCTTCCCACACTGGGACTTACTTTCTTAGCCTCTGCCATCTGCAAATAGTAGCCTGGTGCCAGGAAAAGCATAGCCCTCAGGCTGCAGCTTTCCCAGCCCTGGGGCTGCACTGGGAACTGTACAGAAGTTCAAGTAGATCAGTCTTACTGGGCCTGAGCTAAGTTGGACTGCCTCAGAGGTACACTTAGATCAGGTCAGGCATTTTTAGACTGATCTAGCTGTCCTGAACTTCTTGTACAGTTCACATGTAGATCTACCCAACTAATGTAAGGTTCACACTTGGGCAAACTAAGTTAGATCAGCTGGCTGTTTTTAATGTGATCAAACCTCTCCTAACCTCCAAATGTCTGTAGGCAGTCTTAAAGTCTGACTGCCAGGTGCTAGCTGTGGATATGTTACTATGCCTTTGTAAATTGTATTCATTTGTAAAATTAGCTGAATATTTTCAGACACAGATATATTCTCAAAAATCAGGTCAGGGTCACTATTTACTGAATACAGGATTTGGCAAATTCTGTTTGGCCAGCTCTGCAAATTCACACAAATCAAAGTTTGTTCATGAATAAGCTACAAATACAGAGAAGCTAAATTTGTCAACTAAATTGTTCATTCTGCACTGTTTGCCCAAAGCTACTTCCTACCCAAACTGCCCTTTGATGTCAGCTGATATTTTTTTGGATATTGAGTATGGAAAAGAAATTCATACTGTGGATAACACAGGTGCTATGAAGTTCAAAGAGGATATACTTACTCTAAGCCTGTGTGCATGAATGTATTCAGCACTGGCGGAGATTGACATTTTTGCAGTCTGCATCCTTTATTTACACAGCAAACAGGAAAATTCAACCTCAGTACCTAAGGCAGGGGTTGGAAACCTCTGACCTATAAGCTGGGTCCAAACTGTCAAGAGATTGGATCTGGCCTGTGAATAATGCCATCTACTTCTCTTGCTTGTTATTCGCATTCTGCTTACTCAGGGATTTAGACAGAATTACAACTATTTTGATTATTTATTTCTTCACTATTTTTCCTTCAGATAAACTACGGGCACCACATTTGAGCTTGAAACCTATTTATCCATCTTCAGCAAAATAAAATTGGAAAAAAAGCCTTGAAAATAAGGTCCTCTCAGCCTTCACTTTCATCATCTCTGTATATCTGGGTATTTCTAAGCGCTCATCACTGAAGTTTCTGGGTACCGTCCTTATTTACACTGACCCTAGGACAATATGCATCTCATTAATTTGGGGATTAGGTCAGTATAATTAATTAACTATATGACGTAATCAGTATTCCACTCAGTCCAACATGGGCTTTTCAAATTGCAACAAGAGCAATAGTTCATCTGGCAGAATGATGTTGTATCTTCTCTCCCCCAGATCAGAATATTTTAATTCCCAAATCTAACAAAATGACAAATTGAAGCGATTCTTTCTTTCAGAAATTATTAGGGGAAAAACCCCCTAAATACTGACAGTTTCAAACTTTGACTGGCTGCTCCTCTGCTCTTTATTGACTGTTGTTTCCTCCTTTCTTCTCTACAGGTAAAAGAGATTAATAACAAATGGTGAATGATGAGAGTTGTTAGCTGTAAATCAAAGATGTGCATTCTGTTCTCTGCTCTGAGGCAGTGAGAAATACATAAGGGTTCTCCTGGCTGTACTTGCATCTACCCTCTTGGGAGAATTGTAAACTGGCCAATGCATGTGTTTGATCTCTGTAACATATTGTTTCCAATGTGTAAAATAAAATGAAAACATATTGCTTTAGATTATGAAATGAAAGAAAGCTGTGTAATCTAGTGGTTAAGTAAAAGAGTAGGAGCCAGGCCTACATTACCGTACTTCACTGGTAACCATCTCTATGGGTCTGGGGCAGCAGGGAAGTGTTTCCCTACTCAGTCAGCCACATGGAGATGGTTGTTCAAGGGAACACACAACATTCCCCATTGTTCTAAGCCACTGCCAAGCACAGGTCGAGGGCAGCAAGGAGTGCGGGGACTGGCTGAGCAGGGAAAGCACCACAATAAATCAAGACAATAGAAATCCACCACAATAAAGGGGCCAAATCCATTACCTTTAGTCATGCTATTGTCACATTTCCCTGTCATATGGTACAACAAAGGGTAAGGACATCTGTTTGCTCCAACTTTTTGCAGCCTTAACATTTTTTAATGGTGGTAGAAATGATATATTGAATGACATCTGTTTCCTTAGGTTACAGCTTCCAAGTACTGTATCTAACTTTTTGTATTTGTGACCTAGAGCAACAGCAGATAGAGTAAGAATTTCTCTGGAGCTCAGTGCTCTGTTCCTGTATCTACCATTGATACAATTTTGAGGAAATCACTACAACTCTCAAAGTCTCAGCTATAAAATGGAACAATACTTCCCCACCTATGCAAAAAACTTTGGCTGACAGCCATTCTATCTGAGGAAAATCACAAAGCTTAATTATTTAGAAAGTTTTTAGATGTAAGGAGCTATGGGAATCTGAAACTAGTAATAACCATGAAAACAAAAAAGAATATTTCCAGTAAATTAACACTGCCATGGATTTCATTCTAATGGTTTGGGGGTGGGGGGAGAGAGAGAGTTTTTTGCTTAGCATTTCTTTACAAGGGTTAGACTGGAATCCTCCTCTCTTCATTCATTTCATCCAACATTTGGACTCAGATTGCTTTTTAAATATTTAATAAACTGCTTGGGACATTTTCTTTTACTGTAATTTCACAAGTATTCCTGGGCTTTTAAATTCAGTAATGGGTCTGAAAACAGAGTTGGTTAATGGTTGTGTGTGTATAAAACACATGACACTCCCAGAAAGTTTCCTGAAGGTCAAGTGAAAGAGGGGTTTAGATTGTAGGGAGGGGTGGGTTTTTTTTGTTGTTTGGGTTTTTGTTTTTTGTTTGGGTTGCGGGGGAGGAGCAGGGGCATTTTCCACACCCCTACTTCCACCCACCATCAAATCAAGCAAAACTTCTCTTAATCATTATTAGGGACACAAAAAGTTGTAGCACAGAGCAATGGACCAGAATTTCACACTCCATTTGCACAATTACTCAGAGCTGTGCTAATGTGCTGTTTGCTTTTTAGCAGGCAACTATGCAGCCATCACTGAAATGCATTTTGGCGCTGCTCCCAGGGCAACTTAACTATTTATGACAGCTTGTCTTGAAGTGCTTACATGAACATTAGGATATCCACAGCAATCTGCAAATTGACCCATCCACATGGCATTTGAGATCAAATGGAAAGAGTTTTAATAATGTGATGAAGGTTAAGGTGGATGTCATTTTCCATTTATCTGTTTTACCCCAAGCTCTGGCAGCAGCATTGATGCTCCATCCCATCTTCTGGCCAGAATATGTCAAATTGTGAAAACCTCCCATATTAACAGATGCTAATGACCTGACTCAGACTCTGACTGAGTTTTATTACACAGTCAATCAGACAATAAGTTGGAAATGTAAACTCCTACCCTGTACACATCACCTCCCTCCAGGCAGTGAATCTGCCACACCAGACCTAGCTCTTTGCTTGTTGTCCATGCTGAGTGATGGATGACTCATTTAAAAAAAAATCCTTGATGACAGCTCTCATCTTCATGATGCTTCCAAGTGCAGATGCGTATTTTATCCTTCACCTTTTAATATTTTATTCCCATCATTTAAAAGCAAAGCTCCCTAATAGAAAATCAATTGTGGACAAATAAACATATAATAGCAGAGGAGGAAACAAAAAATTTCATCTGGGATCCATCTTTTTATACTCCACTTTAAGTGGTGGGCCATTGGAGGAAAGATGGTATAGGGATTAGATAAGAAATTCAGTGTGTAAGGAGGGATGGAAAAGTCAGGACTTCACTAGCACCTACTCCATTGATGATTAATTCACATTACAGCCTGGGATAAGCACCTCATCTTCCCATCTTGCTACACCTCTCTTTTTGTCTCAGGATTTTAATGACACCAGGCACCCTATAAGATTTAATATATCCCAGGTGGTTCTGTACTTTTCAGACAAGTGCTATAGAACAAAGTGGTATTAACAGCAGGGTTCAAGAGATTAGAGAAATAACATGTTTCTAATTACCTACTTTCTCTGGGCATTTGCCCATGTTCACACATATTGAAGACTGTAGAAAAGTCTATCCAGGAGCTTTATTTGTATGCATCTGCATGGTAACTAGTAGAATAGGACCTAAGTCTCAGATGGGGCCAGTAGACACTGCTATAACACAAGAAAGTAATTAGATAACTTGAATTTTCAAGGGACTGTATTAGAGCTGAAAGTAAATGAGAAGTTTGTACCCAAATTCCTCAGGCCTCTGAAAATCCTAGCTATGACTTTTCACAGCCATGATTTTGTGCCCAAGAGTTATCAGTTATAGGATTGGAGCCTAAATCTTCAGCAATGAAGCAGAGTAAGCCTGTAATCTGAAGCTGTGACTACTCTAGACTTAACTCTACTATTGTTATAATTGGTACAACTCCACTGTTGCTAGCAGCAGGTAGAACACAAGTACAAGCCAGCTGCTGGGATTTTAATTTCTACCCTGTCATCTAATGGGGACACAGCAAACCTAGAGATTACTAAGGTTAAAATGCTGGCAAGCAGCTCTATGCTAGCTGTTCAGCCATCCCTACCAAAAAAACAGAGATACACCAGTAATTGCAAGCATAAGAAATCATATGAAAGAAAATCTAGCATGGACAAGGTCAAGCATTACTGCAGAAAGTTCCAGAATAATAGCAGCCTGTCATGTACAGCTAGTATTGAACAAAAAAAGAAAAAGAAACTGTCCTCAATAAAAGAGATATTTTATCAACAAAATAGATATTGACTCCACTCTTCAGAAAGAGACAATGTAATTCCAAGTGCCAGGAACAATTAAAATACCCAACAATTATAAGTGCACATTAATCACTCAGGAAACAAGTAATAAACAGCATTTAATAAAAACAAATAAATAAAAGAATGATGGCAATTTGTAACAAACCCTCAGTCAGGGCCAGATTAATACATAAGCAACCTATTTGGATTGGTTTAATAAAAGGTATCAAATTCACCCAAGGAACCTTATCTGCTTAAGCAACCTAGGAACATTCTTAGGGCCCTGACTTGCAGGGGTCCTTCCTTCTGCAGCAGTGGCACAATTGGCCCTGTCTGCCTCCCTTCCCATCCTTTGTGCTCCCCTCCATTGGCCTCCCCTTCACTGTGGCTGCTTCCTAGTGGCAGCTCCAGGCCCACAGGCAGCAGTGTCGGGGGCAGGAGCAGGAAGGGGGGATTGTTGACTGGCCCAGGGCCCATGAGCTTGTTTGCCTAGGCCCACTAAAGGATTAATTGCCTGGTGGAAAGAATTGATATAACTCACTGACTGGTTCCTGTTTCATCACCGTTGCCCTGTGCTGGAGGGACTCAATACTGGGCTGAAGGAGGGAAGCATTAGGACCTTGTTACACCTCACGCCCTGAGTCACACAAATGTTGATCCATGTTACTGCTAACTCGAGTTTGGGACAGTCAAATGTTCAGGCCAGCAGGGGTCTGGAGGACTGACAGATCAGAATCCCCTTCTTCCTCCTATTCTGGGTTTCCCCCCTGGAGCTCTCCCAGTTCCACCCTCCCCCCCCCCACCCATCTGGGACTCCCCACTGCCCTTCTGGGTTCCCATCTGCCCCTACCTGCTTCCTTCCCCACCCCACCATATTGAGGCTGCCTGCACTGTCTGTCCCAAGGGAACAGGCAGGGAAGGGTTAACCTGCCTGCCCAGTCTCTGCTGCCATCACTGCTGAGCTGCTGCTCTTCTCAAGGCTGAGCCTGGCACAGAGAGCAGCAGCAGGTGGCAGCCAGACATGCAGGTAAAGCCTTCTCTTCTTGCTCCCTTAAGACAGACAGCATGGGCAGCCACAAGTAAGCTGAAATGGCAGGGAAGGGAGGTGAGGGGCAATGAGTAGGGATGGTGGGGGGCAGTGTCTGTGGAAATATTCATTTCAGTCCTGTAATCAGACCTAGGCCATAAATGAGTGAGAGTTCACACAGCTGCAGTCTTCCCATGTGACCTGGAATAGGTTTTTTTCCTTCAGTTTGCAAATATTCCAGGAAAGGCTGTTCTACAAATAATTTGTGATGTCTAGCTAATTGAAAAGAAACTCATCACAAGTGGTTAGTACTCTAGATCTGAACATTAAAATCACTATACTATTGGAGCAAATCTTTATCAGACATTTGCCTTCTGTGAATCAGTGGCAAAAATGGGGATTCCAGACCAGAAATCCTGACTTTGCCTGAGCTGCAAAACACATAATAGAAGTTTGCCAAGCTTCAATGTGTACATTTTCATATGTGTATTTAAAAACTCCTACCTCTCCAGCTCCCTATACATTTCTTCCAATAAATATTGTATGTCCAACTTCCCTGGTAGCTCTGTGGAGGAGGCAAAAATTATCCCCTCTGGCTGCTTAAAATCTATATAGCATATAGCTCAGAGGACTAGGAACTGGAGAGGAAATTTAAAAGAGCAGCTATGTCCTCCATAATCAACCAGACACATGTAAGTAGACTGAGGAAGTTCTTTATTGAGTGTTTTTAATCACTTTTGTCTAATCAATATTTCTTTAAGACCCAATGAATCTATTCTCTAAACAAACATCTTCTGCCTTGGGAACCTTCTCTGCACATAGTTTACTTCTCTATAACTAAAAACAACTAGAAATTAGAGGTGATAAAAATATGGTGCTTGGACCAAAAAAAAAAGAGTTAACTCCGTGTGCAGGGCATGTACCACGCAGTACAGCTGCAGCAAACTACAAACTCTGTGGATAAGCTGTTACTTTGTACTAAGCCATCACCTGAGCAGTTAATGCAGGAACTGGAACTCAGATCAGATCTTTATGAGATTTGAAATATAGTCCAATATTAGTTTAATTAAATACTTTCTTGTGAAAATAGAAAATGCCATTACATTTTTGCAGATAGAAGTTCAGAAAAGCACACCAAAACCTGGAATGCTTCATTGTGATACGAAACCAAATTATGAACTTACTGCTCATTACTAACAGGTACATTATATATAGTGTTTATAACTTCCAAAAAATATGCCTATCGTTTTGGGTATTGGTTCCTATATAAGTAAACTTAATATAGAGTGGAATGGTGTTATTCCATCCAGTTGTAACGGGATTAGAATGATGCCCGTGGGCTTTATCCTTAATCAGAAACGCTCACAAAGAGCCCAGTGTTGTGATCCTAGTAATACCAGTGTAAATTAGCAATAACTCTAGCCCTGTCAGCTGAATTGTTTATTTTTACAAGGGAAAAGAGAATTGGGCCCAAAGTGACTTCATTTTTGGAGCTATAAAGTGCAGCCATACAATTTATTATTTATAAGTTTGCAGTAGGATCACCAAACTGGGATTATGGGCCCTTTGTTCTAGGAACTGCACAAACAAATAATACTGAGACAATTTCTGAATCTTCATATGCTCAAGTATAGACAATATTCAAAAGGTCAACTATTTTTTTTAATCTGATAGATTTGAAAAGATGGGATGGAAACTTGTGAAACCAGAAGGCATCATGGGAAAAATACACAAAGGCCTTCCTTTTGGAAACCAAGTTGAGGTACAACTAAAAATTATAATCTTAATTTATGTCCACCTATTTACAGTGCTCTGCACAATTTCACAATTACCTTGTTTTATAATAACAAAGATGATGGGGGAGCCAGAAATGAAAAATGCATTAATGGAAGTTTATAGACAAACAGACTGATGGATGGATGGTTGCTGCATGGGGCTGGAAAGGAATTTCATCCTCTTCCTCTTTTCTACTACATGTGTCAAGTTGTATAAGCTTTCCTCAGATGCATTTGGTGTTGGCTGCAGCCAAGGCTGAGGATTTTGACTGGGGTATCATAGTATCATAGTATCATAGTAGTCAGAGTCGGAAGGGACCTGGGCAGATCATCTAGTCCGACCCCCTGCCCTGGCAGGAAAGAGCACCGGGGTCAGATGACCCCGGCAAGGTGCTCATCTAAC
>JAGPOW010000304.1:76618992-76633141 GCA_030014935.1 Caiman crocodilus | reverse complement strand
AGGGGGAAGATGGTATAATTGATCTTTTCCTTTCAAGACTTTAAACTGTCCAGCCTACACTTAATGGAGAGAGGAAGTACTTTATGGGGGTTGCTCTCCAAGTCTATGAAAAAATGTAGCAATGTTTTTCTGGTCTGGTGTGGCACAACATGTCTAGTTGGGTGTAACTGAAAAGGACATCCCTGCTTAGAGTTCCTCAAGCTAAAGGGAGCATATCACATCAATTTAGGGTTTGCTTATTGAATAATCAAAGGTAGCAGCTTATAGCTCCATAAATCCAAATTATATTCTCTTAAAAGCCCATCAGAATATATGGGAAAGTAAGGAGGTTTTACTGCCCTCCAAAATAAATAACCATATAGTCAAAGCTCCTGATGGAAAGTGCAAAAGCAAATTGATGAATGGACATCTGCATCAGAGTAGCTGATTTTTCAAGCTAAACTCATTAAGATGTCTTAATGGTGATTGGCAAGTTTCCTCAAACACAGAGACAAATAGGTGAGGAAGGGTCTATTTAGGTTTCTGTCATGCTGCTGATTGAGAGTGAAAAGCATGTCTAATATATTTTCAAGTAGATCTGCCTGTTCAGTAAACAAGTTTTGCTCTTTCACACGAGCAAAAATAAATGTGCTCCACTGGAACCAGGTGTTACTTGAAACATATGCTGAAACCTCAGCCTCAAGAACACTAAACAGAACTAGTGTATCATTTTAGCATCAAGGTGTTTTGACAGTGTAACCAGTGATTCCCAAAAGGTGTGATGTGACACACTAATGTGCCACAAAAGTGGCAGAAGTGTACCACAAAAAATTATACTTTATCAATATCAGATCTGGCCTGTGGAGCCATGTCATCCAACCCCACAGATCTGGACCCCCCACAGATCTGGAAATTTGGTGGTGGGCGAGCAGTGGCAATTAACACTTTGCCATCACTGCCCCGCCATCAAATTTCCAAATGACATGCCATGGGATTGGGCCCCAGCTGTGCTGTCCCCATACAGTGGGATCAGGCTCCAGCTGTGTCAACCCCACAGGCAAGACTGGGCCCAAAGGTCCAGCCTGTGGACCAAGCCAACATTGCTTATAGTACTTCGGAGCAGCCTCCTTGCACATCTACAAGCACACTTGTGCACAAGCACAAACACATGCAGGATTTAAGGTGTTTTAAGGACCCCACTTGAAATATATTGTATAATTATAGTATATTGTATAATTATAATAATGACTAGCAAAATGCCTGTCATGCATGAATCCTCACGTTCCCCCCATCCCCCATGTCCAGCCCCAAGTGCCCCCCTCACCTCCCACGCCCAGTCCCCTGGGCCCCCCACCTGCTCCCACTGAGCCCCGTGCACCCCCCCACTGCTCCACCCCGCACTGTCACCACCTCCGAGGAGCAGGGCCAGGGGGAGAGGCCAGCACTACTGACCTCAATCCCCAACTCCAGCTCCTCCGTCTGCACTGTCATGGCAGTGCTCCCGTTTCAAATCAACTCTCCCTGCCCCTGTTCACTGCGGGGGCTACCCCTTTAATTTGGTGACAAGACCAGAGTGGGGGGACTAGCACCCCACACCACCATCACCTCCAAGAAGCAGGGCTGGGGGGGAGGGAAGCTAATGCTGCTGGCCTTGCCCCACCACTCCATCCCTAGTCTGTCACCACCATCCCCCTCTGCCTCCAAGGAGCATGGGGGGGATAGGGCCAGCTCCTCTGGCCTCACCCCCTCCACTCTGGCCCTTCAGTCATGATAGCACTCTGCAATGTGTAGCTATCTGTGCAGAGCACTCTGATTGGTCACTGAGACAACAAATCAGAGTGCACATAAAGGATTACAGACAGACAGACTAAAGCTTTTATTATATTAGATGATGATGATGATGATCACAGCATCGATTTTAGAAAACATAAACAATGTAACTATCAGAATGATAACCTGTTTTAGAGGCAAGTATAAAATAGAATCATAGGGTTGGAAGAGAACTCAAAGATCGTCTGGTCCAAACCTAAAAATCTTGTGGACAATTTTTGAATAAGCTGCTCATACAGTAAATCTCTTTCAAACCCCATCAGTTAGTATCTGACTTGTGCCCTGGAGCATGAAAGTTTTATAGCCCTTCTAATTTTTGATCCTATCTTAATGCAATTGTGGCTGTTCTCATTATCCATATTTTAATTATACTAAGCTGTTGGCCTAGTGATAATGCTTTTGCTGGTTTTCCCTCATCAAAGTAACAATACAGGCCAATAATTTATATTTATTTTTCTTCCTCATGAGATCATAGTATAGTTTATACATTTTGTATATTGTGTATTCAGAGGAACCGTTTTACCTGCTACTGAAATGCAACCAGGTCTACAGTATAACATGGCTGCTGTTTAACAGCATACAGCAACACTGAACAACAATTTAGAAGCTGAATGATAAATACTATATCCACCTGAAACTATTTAGTATGGCATCTAAGTTAGGGGTTAGTAGCTAGTTAGGTTTTAATTCTGTAGTGTAATCTATCAAGACATGAGTGTCCGATTCCAGGATCAGAGCCTTCAACAAATTTTTAGCAAGTGTTGAAGTTCTGTGCAATTCTATGAAAATTATCCTGGGTTATTTAACGAATACAAGAAGTCAGAAAATTAGCTTTGTTTGATTTGAAAAATAAAATGTCCAATAGACTATTACTTTTTTCTCATATTTCCTATACCCATAGCATCATGCTGGGCAGGGGTTCTGAAAATCTAACAATATATCACTTAAGTTCAGTAAAAACAACATCAATCAGGAAATAAATGGGGAACAATTTTCATTCCCAGATCAATCTACTTCAAGATCAATTTAAAAATCAACTGAAAAGTGCCGTCTATTTTTACATAAGAACCCAAACAGCTTAAAATTTTTGCAAGAACGCTCCTATCTTCTATTTTATGGATGCAAAAGTATCCAAAACAAATAAGTATGTATACTTACGTTACAGTTTTATAGTTTCCAACCACACTGTCTATAAAACATTTGTGCCTGTAATTCAGAAATAAGTAGGGCCAATGGAAACATTTGGATGAAAACATATTCCTATTAAAAATGGGACTTCATATAAATTTCAGTTTTCCAAAGGAGAGGATCCAAAGAATTCTGAATTTAAAAAAATCTAAAGAAAACATTTTGCTTCAAATCTCAACATATTTAAAATGTTGTCAGTCCAAACAAGACATGGTTTGTTCGGTGAAATCAGCAGTAGTTTCTGTATTTCTCTGGGATGCTGCTGTTCTCATTTGGAGATAGAATGGTAATCCTCATTTTCCCTTAAAGACCTTTCTTCCCTTTTGGAGTCTCTCTCCCAGTGCCCACTATGGTTTCTCCCATGACTAAGTCACTGCAGTGCATCATGGGGTATTTGCTAACTGATTTTTGTTGTTACTGAAGTCCTTTTTCCACAAAAAGTATTGACATGCCAGATTTTCAAGATGAGATCAAAAGTCAAAATATCTGAATTTCTTATAGGATTGAAATTCTGCTTTTTAAATCAGTTTTTAATACATGAATGTACTCCTTCTCATAGTAAATCTAAATATCCTTTCTTCTGCTTCAGATCAGCAAGAGAAAAATGATAACTTCCTGAGTTCCTTTCCAGCCTTATGTTTCTATTATTTCTGTGTAATATTTTTAATGTGTAAGAACAATATCGGAAAACACTCCCCAGAATATTTCACAGGAAGTTCAATGTGTCCATGCTTGGACAGTGAAAAATAAAAGGTAGTGGATTTTTATCCACAAGGTCCCTATCTTTTCTTACACGATAACAAAATGTTACCTGTGGACAATGTCTATAGTGCTCTCAGAGCACAAGGGATTAGTTGTACCTAAAAAAAAATGACATAGGCCTGGTTTATTGTGGATATTTAAGATTCATTCTGCTTCAAAGAAATGGTTTGGGAAAGGATCATCTTAGAGGAGTCTAGAAATTCAAATAAACAAGTGAGACCAGTGTATATATAGTTTACATGAAGTTAGAAGTCAAATGTATTTATATTCTTGGATCACTGGTAGCACTAGAGCATGATGCAATTTCAGGCACTGGAGAGAAATGTAAAATTATATTAGGCACCTGATTTCTGGCTCAAACTGACACTGAAGTAGCTGTTAGTCTGTGGCATTGAGCCCACAAAAAGTAATAAGTTGTCTATGCACTACAATCTGTGTCCTTGACAAAGACAGCCTCAAAGCTGAACCCATCAAACTAGAAACCCCTTTTGAAAAACGGAATTTAAAATACCAAACAGACAATAGACCATAAAAGTGCAGTTCCTAGCTCAGAAATTGCAGGCAGACAAATAAGGTGGCTGAACCTGAGATTTTAGCATTAAATGGATGCTAATAAGACAATAGGGAAGTAATCAATATTACTAACAGTCTGACAGCATTTACTTCATAATGAAATATTATGCTGGAAACACACACAGTCTTTGATCCTTTACTTCCTATACTGGACTGGTAGCTTTGGAAGCTATTTCTATGAGCTTTAGAAGTGAATTTGATCATTCACCCATTAGACCTGTATTGGTCAATATGAAGGACTCTTAATAATGAAGTGTAACCTGGTTGGTGGCCCAATAGTTGCCACCCCTGCCCAATTTCAGGGATGTGTGGCGAGAGGGGACAGGGCTTCTGGCCACCAACAATTTACTTTCCATCTGGCCCTTGTTCCTCACAGAGCAACCCAGGGTCCCAAGAAGGTCTAACACTTAACTGATTTAACTATTTACCGTTTATTTACAAAACAAGAATAATAGGAAAGGTTATTTACAAGTGAACTTAAATGGCATAACCAGAATCACAAAATAAACCAGAATGCATTAGGCAACCCTTTGGCTCAAGAACCACAGGTAGGGTAACTGGCAGCTTTCAGCCACTGCTGAGATGCTACCACAAGGAAGCAAGGTGCTCACTCCCAGCAGCTCCAACAGGCTTCCCAATAAGTGACAGACTACAACAGGTTAAGCTCTTCTGGTCTGCAGCAATCAAACTGTATCAAACCCCACCCCTCCAAAGAGGCTGAAGGGTGACCCTCTGTGACAATGAAAAAGGCAAGCAACAGAGTAGGCTCCTGCAGCAATCGGCATGACCAAAGCACAAAGCTCAGGGACTCCATCCAATGACAATCAGCTGCAGAATAAGGGACAGGACGGAGTCCCCTCTGGGGCAGTCAGTGGCAGAGGGTCAGCAGCACAGGCAGCTCCCTGGGGTCGTTGCTTTAAACCCCTGCTCCAGACTGGCCGAGCACCCCACACGCCTCGCGGCTCACCAGTCCTACTCTAAGCATCAGCCTGTGCCCCAAGCTCCCAGGGACTCTCGTCCTGGTGCTCTGTCACTTCTAGGATCCCAATGCCTTGCCTGCTGCTGTCCCGCTTCCCCAGGGAAGGTAAGGGGTTTCCTCAACTCACCGGCCTGGCTCCCTGCTCCAGATAAGGATGCCGCCTGCACTCCTGGCCACTGCCTCTTCTCCGCAGTGGAGTGGGGGGCCGACTGCCACCCCGCGCCTCCAGGATGCCCTGCATACCCAGCACACTGCGATGGGTCCTTGGGGTACCAGCTCTCTGCCCCAAGCCCTGGCCGCAGCTCCCTCTCTGTTGCAGGGCTGGAGGCAAGGCCAACTGCCACTGCCTTCTTCTCCCAGACCTTCGAGGCTCTTCAGAGAGGTCCCTCTGCTCCCTCTGCTGGGCCAGCTCACCTCAGCTCTTCTTAAGCGTCCTGCATTGTTCCCTGGAGTCACTGTCAGCAGCCCCCCACATGCTCATTCAGTTGCTGCTTTTATCCCCTCTGGCAGTCCCTCCCTGGCTTGCAAACAGTCCAACCAGGGCCCAGGGTAGCTTGCCCACAACCCCAGCCATGCGAATGAGGGGATTGAAAACCCCTTCTTTCGATTGACTTCCCCTTCTCCACAGAGCAGGGCTCCCCTGCTCCACCCTTGGGGTCTCTCAGAGTTCACCAGCACTGTTTCTAGCCCAGGGTATCTCAAGCCAATCTGGTAAGCCCACATTGGCAGTCTATTACAGAAGCTTAGTGTGAGTAATTGCCTGTTAAACTTCTGGTGGGTGAAGTTTGTTTCAAGATGTATCCAAAGCCCCAAAATAAATACCTTATAATAACAATAGCTAGCTCTTCTATAGCATTTTTTATCCATAGATCTCAATGCACTTTATAGTTGATGTTGATATCATTGTTCCCATCTCATGAATGAGGAAATTGAAACCCACAAAAAGAAGTTGCTTCCCCAAGGTCATCTAGCAGATCCATGGTCCAACTTGGAAGTGAACCAAGGAATCTTGAGTCTTAGTCTAGTGCACTATATGTTTCCTTGTGATTTGTGGGATTCATTCCCATATAGATGCCGACTAGGGCTATGCAAAGCTTCGGTCACTGATTCGATTCAGAGGAGATTCAGAAGCCAAATCTCTAAAACTGAATTGAATCAGGAGGCCCATTAATCTCTCTGAATCGAATCAAAAGCCTCTGAATCGATTCAGACAGATTCAGAGAGATTCAATGATTTGGCCATAAACACAGCTTTGTATGTTTTTTCTACATACCTCAAAGTGTCCCCCCATGTTCTGTAAGTGGACCAGAAGTACTTCTGCCCATGCTCCTATGGGACGCTCCATCCACCCCACCATCTCAGCATTCATGAGACACACCTTGTACCTCAAGGTATGCAAAAAAACCATATAATGAAGTGTCTATGGCTGAACCACTGATTCTCTGAATCAGAATTGAATCTTCAGATTCAGATTCAGCTGAGTCAAATTGGGACAGTGATCTGAATTAGTGAATCAAATCACTGTCCCCCAAATTAGGCCAAATCTGAATCCAAATTGAATATTGCACGCTTCACACACCCCTAATGCTGACTATTGCCCCCAAATAAGCAACCCCAAATGTCATCAAAAGTGAATCTGAGATGTAAAATATTTCTTCAGGACTTAAGTGTTATGAACTCAGAGGGATATCAGAAAATATACTCAGTAAGAGTCTTAATATTATGTTTAGATGAAGTACCAGAACTCTCACCCCAATTGTGAACCTCAACTGATGTTTATAAAGTCATCTAGGTAGAGTTTCATTAAGTTTTGTCTTGTGATAAATATACTCAGGTGTCTAAGCTCTATCTACGTTCTCTAAGATCAGAATCATTGATGAAAAATCGCTGCAAGAGAATGTTTAAGTGGACCTGCAGATCCCAAGATTTTCATAAAACGGCATAAAGAAAGTTGAATTTACAAGCCAATACCAAAGAGAGCAGTGAAACTTTTCCCCTGGAGTCAAACTGTATTTTGCTCACCTTAGCGTGTGATATTTACTTTCTTTCTGTAAATAGACTCTGACTGTGCTTTTGTGTCAATTTTGTATCCTACATTTCAGATCTCTCCAGTTTCTTCAAAAAGAGATTTCATATACACTGATGTTTTGACAGCTTCAGAAGTATACCAGGTTAAATCTTTATATTTTCCCATCTGTCTTTATCTTCTGCTGCATAAAATGTCAACTCATTCAGAAGCCTAATGAATAACAAATAATTATTCTGAAGTATAGTTCCCCCTCCACCTCTCCTCGGGTATGTACAGAAGTTATATTGTTTGTGCAATGATGCCACCAAAAGTGCACTGTAACCATAACATAACAAACATTCAGGGCTGCAGAGCAGTTTTAAAATGGCAGACGATGCAAAAAGTTAACCCTCATCTGATGTAGTATCAGATGAAGAAGGTCTAGGGAGAGTTCCTAAGCAGTGTTGTGTACAGGTTTTCACTGGGAGTTAATTTCAAGTGATTCCACTTGCATCCCAAGGACGTTTGCAGGGTTGGGCTGGTGCTTGTGGATGAGCACCAGTCCAGCCCATTCCTGGGCTGTCATAGAGGATATAAAAAAAACTCTGTCTCCTTCCTGCGCAGCCAGATGGGGTGGAAGAGGGCCTCTGCTACCATGCAGTCCATCCCATCCTGTCCCTGCTGGGGTAACTGAAGGGAAGCCAGGCTCCGCTTGCATAGCAGAGGGGCTCTGTTCCCCTCATCTGCTCCAGCTCCAGCTGCAACAAAGATGCTGTCAAAAGGCTCAGACACAGGAGTGGGGGGAAGGGAGCCTCCATACACCCCTACCGGGCAGGCCTCCCCCCAAGCTATCCCAGCTAGGATATTGGGGGAAGCTGGGCTGAGTCCATGAAGTGGGGGGGTTCTGTTCCTCCACCCCACCGCCCTATCCTCTTGACATAGGCAGCACACAGCTGAGAAGTTAAGTCATACAGCTCCAATGAAAATATAAAACTGATGCAATGCAATGTTCTTATCTAACTTAGCATTATATACTGCTATGCATTACCACAGTCAGTGTAGGGTGGTTACTAAAGGAAGTTTGGTTTGGGTAACAGCTAGAGATGGATTGTTAAAATATTGGATCTGGAACCAGTTTCTGAAATTATCAGATCCACGTTTTTTAAGTTATTGGTCTGGCCTTTTAGGAGGGTATGGTCCCGCTTCAAAATTGAGTTGAAAATGTAGATGTGGCTTTTAAAATGTATAACCCCTAACATTTTTATTAGCCCTGAATTTGTGCAGAGTGTTCAATGTGGTAAACAATTCACGGCATGTGAACTCTGCCTAATTTGTTATCAGTCATTGTATCTAATTTTTTGTGGTTTATTTGTCATCATCTTTAGTTATTGTCCACAGTCATATTGGTTTGTAGCCCTAAAGGGATCAGCTGGAACATAAATGGAGTGCTGACATGCCATAATTTCTATTAGATAACATGGGCACGGTTGTGCTGCACCAATAAGCAACCTGCTGTGTCCACACATTTGCCATGCTTCAGTCTGCTAAAACTTTATTGGGCACAGTAGGGAAACTCAATTAATATTGGGAATAACATCGCCTAATGTCACCCAAGTTGCATTCAATTATTTTGTTTTAATATCTTTATTTTTAATCACAAGTTGACCTACAGCAATGGGCCAGTGCCCTTCCAACAGTTCTTTAGTATAATGCCAGACCTCCACTGGAGAGTCACAGACTGGAGCTTACTGCCTTGTCATCAGTTGTAACCCTATCTCTCCTTCCCACATCAACTCTGTTGCTGTGAGAGGAACTAACTGAATATAGAAATGTGGTTACTGAATGGATTTTTGCTTCTGAGGGGCCCCATTAAAATTGCTCTTTATTTATTTATGTTTATTATCTACGTACTTTAAAATTTGTCCAACCTAGATTCCAGGCACCTTGACCCATTTAAAAAAAGACGTAGTTACTATGTTAAAAATCAATTTAGCTAGCAACTGCATTTCACTTCAGAATCACAGGATAAATGAAGCATTAACTAGAAATGAAATCTAAATATAAACCATGCCCTTCTGTATTGGGCTTCTCCTTCATCTAAATTATAACCAGATAGATGGAACTTGTACAGGTCCCATATATAAAGCAATGAAGGTCAAAAAATTCTATTTCCAAGCAAGGAAATGCAACTCCATAATTACCTGATAGGATGGCTGGGAGTTTCCTTTCATAACTAAGCCCCCAGCTAAATACCCATAGTGCTCCCAGTTCACCTTGTAACATGCACAGAAGTTTAAATTCAACCCTATGCAAAGCTCAAATTCAAAGCCTGTGTGATACGTAAGCATTCTGCTGTAGAAGACGATCTTGCTGTGTAAATACCACTGAAATCAGCACCACTACTCTTGTGAGTAAAATTTAAAAGAACATGATTCTGGGACAGAAAGACTGTGTTCACCCCAAGTAAGCTGTAGAGGTCATCCTACGTAAGTTGTCTATAAAGCAGGAGATTTTCAAAGGCACAATGTATAAATAATTACTTGGGCTGCACAAGCTTCAGACTGCGATTCAGATTCAGACGATTTGGAGGCCAAATCGGCGAGTCTGAATCGAATCGCTAGCTGCTTTTGGCTTTCCAAATTGATTTGGAGCTTCCAAATCAATTAAAAAAAGATTCGGCAAAGATTCGGGAATTCAGAGATTTGGAGGACTGTCTGTATGGGAAAACTGAAACTTAGAACAGGGTGGGAGAGCAGCGGGAAGAGGCAGGGAGAGCAGGGGGGGTGAAAACTGACATGTCTAGGTGGCCAGTGAGCGTGTTTTCTCTCTTACTGCCCTTCCAATAACAGTGTCTGAGAAGGGACATAGAAACCAGCATAAAAGTCTTTGTTTGAAGGCTTACTGTGCCTTTTGTGAGCTGTTTCTGCCTAAGCAACAGCATTAGAAAGGTACTGTGCTGCCTGGCTTGCTTCATAGTCAGTCAGTTGCAACTTGCCTGCTCCTTTTTGTTCTTAGGAAGGATTGGATAGGATTTATCTTAGTTTAGCTTAGAATCTCTTTACTTAATACTATCCAATTCATGTCTTTCAATTTATATTTGCTCTTTCTTTTTTTTTGCAAACTTTGAAAAAAGAAAGCTCTGTGTTTTCCCTACCAGTGTGATCCATCACTGTGCAGGGAGGCATATAGATTGCATGCACACACTGATAATACACACACATAGAAGAAGAAAAATCAGATATTCATAGGAGAAGAGAGTCAGATTATATATAGTAATTATTATTATAGTTTGTTTACATAGAGACTGAAGACAACACAGAAGTCAGAGATTCAGATTGAGACTAACACAGAACTTAGGGTCTTATAAAAAGGAGATATATCATTTTAGGTACACATTACAACACAGAAGAAGAACAAGAAGTACAGTAGTAGTCACACATTCACATTAATATAGAACATCACAGAAGAAGACACCATATATAATTATTAATAATCAAAGCAGAGTCCAGTGCATGCACACAACACACAGGGAATAAAACACACAACAGACTCATACTTCACATTCATAATTCATAATAAATAAATACATCACAGCAAAGAAGAAGACAGGCAGGCAGACAACACACATTTTTTACATAGTTCTTAATACTTATTATTACTGAATCAAACAATCAAAGAAGAGTCCAGTGCATGCACACAACACAGAAGGAATAAAACGCACAACACAAAAGTCACACACACACACACACACACAGGTGGGAACAGTGTCTGCACCTGACATCCCTGCACCTGCATCACCTCCCCTAAGTCCAGAAATAGGCACCAGCAGTAGAATCACTGTGTCCTCCACCTCAATGTCACCTCTCAGTGTAAGCCTCCCACTGCCAGAGGAGGAGCTGGAGCTGGAGCTGGAGCTGGAGCTGGAGCTGGAGCTGGAGCTGGAACTAGGGGTGCTGGGTGCCCTGGATCAAGCAATTCTGGGGACCGAGGGGGAATCACAGTTTGTTCTCCATACCCCTCAAAGTTCCCCTAGACCCAAGTCTCCTCTGGAAAGCAGCACTTTGAAGGAGGTTGAGGTTGTGAAGGCAAGTGGCTCGGTTGAGGCTGCTCCTCCTGCTGTTGTGCCTCAGCTTGATGAGGAGTGGGATAAGGCAGCATCCTCATCCTCAACCCAGAAGCGGGTGAGTAGCATAGTGTGGGAACATTTTGAGCTGGCAGATGTTCCCAGGTTTGTTATCTGCCAGCACTGCCAAAGGCACATCAGCTGGGGCAAGGATGTGAAACACTTCTCCACCACGGCGATGCTGCTGCATCTCAGGAGGCAGCACCCCCTTGCCCTTCTGGCTGGTCAGCCCAGCACCAGTGCGAGCGTGCTGAAAAGAAAATGCCCTGCTCACTCCAAAGCCCCTTTCCCCCCAAAGCAGAGGCAAGCCACCCTGAAACGGTGGCGGAAAGCTGCAGGCAGAGGGGGGCAAGTTGCAAAGGCAAGCGAGATCACCCAGACCATTGGGGAGATGCTTGCTCTGGATAGCCAGCCTTTATCCCTAGTTGAGTGGCCAGGGTTCAGGTGTCTCATAGCACTTCTGGCCCAATCTTACAAAGTGCCCACATGTACCACCTTTAGCAAGACAGTGGGCCCTCCCTATATGAGGCATGCAGGGAGTACTTGAGGGAGGAGCTGCACATGTCAGGGCCACAGGTAGCTTTGCACTTCACCTCCAACATCTGGAGCAGCCAGGGTGGCGATCACGCTTACCTCTCCCTCACAGGGTACTGGTGCAATCAGTCAGGCCATCAGTGGGCTCTCTTCCAAGTTGAGGTGCTGGATGAGTCCCACATGGTAAGGGAGATCATGGGGGCTGTGACCCGCATGGTGCAGGGGTGGCTCATTGGGCAAGCTGAGCTCACACACGGGTTCATGGTCACTGACAATGGGACCAATATTGTCCAACTTTGTTGGCATCCGCTGTGTGGCACATGGGCTGCACCTCATAGTTAGGGATGCCTTGGAGGGGAACAAGGCTCCTGGTGATGGTGCCGCCACCACTACTGCTATAGGCCAGGTAATTTCAAAATAAAGGAAGGTGGCAGGCTACTTCCATTCCAGCACCAAGGGGGGCAAGATGCTGCAGGAGAAACAGGCAGTGCTGAGCATCCCGCAACACAGAATCATGCAGGATAAGGAGACTTGGTGGAACTCCACATACCTGATGCTCAAAAGGCTGGTGGAGCAACAGAAGGCCATCCATGATATGGCATTCCTTGGAGAGACTGGGATCAGTTGTCTCCTTAACAAAGCTGAGTAGGATACCATCTCCCAGATCTTGGTGGTCCTCAAGCCCTTCCTCAAGGCCAGCAAGACCCTCAGTGCTGGTGATGTTCTCCTTAGCCAGGTGATCCCCCTAGTAAGGGAACTTGAGAACCAAATGGAGAGCTTCCAGGGGATCAATGTTCCTGGCTGGTGCAGGTACTGGTGAGGTGGCTGAAGGAGGGCATCAGGAGATGGCTGGATCCCTTGCAGTCCAGTATGGTCCCCACGATGGTGGGCATATGCTACCTGAGGGTGAAGGGGACCATGTGTACTGGCAGCACCAAAACACTCAATCACTGGATGTAGGTGCTGGTCAACAGAGTCAGGGAGGCAGAAGGACAGAAGCAAGGGGATGTGGAAGAGGGCGATCCACTTTCTCATGACAACACTCCCAGCACCAGCACCATCCAGTCTTCTTCATGCCAGCCACTGCCAATGTGGGCCATGGGCATAGTTTCAATGCTGAGGTACTAATGAACCAGACCCCAGCCTCAGGCACATATCACCAGATGCGGCAGCATCTGGTCATGGTTACTTGGGAATACCTGTCTTGTCCACCAACCAGTGTTCTAACTGATAGGGTGTTAAGCATTGCTGGGAATGTTGTAACACCCCACCACACCTGCTTGGATCCTGGTTTGGTGGAGCAGCTGGTGTTCCTGAAGATGAACCTCCTGCTGGTGGGGTTCCCCAAGCTTCACCTGCAGACAGAGTGAGTGCCACCCTCCTCACACTGTCTGCACATATTTTGCTTTTATTTTTTTAACCAGTTAATGCCCCACTCTTAGAGCTGGTGGGGACATTCACTGCATCACCAGGGGAAGAACAGGTCCCTGCTGAGCTTCCATGCCAGGACAAACTTGGAGGTATGGGGAAGGAAGAGGCCCCAGGTCCTAAAACTGCACCCTGCCAGAGTTGGGGAGGCCTGGCAGGACTGCTGGTGGCACAGCAGCCCCAGGAAATGCGAGGACCAAGCATCCCCCTGGTGAAAGGTGGGTAGCAGGTGCCATAACCTCCAGCTACCACACACATGCACACAGTCCTGGCTGAGAAAAACCCAGACCTATCACATTTTTGACAGGCCTGAGGCTTGCTGGTTGCAGTGTAGTTGTGAGGCTCCAGGTGAGCTCTGTCTAGCTGCCTGGGATTCCATCTTTTGGGTTGAAAAACCCTTTGTCAGGCTGAGGAAGCACCTGCAGTTGGTCTGTGTGTGTACTATTCCTGGATGGAGAGAATACTAAAGAAGCCAGAGGCCGGCATGCAATGCCAGCAAGAAAGTGAGTCAGTGAAAATGGAAACAGGCATCGGGGGTGAGGGGAAGGATAGGGTGGGGAAAAGGAGGATGTAGCAGCACAGGTAAAAGTGGAGAGGTACCTGAGGAGTCAGCTGTCCAGCAGGTTGCAGTGTGTCAGAATTCCAATGTCTATATTGAGTCCATGAGTTTCTGTACCTAGGAGGCTGGTGAAGTGAAGTTCATAGGCCCGGCTGTGAAAAGTGTTTTGTAAATCGTTCCCTCTCA
>JAGPOW010000304.1:76587972-76601761 GCA_030014935.1 Caiman crocodilus | reverse complement strand
TGCCATGAGGCATGACAGCTTGCCCTCTCCTATGCATTCCTATAATGTGTTCAGACTGTGGCACCTGCTTCCCTGCTACAGATTTAAAGGATGTATCCTCAATCTCAGACATTGCCACATATGTCAGCTTCACCTTTCCTCCACATTCTCAGGTCTTGCTGGCTTTTGAGGGCATTTCACCCCTTTTCAATTGCAAAAGCCAAAAGGTCCCCTCTGATAATTCTGTACTAGTCCTTCAGTTTTGTGGACTGAGATCTGTCCCAGGATAAATTGGCACAAATCTTTGTACCTGAACAGATGCTCTGAGTTTTGTATCTCCAGAAACAATCAAGCCCAGCAAGCAACTGAGACTGATCATCCTCTGAGAATTGTGGATTGTGAAGGAAACAACAGACCAGGCAAGTTTTTTTTTCTGATTTTAGGGCATTGTTACTAACAGGAATCATGCCTGAGTGATTAATCGTCTGAAATTCTCTGTTCATCTGTAGAGCAAGTGTGACTGAGACAACTAGACAACAAGAGTCCCTAACATGGTGTCTCCAGCCAGTATTCTCCAGTCTTGCCCAGGTTATGAAAGATCAGTTGTTGAATTCATTCACTCTTTGGCATACAGGCTGAGACTGCTAACAGTGTCACAACTATTGCATTTTTTCTTAAAGGCATGGCCACCAACCAAATTAATTTCATGACACTGTAACAACTTTAATTCACTACCAGGCTGGGTTGGAATAAATTTAAATCAGTAACCTTCTACCTACAGCAAGAAAGTTCTGCTGCATTTCATTCCCTCAACCATCTACTCTCAATTTAGCTCTTCTTGCTCTTCTATTCTTTATAAAATATGAAGTATTTAAAAAAGAATCTACCCTCCCTCAGAATCAGAAATCACTTTTTAGGCATTTGTAGTGTGGATTTGATCCAGCAGAGAGATTTAAAACTAGGGAGCTGCTTCAAATGTTTATATGCACTCAGATTTGGACAGGAGGAAAAGTCCTGGGCACATGCAGATTTTACATTCCAAACCTATAAACACATTGCAAGCAAGCAATTTCCTGAGGCTGCCAGCTCCGACATCAAACCCTTTCATTCTCTGTCTTTCAGGTCTCACAGCTTACATCCTAAGATGATACAGGCAGAGAATGGTCTTTACCTTTCAAATTCTGTGTGCCACGTAGAGCTCTTCCAGTTAATACAGACTGCATTTTAGCACTCAAAATAACTGCTAGGAAACAACCCTACTCAAGGGGATGTGGCAGTAGTTTCACTTTTGAAGAGCAATGCAAGTGGAAAGGAAAACTATTAGGTTCGACTGTGCTACTGTTGATGAAATGGAGATGAGAAATATCCATTTAATACTGTAGCACAGGTCAGAGTTATGAAACAGCATAGAGAACAAAAGAATACAAGGAAACGTAGGGTAGCAGCACAGTTCTGAACTGAAGCAAAGAACAGTGATGCTGCTTGTGATGGAGGAGGACATCATGGAAAGAAAACATAGAAATCATAGAAAATTAGGTTTGGAAAGGACCTCAGGAGGTCATCTAATCCAACCCTCTGCTCAAAGCAGGACCACCCCCAACTAGATCATTCCAGCCAGGGCTTTTTTGAGCTGGGCTTTTAAAACCTCCAAGGATGGAGATTCCACCATCTCTCAGTAACCCATTCCAGTGCTTTACCACCCTCCTATTGAGAAAGTTTTTCCCAATATCCAACCAAAACTTCCCTTGATGCAACTTGACACCATTGCTCCTTGTTCTATCATCTGTCACCACTAAGACCTAGCACTGTGGAACATTCAGGTGCCTTCAGCTATTCTGTGACCATAACTCCAATGTTGTGAATCCCAAATTTTCAAAAACCTAAAGGCCTTTAAAATGATGTTTGGATCTTTTATTTGCTTTCTGATGTCTAAACTTTAGGGGTCACATTTTCAAGCTTTTCCCTGCAGCTATAAGGGCAAGAAATATAATGGGAAAAAACCCACATTCTCATGTAATGACTCCAGAAGCTGCAGCCTCAAAGAAACACACCAAATAGTATGCCTGGATTGAAAAAAATATATTCTTTTAAGATATATCTGTTCTGTGATTTTAGTGATCTTGCTTGAATCAGCCTCATGCATTTTAATGTCACCTTACTATTCCATATCAGAGCATTTAAACTCCTAAGCTGTTCAGAAAGGCGCTAAAAACAGAGGTTTTGACAGGTCTGGATGTGACAGACCATACACAAATTTATTATGTGAATAGGTGCCAGTTTTACATACTCACATGCCAGAGCTGACCTGCACTTGAATGTGATAACATTAAAATTCATCGCCATTGATTTGTTTCCTTGGTTTTGAGTTTGCCCTGTAAACAGATTCTGTGTCGGCATCATAATGGAGTAAAGCCCTTCTCACTGAGATAACCAAGTGAGAGCTTCTCTGTAAATTTGTCAGAGCTATAGAAAGTGCAGTATTGCATTAAAGAGCTGCTTTCAAATGGTGAAAGAAGACAGCAGGTGTTCTGTACACCCATAACTCTAATGTGCAAAGGCAATGGTATTTTATGGGAAGATCAATAAAGGTGCTGCAGTCAGGGATAAGTTGGGGAACAGAGATTTCATTGTTAGTCAGCCTGTGTTTGCTTCACATAACAAAATAATGTTATAGCTCCAGGATATTTTGTATCAACACTTACAAACCAGCATGCCTGATGCATCATCATGATATGTAGATGTAATTTCATTGCATTGGACACTGAGTATCCTGAGACCCACAAATAATGTGGAGACTCCTCCATTATCCTGAAGGCAGGTGAGCATCAAAGTAAAGACTCTCAGATGTATTTTGTGTAGGTTTGAGTATATGTTCTGTTTCTCTGAAGCATCCAGTAGTGGCTGCCCTCAGAACAGTACATGATGGATGGTGATCTGGCAGGATAGAGCAAATTTTGTTCATGTTTCAACCCTTTTTAACACAGAATTTCTTGGAAAATGGGCAGGAGTGTCACTCACCTTTATTCTGAGGAGCCTAATGAGAATTTCGTAGGGAAATATCTATGTGTGGCCACATATATATATATATATATATATATATATATACACACACACACACAGTTATATTAAAGCTGCAAATCTATAGCTCTGATGTGGGGGAATGGACCCATGAAATGCACCTTCCAACCCCAGAGGACTGTATGATTAGAAATCTTTTATTGTCCTATTTGATGTGAATATGGATTTGTGTCCCTTTCATCTTTTCCCCCAGACGAGTGCTCTGCAGCTGGAAGCTTATCTATCCATCTGTTTCAGTAAACACAGAATTAACTTTATGGCCAAAAAGTGCCAAGCACTGCACATTCAGAGCGAAGGTAATGAAAGGCACACTAGTGCTTCCACTGTCCACATTGGATATTTAGCAACTGCTGTCAAAACTCATCTGTCTTTTGTCATGTTTGGAGAATTGTCTCCCACATATTTACGCCTTTGATGTTGCTATGGCTGCCAGCCCAAAATAGTTTGTCTTTAGTTATTACGGGTACTTCCAACATTATGTGGAACCTTGGTTAACCATTTCTGTGTTAATGCTGCATGATGGGTCTATGCCACAACCTAGAAATGATCTAGCTTAATCCTGGCCTGCATGTGTTCTCTGGTTTATCATTTCCACTGCAGTGTTGCCACTGTACAGCCCATCCTCACCTGTACCTCCAAGCCATACTCATAACCTATTCTACATACCGTTCGAGTATGTCACCTCCATCGTTACCATATACCTCTCATGGGTCCTGATGCAGTTCTTCCAGAATATCTCTGCAGGTCCCTGTGCAGGCCTTCTCCTACTAGGTCCAGTTTTGCAAATGCACATCAGTCAGGGAGTCATAGAGAAATGCAATTTGTTTCAACTGCATTTTTTTACACTTTTTTTACTTTTCCATAATATGTATTTTGTTTGGTAAGCATCATTGGCAAGCAGGGCCCTTTGCTCAGTGGTGGCCTTAGGGTTGTTAGGGCCCTGGGCAAAAGGGTTATTTGGGGCCCCTTCAAGGTATGTACTCAAGTAAATATTAACCCAACACAGTTGTATCACAGATCTTTGTAATGTTCTTTGAGAGAATTAGATAAATAGTTAAGTGCTAAAATGCAAATAGAGCCACTTCCTTGCAAAAACTTCACCCCCCAAAAAATGTGGGGCCCTGGGCAGTCACCCGGTTTGCCCTCCCCTAAGGCTGCTACTGCCTCTGCTTCATCCCCAAATGAGAATTTTGCATAAATGTTTGTATAACAGTGAGCTTAGTATTCCTGTTACTTTAAGAGGAGAAAGGCTGCAGACAGGGCTCCTGTAGCACTCAAGGAAAGACACCTGACCAGAAGGAGTCTGACTTTAAAGAATATATAAGCCCAGATCCTGAGCTGGGCAGCCTGGCCCTAGAAGGTCATGGAAGGAAGAGCCCCTGAGCAGGAGGGTAGCAGAGGGGTACACTGGAGGGATATACTTCCCAGCTCCCAGACACACACAAGGGATGTACTGCAGCCTGGGAGCTGGGAAGACAATCAGAATATTATGGACTTGCCTGGAGAACACCAGCGGTTTGGGCTGGAACTACTGAGGGAGATTGCAGGTCCCAGCAGGCCAGAGCACAGAAACAGGACAGAGAGAACAATAGGCCAGGAGCAGGGCAGAGGAAGGATTAGAGATGGGGCTAAAGAGAGCTCAGTGTCCAGAAAGAAGCAGAGATGGAGCTACAGAGACCCAGCACCCGGAGACAAGACAGAGATGGGACTAGAAAGCCCAGAGCCCGGGAGGGGTGGAAAGAGTAGAATGGGGCTGAGAGCTCGCTGAGTTGATTGAGCTCAGGAGCACGGCAGAGCCTAGGAGTAGGACATGAATTGATTGATTGGTAACATCTGCGAGTCTTGGACATGGCTAGAAAGGGAGATGAGGAGAACAAGAAATTAGCCCTTATGGCCATGAGCAAATAGTCAATAGCTTGTGACTGGATGAAATCTCACTTAGGGATCCCTGGAGCAGCCTCCCATTTCTAAGTACATAAATACATCAAGGTGGATAGAAGGGAAGTCTGCCTAAGGAATCAGGAAAAACAAAAACTGAGTCTCTATCAGGGGACATCATGGCCACCTCTGAGGCTGGCTTTTCTTACAGTGTGCAAAGAGTAAAAAGGAGTATACGCATCAGAAATGCTTGCCTTCGGCATCTAGTCAGTCTCATCTGACCAGGTAGGCTGCTGACATTCTGGATTCTACATGCTCAAAGGAGCAATTGCTACGATCAGTCTGAACAGCTCACCCATTCAGTTATTTCCACACTGTTCCTTCTATAATTGCAAATAATCAAAGGAAGTAACCAAAAAGAATCTGCTTTGTAAATAATTCATGAAAAGATAAAAGGGTACAACCTAACACTTTAGTTCTTCTCTAGCAGCAGTTCAACCAGCTGTGCTCCTTAAATACACTGCTCAGTTCTGATGCCTTAACTGCACTTCTGACTAACGGTCCCATCTCCTATTCTCTACTAACGAAATCCTTGGCCCACCTCAACATCTATAGATACACCTCGATGCCAATATGCAGTATTCTTTGCTATACAAGTCCTGAAGCCGCTATGCACAGCTCTGTTCTTGGGTTTCAGTGATGGCCTAGACCCTGAGCTGCAGTTGTGGGTCACATCCAGCCTTGTCTGAAAATAAACTAGCCTCATTATTATCAGTTGTTATTTGTTTTGCAGAGCATTATTAGCCCCGGTCATGGACCTGGACCCTTCTGTGTTGTGCCTATATTATCAAATCCCTTCTTAGGTGTGACTATACTCAGGTTGTCAGTGTAATAGGTCAGCTCAATGATGTTTCAAATATTATGTTCCTTCGAGAAGCAATACATCCCTACTTCACCTAAAGGCAGAGTAGCTCTAAATATTGGTGAATAGATCTGGAATGATTACCACCATGAATGACCTTGTGTAAATCTTTCACAGTTGCAAACAGCCCAGTATTTTAAACCATCCATGATCACTGAAGCCCTCATAAATTACAGAAGGGCTGAACTAGCCACAGTGGTTGCTGCCAACCCGCATGCTGGCAGAAGGGAGTGTTTTATTGCCAGATAAATGCTTGTGTGGCTGTATTTATGTGAGAAGACCATGGCATCCAGGGACAAGTAAATCACCAATGCCTATGCTACTCTCATCTCTGTTTTCCCTTAGCCATGAAGAGGGAAGGCCTCAGAGAGTCAGTGACTGTCAGCTCTCTGCCCACAAGAGAAGTGTTTGGGCTTTATTAATACCAATTCTAAACAGGATAAATGGCACTCAGTTGCAAAATTATAAAAATTATGTCTGTTACTGAACTCTGTTCATCTCATACCAGCCGCTGCAGCCTAGGCTAGGGCAGGGAGGATATACTGCAAGTCTGTTTCTGATACCTAAGGCTCCAATAAGGTAGCTGTCTCTTCAACAGGCCTAGGAGACTGTTTCAGATACTTTCTGGTGAAGGAGGCACTGCTTCTGGATATCTAGCTGCACAATAGTGTTTCTTTATGTGACTGGAATGCTAGAAGAGGACAGCCCTATAGCATAGGAGAGGGGGCTATAATTCCATTTGCTACTGGTCTCAGTCAAGTCTCACGTGAATACCAAATCCATAGAGCTAGTAGAAAAAAATGGACAGATGATCTTGTCCACATTTTCTTAATACAGTAACCTATAAACTCCTTACTTTCAACATCCCACATTCTTCCAGAGTGGTTCATTCTTCCAAGAGACTCCTAAACATTCCTTATTTATGTTAATTTTAGAACACAGAGAAAATACACGTGTATTTAATCTCATGAAAGGTGAATCTGGGTGCACAGATGAAGTTTAGGGGACAGCACAATAGCATAATCTGCTGGTTACACTTCTTGACATCTGGGCTCTTCTTCCACACAGATGAACATGAAAATTCAGATTTCATTCTACAGCAAATCCTGAAGTCCATTCATATATTACCACATATTTCTGGAGTAAGAGGAGTGCTGCATGTCAGGACTCACAGGCTGGAATAGCTGAGGTGCTAAGTCATACCTGAACATTGGCAAAACAAAGTAGTAGGATCTGAAGATTATGGATGTGTTTAAAGCACTGGGTGCTTCCTGGAACATGCTCAGCATATTAGCTTCCTTTTATTTCAGAGACTACTAGAGGCACTTAACATCTTAAGGCATAGGAGTCATGTTGTAGAGCCATAGGGAAGTCAGTTTTATCAGTGTATCAATGTACCCAGTTGTATGATGGGGTTGACACTTTGCAACACAACAGAGAGATGATGGGGCTTATTTTTAAAGTGCTTTCATATCCTTGTCTGAAAAGAGCTGAGAAGTGTAAAGTGCTATTAAGAAATAAATTGCTGCCCAAGATACAAAACTGGACTAGAAACTGTCTCAACTATAAATAAAAAGGGGAGGTTGGCAGGAAGAGGACAGAGACTGATTTCACTGTGGAGTAAAAAAAAGAAAAACACAGGAAAAACCTGAAAAAAAATGTGTTGCCTATTGAACAGAGAAAGAAACAGATGCATTCATCTGTGTTGGTGGGCTTTACTGTCTTCATTTTGAAGGTATGTCTTTAGCAGTCATGTATTTGACTCTACTTTGTAGGATATGCATCAGCAACAAAAGCTTTTTTCTTATTAAATGACTGAGAATTTATCCTTCAGTACAAAATGTTTCAAAAGCATAAACCATCAGCTCAGAGAATATGTGACCAGGATACGTAACATATTTCTCTTTCATCTTTATAATAACTTTAGAGCTCTCTGCTACAGTTCTTAATAATGTAAGAAAAGGGCTATATGGCTTTCCCTGAAGATTTAGCATTTCTCAGTGGAAGCTTTCAAAACCTATGGCTAGACAACTGGGAGGTGACTGACCTATTTATAGCATGCTACACAAGCCTAGAAACAATTTTTACCACAGAGGGAAATGGTCTGTGATCTTATTTGCTTGCAAAGCTTTTGTTTGCAATCTTATTTGTTTGCAAAAGATTTTCCTTCTTCCCTTTCCTAGTGTACAGTATGAAGCAGATGGCCAGATACCATGGTGATAGGTATGGTAAAAAATATAGAGGCAAAAAACAAAAAAGACAGAGAAAAGTCTTTGAATGTAGTCATGAGATGTCTTTATTCTGGAGATTGTTTCACTAAGCCTTATTGTATATAATACTTTCCACAGGAAAAACCATCTCAGAGGATGCATTTGATTTCTTGCCCCAGCCCCCCAACTCATTGCTTCCAAGGGACTTAGTATCTCTTTTTAAAATTATAATGTCTTATATTGCTATAGCAATTTTCAGGCAAAGGATCACCAAACAGCTTGGCAAACTGCAGCTTCCAGGATACTTTCATCCATCTGTGGTGTGGCACTGTACACTTGTTTAGCAGTATACAACAGGGCCACATGATAGCTCCAAACAGAAACTGAACAAAAACGCATCCAGGTAAAACTGCAGAAAGAATACTTATAGGCAGAAAAGAATTCATAATTTACTTTTGTTAATTATTTTATTGTCTGCATGGTACAACTAAGTAACATTTTAATGAAACAAGTGCTGCATTAAGAGCAGTGCTGGGATTTGGTCATTCCTAACCTTTTAAGAGGTACTGTCAGATCTTTTGCGACTGCTGGCCTGAGTCAGTACCAATGGGAGTCCTTCCATTAACTTTGATAAACATTAGCTTGACCTTCAGGTAAGCAGAACTCTGGTATTAAGACTGTTTGAGAAGAAGGATTTTTTTAAACCCACTTAGGCAGCTGAACTGAGGAGAAAGTGTCATGTAAGGTTTTTATCAGGACATAGTAAGTGACAGATACATCCAGCAACAACTCAAATTCCAGCTCGATTCGTTCTAGTAGATCCCATTTAGTCCCCTTCTATTTCATAGATGGCCTACCATATGTATTCAAATCCAAGACAAGGGTTTTTTCATTGAAATATAGGGAGAGCCCCTCATTTTGGATTCAAGTGCAAGTGGATTCCAATCCTGGGCTTAAGGTTGAAGTTGGAACTGCAGCCACTGCCACGCACCATCCCCTGCCACTTGCCCTCTGCAGCATCTGCTTCCCCTTCCTCAGCTCTGCACCACCATGCTCTATGCCAGTATAATATTCCCTATATTCACCAACTGCACACCAACTGTTGATGCTTTCTCAGCCTGGCAAAGGGCATTTAAACCCAAAAGCTTGCTACAAAGATTTTTTCCAACTATCTGAGCTGGTCTAATAAAAGAAAACAGATTTACCCAAAGAACCTTGTCTGCCTATGTCCTTAGGCCTACAACCTACACCCCTAGATTCCTATTTTAAATCTTTAAGCTTACTTCATGAATAATGTGTAGGTGTAAAACAGTGCTAATAGTGAAATACCCCTAGGAAGGATATATTGCACCTGCTGCTCTCTGCCCCCCACATCCACAGTGCCTGTCACTTCATAGAAAGAAATCAGGTTGGTCAGGTGTGACTTGCTTTTAGTGAATTCATGCTGGCTGTTCCTTAACACTTTGTTCTTCCTTAGATGATTCACAATAGATTCCTTGAGAACCTGCTCCATGATCTTTCCAGGTGCCATGGTCAGGCTGATCTGTTTCCCATATCCTCCTTCTTCCCTCTCTTAAAGATAAGTACTATATTTGCCCTTTTCCAATTATGCAGGACCTCACCCAATGGCCACGAGTTCTCAAGAAGGATACCAGTGGCTTGGAAATTACCTCGTGCAATTTCTCTAATATGCAAGCCAAGTTCACATTGGGTTTGAAAACCAAAAATTCAAAGCAGAGTTCAGCTAAACCCACCAAGTTTTGCCTAATTCTAATACCATGTTTGCATGTGTGGACATGCACCAACATGAAATTGAATTGGGTTCACTGAAAGATTTTAAATCATTAGTTAAAAACTTAGGTTCAAATGCAGATCTCATCTTTAAGTTCATAGCAAATAACTCAAAGAGACACCATTGTTTACCGTGTGTTCATTTACCTTTTGTACATGGCCCATACTTACTACAGTTTCAAGTATGGATCTGGTTTCAGGTATGTGACTAATTCTGCCACCACTAGGTTCAATGACAGAGAAGAAGCCATTGCCTTTTGACCACACGTAGGCAAATAAGAAAAACCTATTGACCTAATAATTTAATGCCAGGATATCAATGCCAGGAAATTCATCAAATAATGTATTGGTCAGATCTAGGTGTAATCCAAGAGATACCTCTTGCTAAAAAGTAGTCATTTGGAACCACAGGTATACAGACCATGCCCCTTTCTCTTTTATTAAAGCAGTGTAGAAAGCAACAACACAAAGTGACACTTGGGCAGGGTAAACTCTGAGTGTGCATTAATCTGCCAAATTTGCCAGCCTGAAAAAATGAAGCATTTCAGTAAGCTTACAAAATCTGAGTGTGTAACAGGGGGAAGGGCAAAGATATAGAAAGCAGGAATAGTTACAGTATGGAAGCCAGAATTATTAGCAACAGGGTCCCAAAAACATGGGTTACTATGTTAAGAACATAATTACCCTTTTAAAGGTTATCATGTAATTGCATCTTTAATTTTGTTTGAATATAGATTACTTCATCCTGCTGAGATCCATGAGAAAAGTGTGATCCCTAGAGCTCTGTAGGACCTGCTAGAAGAATTTTAATTGCAACTGATTATGTGGTGCTTTTTTTTCTTCCTACTGATCAGAAATATAAAACAGCCTCTAACAATGTTCATGTTTGTTTTAGGTTCCGCATATGAAAGTCCTCCCTGTGGAATGCATGTGAGGGAAAAGCTTAGGTGCATACAAACAAAGGTATATGGATACACATGTGTGGAAGCAGAAAGCAGTCAGGTCAGTACCATCTCCTTGCCAAGCTGGCAACCCCTATTGAGAAAAAAGCTCCACCCACTCATTCCTGTTCTACCTGCATCTGATCCCAGTGATTGAGCAGGGAAGACAGGTTGGAGCTAGTAAGAATGTGCTTCAATGTCACTCAGACTTTACTGAGACAAAGCCTCAGAGTGATGTTGCTTAAGTCTGAGGGAGGAAGTGCAGGGTGGTAGGAAGCAAGACACCAGCCCCCGGCACTAGCTTCAAGGAGGTTCGAGTATAACCGCTCCCTATTCCTAAAGTTTTTGGTACAGCAGGCACAGTCCTGCAGAGCCTAGTCACAGGAACTGCGGAGGTACAACCCTGTGCCCAGTTTTGCATATCTGATATGGTAAGCAGGGGGTGGAATGGGAGGTTTTGCCAGGGTAAATACAGCCCTGCACCCAGGGAAGGAGGGGGTATCGAGGAAAAGTGGAGATAGAGCACCAGGGACCCAATGCTGCTGCCTGTCCATCAACAGCAGCAACCCAAGCCTGTGCTGCTACAACAGCAGCTGCTGCCCAAGTGAGGAGAACTGGGGCAAGTGAGATTCCTCTCCCTTTCCCTGCTTCCACCTACTCATTCCTTTGTCCTGTTCTTCAGTGGTCAGCACAATTCTGCATCTGTTTTCCTGCCTCCCACTCACAACCACTCCCCTGGGTGCTGAAAGAGCTTGCTATGCCTTTGTGTTGTGGCATATACTTGGGACTCTGTCATCAATTCCACTTAAATGTCAGGCCTAAACAGAGTAAGAATCAACAGGCAGGGCTTGTTTGTTGATGACCCTGGGCATGGCCTGGAGGTAGTATAGACATGGCCTGTGTGGCTTCAAAGCCAGACTGTGCAAAAATAGGTGGAACTGAGATCATGCCTCAAGGATTATGAAGAATTTTAAAAAAGGAGAGGTATTGAATTTCCATCCAAAAAGTGAAGACTCAAAAGGAACAATAGAAAAGTAGAGCAGGAAGAGACCTACAGAGGTCATTAACTCCAACCCCCTGCTTGAGGCAAAATCATCTCTATTCAAACTAAACAGATTCATGTAAAGGTCCAACCCATACCTCCCAATCTTTTATGTCCATCCTTTAGGCTAACTGAAATCCATAACCATCAGGGATTGAATCTACCTAGCAATTACCCCCAGTTTTTACGAACTAGTATAGTTCATCTCATTAACAGCTCCCTCCATCCAATAGTGGGAAGGGTTACTATATCCCTAGAGACAAATTGATTAGGAAATGTCTTCAAACTTGGGTGAGGTTGAAGCACCAGCAATGCCTTGTCTGCCCTATGCCATCCTATAGGGTTTTTTTTTAAGAGCGCTGTGTAGCTGTGGTGGGCAAAAGGATGCAAAATGGAGTTTATTTTAGACAAATGGTTACCTATAAACAAAGAGGACAGGGCTTGATAACCCAGGAGACTCCTGCCAGCCCTGTGTTCCAAAAGCAAATGCTATTTTTCAGCCAAATAATTATCTTCAGAAACTTTTTGATTGTTTCCCCAGAGCAGACAAAAACATTTTAAAAGTTTAAGGAAGAAAAGCTAGCCAGTATGTGCTTAACATTCACTGTGCTTCATTTTGGCTGGAAGCATTTTTCTGTAGATTAATCAGTGGAACACACCCTACCAGGGGAACTAGAGTCAAATATTCAACCTGCATTTTTCCCAAAGGGCTACATTATTTTACTATCAGTTCCATCAACTGTAGCCCTGTACATTAAAGGCTAACCCAATCTTGCACGTTTGAGCAGAGACCAGGCACCAGAAAAATTCCTCAAATGTCTGTACAACAGTGTGCAATTTACTAAGTGTATTTTTATGCAGTGGGTTGTTATGGGTTTTTTTCTTTTCTTTTCCTTGTCCTGTGCCGCTAATATATCATATAACTGCTACTTCCAGAGTTAAAGCTGCTAGATAGGCATAAGTTTGAAGTTTATTGGTCTATATTCTCACAGGGAAGAACTGACAGAGCTCTTCTGATACTTTGAACTCTAAAAGGACAAGAAACTTCCTTCTTCCACTGGGGAAAAAAGAAAAAAACAGACAGGGGTTTCCCATACATGAATATAAGAGAGGGGCCTTGGTTTTGCCTATTCTAAACAGTCTGAGCAGTTCTTCGCCATCCAAATAAAAGATGCTCAATCTGTTGATAATTTGATTCTAATTAGAAATTCAATTCACAACACTGGAATTGCAAAAAAAAATGCATAAATGAAACAGCAATTAACCTTTAGTTCTGAGCTTATTTTCTTCTACCCAACATGGGTCAGTTACCACAGAGATTATATCTACATGATCAGCAGATACAACTCAATAATGGCTGGAATCTCCATCCCAACTGCATCTCAGTGTGGCACCAGGATAATTAAAAATCAGCTAGAAAAGAGTTGAAAGTTGGTCTGAAACACTAAGAAAAGAGCCAGTTGAAAGAGGATAGGGACTTTGAAACAGTAGGGGGGGAAATATCCTTTCATCAGGGCAAAATATACTGGGCCAAATCCTGGGAGTCCTAAAGTCAATCTACCAAGGTTACCTAAAACCTCCTGTGTTCAGATATCACCCAGATCCAAGCAGTTAGATAGAGGTGTGTTTCACACAGACAGAATTCTCACTAATCACCCGTGTGTTACATGAATCTCTGAACGATGCAGCCACCAGTTCCCAGGGTGGATCTACTATGAAATTAATGAAGCTTAAGCTTCAGGACCCCTAATCCCGGAGGGGCCCCAGAAGCGACTTTAGTCCACATTGCTTAATTTGGGGTCTACTGTATGAGAAGGGGTTTTAAAAAATAATAATATTAATAATATAATGTAATTCAATACAAAATAATAGTTAAAATAAAAATGAAAAGGTTATTAAAGTATCATGTAGGCTATGATGCATCATGCATGTATATAACATTTCCCTA
>JAGPOW010000304.1:76571122-76582850 GCA_030014935.1 Caiman crocodilus | reverse complement strand
CCTTTTTGTAGTACCTCACAATGGAGGTACTAAATTTAATGTGCATTAGCAAAAGTGCATTAATCAATATGTAGATGCATTCAAGGAGCGCCAGAAGCACAAGCAATCATATTTGGAACATATGTACAATATACTACTATGAGTGGCATCTCAAGTGAACAGAGATTATTTTTTTGAACAGAGGTCAAAAATAGTAATAATCTTTTTCTCAGTCTGGCCCCCAGAGATATGTCTAGCCAAGATGGATGAATGACAAGAGGGGCCTGCCTGTTCCCTGGATTAATGAAATCAAGGATCTGTGCTCAGGGACTCTAGCTATAATAAGAAAGTGCTAACAACATATCTATCAACATTTTTGTGATGCTTTCAGCATGTAAGAATAAAGCTGATGTACAATATAACTGCAAGTGTGATGAGTACTAATTATAAAGTTAATAGATTTCATAGACATTAGGGCTGGAAGGGACCTCATGAGATCATCAGGTCCAGTCCCCTGCCCCTAGGGCAGGAAGTCAGCTGGGCTCAGATGACCCCAGCAAGATCCAAACACTTCTTGAACATGTCCAGAGTAGGTGCTTGCACCACTTCTTGGGGGAGTCTATTCCAGACTCAGGAGACTCAGACAGTAAAAAAGTTTTTCCTTATGTCTAGTCTAAAATGGTTTTCCAGCAGTTTGTGATCGTTGGACTTTGCCTTTCCTGAGGGTGTCCTGGTGAACAGACATTCTCCCGGTTCCTAATGCACACCTCTAATATACTTGTAGGCTGCCACCAAGTCCCCCGTGGCACTACACTTTTCCAAGCTGAAGAGTCCCATGGCTCTCCACATAAGGCCTGCTCTCTTGATCTCTGATCATGCTCATGGCTCTCCTCTGGACTCTGGTTCCCAATGCAAACCAAATTCAGAGCTAAATGTTATGTAATAGTCATTTATTTCCAATTGTTTTCTTCTTACCCAATGTTGACACCAAATCGGACACTACTTCTTCAGTGATGGCAATGGAGTTGCAACCTCTTAAAATCTAGATTCTGAGGCTCTCTGTCACTTTAAGAGAGAAAGAGTCCGGGTACCAGCCTGCAGGGAAGACAGGACACAGCTGCAGCTGAGTTGCCATAACAACTATATAATGAAATTAATTAGGAGGCACCTGCAGGCAACCCAGGAGGGTCACCTGACCAGAAGGGGGAGGGCCAGAGAAATCTAAGGCAGCCCCAGAGGCTGGTCAGGCAGTCTGGCCAAGGAAGCTGAACAGAGAAGTGCTCTGTGGAGGTGCCTGTAGCCAAGATTTCATAGATTTCATAGACCTTAGGGCTGGAAGAGACCTCAGAAGATCATCGAGTCCAGCCCCCTGCCCCAGGGGAGGAAGGGGTTTGTTGTTTGTGAGCAAGCTAGGTCTGCAGATAGCGAGAGAGGAACCTGAGGGCTAGCCACACATATAGACCTCGGGTTGAATAGGAGTTTTGTTATAGCCAGAAGAGCTTGTGGTTGTATTTTGTTTCAGTTTGGTCCAGTGCCTGGGGGGTGGACTAGGAGAGACCAGTGCCCAGGGGGCATTAGATACTGCGAGAAGACCCAGTGGTTTGGGGAGACTGTGAAAGGTGGCTTGGAGGTCCATAGTGCCTGCAGGGCTGGGGGGGAGCACAGCATTCCTATAGTGCCCAAGAGGGGCAATTTTACAGTGCCTGCAAGGGGCGCACTGAGCACACCCAGAGGGGCAATCCCATGGAGCCCATTAAAGGCAATTCCAGAAACCCTAGGGAGGCTCAGCAACCTGGGAGAGGGCAGAGATAAGGCTTTGTAAAACAGACAAGAAGCTGAATACCCCAAAGCTTGGTGCAGGCAGTGGCTGCCTATAAGTATAGAGCTAGAGGGCCCAGCAAAAGAAAAGGATGGAAGCTAAGAATGCCAAACCGCAACACAGGAACAATGACAGGCATGCTCTAACACCCTCAAGTGGCCTCCCTTCTAATAAATCTTAATATCAAAAGTGCAGCAGGATAAGTAACGGAGGTATGAGGCCCTAGGGTATGAGCCAGGTCAGAAATTGCTTGGCCACAAGGGGATGTCAGCCACTCTTGGAACAGAAACCTATCATACTCTGGTCCTTCTCATCCAGCCATAAGATCTTGGCAGATATTTTTGGACTAAATTTAAAGGAGTTCTCCACAGGATACATGCACACAAAATTCAACATTCAATATGTGCCAGTGCTGTATTGTAAACAAAATGAAGATGGTCTCCAGGCAAATAAGTTTTACCATTTAAGAGAGGAAACAAAGAAGACAGGAAGCACTGGAAAGCTTACAGGGAAAAATAGCATGAAGCATATATATGAATGCATACACAAAGAGAAAGAACATATTGCTATGGAGTATGCTACAAATGCTATGGAGTGTTTTAGTGTGCACATGTAGATGTTATCATGCACAAATGCAATGCACATGTAGGTGCTGACCTGGCTGGCTAGGGAACAAAGCTACTTCAGTGGAGGGGCTGCCTGCTGGCTAGCCCCTCATGCCTTAGCCAGCCCTTCTGCAGTACATTGAGACAAGGAGGAGTAGCCCTGGGCTGGTAAGCTGACCCCCCCAAGGACCCCTGTCAACTGAGTCTGCTCTAACCTAACATGCTGTGGTCCCAGGCACACTTTCAAACAGCACACCCAGAAGCAAAGAACTCTGGTTTACCAAGCATTGGAGTTTATTGCTTCAAATTAATTGCATGTGTAGATGCTCCCACTGAGAACCTGAAACTCTCAATGAAACAAACCAGAGTTAAAAGTGAGGATGGTATCTGATCCTGTTCCCTTGAGTCCAACAGAAACATTTCAAGCCTCTGGATCAGCCCCCTGGTTTTCAGGCCGAAAAGTAATAAGGATACTGTAAATTTAAATGTAAATCTTTCTCAGTGTTCTTCAGATGGATTTACTTTAACTACAGCTAAGCACAAGCACATTTCAGTGATAATTACCACAATGGGCAGTAGTCTGAAACTTTTGCCATGCAGGAATGAAAAGATTATACTACTTCATGAGAAATTCAGTGGGGCTTAGACCTTATTTCCTTGGGCCTTATAACAAAACACACATTTGTTTTCTTATATATAAATGAAAAGGATTCCAGCTGAGTTAAAGACCTGCTAGAAGGACTCAGTAACTAGAAATAGGCATCCTTCCAATATTTATGCAGATCTCACCCCCAGTCCTCATTTTTTACTCTCACACATTCAGTCAATTCACTAAAGCAGGTCTCTCCTCAATCCTGTTACCCAGGCCTAGGTCATGCAAAAAATTTATTAACATCTCTCCAGCAGCATCTTGTGTTCCAGTCCCTGACTCCTCTCAATGCTCTGGCAAGTCCATCCTCTGCTATTGTGGTTCTTAGTTACTCCATCCCATTTTAAATTGCTTTTATTATAATCATGTCTAGAGGTCCCCATGGAGTCCCACTGTGCTCTGCCCTAAAGAATATAGTGTAATACAGAGCATAACTCCTTGCTGCTGCAGTTCTGTTTATGGCACTCAAACTAGTTCATTTAAAGCTAGCTCAGATACTTCTCCTACCCTGCAGCCAAAGTGGAATGGATTATGTGACAGATTTGATATGACTGTTCTATAGCTCTTTCGTAACTAGAATTAGAGAGTTCCCTGATATGATTGCCACCAACAGTCCCATTGTTCATAGACATCAAATTCATTGAATCATGAAAACAAATTAGCACTCAGCAGATCCCTTGCCGGCAGTCACATCAGAGAGGTGAGGGCCATAGAGATGAACGTCTATCCTTAGCAGTGACTGGTGAGATGATAAAAGTCAGCTTGTTCTGCTGTTGCTTATGATGTGCTTGCATATGGTATAAACAGTCAGTCTCCAGGATTATCAAATAAGGTAGCACCTTTAATGAGCATCATGTTTTATCCAAGTAGTATATACAAGATGGGTATATAAAGCTGGACCTTGAATCAGGCACCTTGGAGACTGATTCAGAGAGGCATGAGCTTTCATAGGCAAGAGCCTGTTTTGTCAGATACTAGGAATGGAGTTTAATGAATCTTATACAGCATAGTATTTTGGGGTTTTTTTCCCATCAGTCTGCTTCTCTGTCTGCCCTGCACTAGAGATTTATGGATTACTCATCATCATCATACCTAATCACTAATTTCACAGGAAAAATTCCCACCCATCTTTGTGTGAAGAGTACATCATTATTTGCCTTGTCTATTTTTCAGTGGAAATAGTGTTTAACATACTTTTTGCAACTTCTCTAACTCCAGTTCTGTGTCAAAATAAAACCCAAGAATTGCCCATTTTTAGTCTGTTCTAATCAGCTTTGGCAAAAGAAAATGAAAAAAGTGGTGAAATTTTAAAACAGTATCTTCATTTTCCATGCCCATGCAGCAAAGATTCTGGATGGATCTTCAGGTGGGCTCTTCAGCACTGAAAGCACTGATTTAATAGATTTCATAGACATTCGGGCTGGAAAGGACCTCAGAAGATCATCAAGTCCAGCTCCCTGCCCCAGGGGCAGGAAGTCAGCTAGGTCAAAGGACCCTAGCAAGATAGGTGTCCAAATGTTTCTTAAAAGAGTCTCCAGAGTAGGTGCTTGCACCACCTCTGGGGGGAGTCTATTCCAAGCCTTGGGGGCTCAGACAGTAAAGAAGTGTTTCCTTCTGTCCAGCCTAAAACAGTCTTGAAGGAGTTTGTGACCATTTGACCTTGTTATCCTTTGGGGCACTCTGGTAAACAGACGTTCCCCCAGATCCTGATGTGCACCCTTTATATACTTATAGGCAGCCACCAGGGCACCCCTGAACCTGCACTATTCCAGGCTGAAGAGTCCTATGGCACTCAGCTGTTCCTCAAAAGGCCTGTTCTCTTGCCCTCTGATCATGTGCTTGGCTCTCCTCTAGACTCTCTCAAGCTTTTCCACATCCTTTTTAAATTGTGGAGCCCAGAACTGAATGCAGTACTCCAGCTGTGGCATCACCAAGGTCGAGTACAAGGGGAGGATGACATCCTGAGATTTGCTTGAGAAGCATCTATGGATACAAGCCGGAGTTCTGTTCGCTTTACCAGCTGTGGCATTGCAGTGGTGGCTCCTGTTTATCTTGTGGTCAGTCGTGACCCCCAAGTCTCTTTCAGCCGGGCTGCTAGTGAGCGTAGCACTACCAAGCCTATAAGCATGATGCTGGGGTTTTTTCCCAAGATGTAGTACCTTGCATTTTTCCATACTAAATGTCATCAAGTTTTTTCCACCCATGTTCTGAGCCTGTCAGGGTCAACCTATCCTCATGTGTGAATGCTTTACCACAAAGTTTGGTGTCATCGGAGAACTTGGCCAGTTCACTTCTGACACCAACGTCCACATAGTTAATAAAGATGTTCAAGAGTACATGTCCAAGAACAAAGCTTTGATAAGTTGCTTCAGCTTGCCACTTGCAAGATGCAAGGGTCCAAGATAAGAAAGTATAAAATTACATGCCAAACAGACCTGGGGACAGATTATATGATGGGAAAGGTAGTTTATTTATACAGGTTGAATACAGAAATGTTAAGTGTGTTGCAGTTTTAATTTTGCTATCATTTGGTAAGAAATATTGATATTTAGTTCTTCTACAGTCCCTTGGATTCATATATCTCAAAACATTTTAATAGGTGTATAGTATTATCCTCATTTTATACTTAGGGAATCCAACACACAAATAAGTGAAATAATTTGCCCAAGTTCATGCAACTCAATGCTGGAGTATGAAATAAAAACCAGTGGTAGTCAGGAGCAGAACTCCACATCTGCAAATCACTTTGTGTTAAAAAAAAATTCTCCGTGTTTTTAATTAATTCATTTCCAGAACCAGTTGCTTAACATTGAGCTGTTTGTTGATGTGGGTGAGTATTATTTCTAAGTAAGTTAACTGAAAAAAAAGTATTCAGAGTTTCTCCTGCTGCTTACTCTTCTGTCACACCTTGATGGGAGTTAAATGGGAAAAAAACACACAGGGGTAACTCTGTGAGATTGTCACTGTTGTAAAGCCATATATTTAACTCTCTTAGTACCCCTATGACCATGAGGTCTGCTCACTCTGAAAGAGATGCAATGTTTCACAGTTTCTGTGGGCATGCTCAGCTCATAGCAGTGCTCTTATAAGTTAAAAACCAAATGAAAAGAAAAAGAAAAAAAAACAAGCTTCTTCAACTGCCAATATCCCCCAACTTGGGTCTAGGCAATTAGATTAGTCTCTACAGTCCTGTTATCCAATCTGGTAACTCACAACAATATCTCTGGTTATCTCTTATTACCTTTGCTGGGGTTCACCAATCTACAGTCTCAGCCAATGCCTCTGTGCCATCAAACACTGAGCTCCATCACTTTCATGCCTCCGCACGAAAATTATCACCGTTGTCAAATCAGCACGGTTCCGAATGCTCCTTCTGGGAGATCAACACCATCCACTCATCTCTCTTTTATGCCCATCATTTCCAGTTACTCAATTATCAATGTCTTTTCTCTTTCTATCAATGTCTTTTGTCTTTCAGGTGTGGCAAACAGTCCCAATGCCAATTGATGACGTCAGTGTTTATCGCTGTCTTGTCATCCTCACAGTAAGTTTCATTCTTCGCTGCACTTAAGGAACAGGGAGCAACGTCTCCCTGTTACAGTTGACAACAAGTAAATTTCAAGTGATTTGAAATTAAAGAATCACAGGGTTTGAAGGTCCTCAAGTAACATTTAGTCCAGCTCCCAAGATTCATTTCAGAGAACCATTCAAAATCTAGATAGCCATCCAAAATTGTCATTCTCATGAAAATATTCCTGGCACTGCCCAGTTAATGCAGAGTGATCCTGAGCTCAGATATATAATGAGGAGCATGGTATAAACAAACTGGTTATATATGTATGAAATTAGTTCAGAGCATTCAGTTCTATACCTTCTTCTCTTGACTGGGTCCTAATGCAACACTATATGAACAATCAGAAAGTTAGCTGAATTCTTTTCAGCTTCATTTTCTTTAGCATCAGTTTTCCCAACTCCTAATGTTTATTGCTTTTTGGTTCTAGGCACAACTGATACACCTAAATTAAGTTTACAGTACCTTATGGATGAACAAACTGTATTTTTGGCTTCCACTCTGTCAAGGTCTGTCTACTAATCAGTTTACTGTTTCTCAGAGATACATGAAGGGTTGATTACCCCGAAGCCATCATTAATTAATATTCAGCAAGTTAAGACTGATGCTAATTAAAGCTGGAGCTCCCCTACCACAAGAGTCTACAGGGAAAGATCAGTTCCACAGTAACAGAGAGTGTACCAGCTCCTTCTTCCTTCTTTCACTTTTTCAGTAAATTGCACAGATTCTTGTTTCCAGGCTTATATCAAATAGTTTGAGTTATATTTAGTTTGCTTTAGAAAATTCACATGTCATTATAATGGTCACCAATCTGAGATCCTAGATCCTAGATGCACTGCATGTGTTGTTTCCTTCCCACAACTTGGAGGGTGAACATCAGATTTCACAAGGTGTAAAACACACAAAGATAAAGTTTCCAAATCCCAGCCTCCATCTTACCAGGTCAGGTCCTAGTGGTAGCTCAGCAAGATGAATAAGTTCAAGGCATAAGAGAACGCGTCTTTAACCTCACTGACAAAGACCTGGTCAACCTGATCCTACTTCAAATTCTGAAGTCACTGATGGTTTCATCTTAGGCCCACTGAAGTCCATAAAAAGACTCCCATTGATTACATGGGCTTTGGATCACTATCCAAAGCCCATTTAATTAATAAGCCCATAAAGCCCATAAACAAACTGAAAATAGAATATTTATATATTATTAGTTTATATTCAGATTTTCAAACATCTTCCACTTAGGATGCCCTGGCACTCCTCACTCACCCCCACATACACAGATTAACTGGTCTATATATACTTAATAAATTACCAATAGCTTTTTAACTTGTTATTTCCAAATCTGTACACAGCTATCTGGGTCATCCTCTGTGCTAGTAATATTTGATGTTGTGCCGTATGCCTTTTCTTGATGGATCCAGGGTCTCTGGGATATAAGGGACTGGAATTAATGTGATGCACCTATTAAAATTAATTGCACACAAACAAAAAACCAGCCACCCATTTCAGTCATGAAAAATGGATAAGGGTTTGTTGAAAGCCATTTATATTAAATTACTTTTATGATAATATTTAAGTTTTGGATATTAAATATTTAGTGTCCTTTTACTTCCCCATTGTGTTGAACATCTGCACCTCCTATCTCCGTGGCAGAACTGCTGAGAAGAACTCACCAGTATCTGCAGCATGGTGAAATCAGCACTAGCCTATGTCATCACCTAGAATCTGATTCCTGGAATCAAGGACAGACAAAATAAACCATAAGTTTCACTCTGAGACAGGATCCATATTTTAATTAGGCTCTGATTGGTCTGGGTAATGATAGTAATTGCAGTATTTTGCACATGTACAGAGATCTTTATCAGAAGGTCTCAAAGTGCTGTACAAATTTATATTAATTTAGTCATCACAGTGCACCAGTGAGGCCGGTGTTACTTTACTTTACACCTAGGTAACCTGAGACACACAACACAATAGTCCTGAAGTTCACACAAAAAGCAAAAGCCAAGACTCAAACCTGGGAAACATGCCTCTCAGGAGCACATTACAAAGTAGCTTGATTCCTACTACCATAGTCTAACTATTAATCCTACACTCCCTCCCTGACCCAGGAGTCCTGATGTCACAGCCCCAACTTTACTTATTAGACCACATTAGCCTTGAGAGGCTAGAGAAGAAACAAGGGGCATACACTTCGAGATTCATGTTATAAAAACTTGATACCATTCTGTCCTTACTGGATATTGTTATTCTCACCATCCTTGAAGAGTTTCTCTCCTCTATAACAACCACCCTGGGGTTTCACCAGATTGGCGTGTGCTTGTTGAAGAGGCCAAGTTAATCATGCAACCAACAAAAAAGAAAAAGTACTGTTCTCTGCATCTAGTTATGAACTTGGGGTAGCAGGAAAGAATGAGGTAGAAATCTAAGCTACAAATGGCTATGAAATTGAAACAAATATGCTTTAAATGCAGACCCTATTTTCTGCTGATTTAAAGAACTACCTATCTATTTATAGGCAAAAGAGAAGGGAACATTAGTATCATTATCTTATTCACTGAGGCCATCAGGAAAACATATGGTGTAAAGAAAAAACATGAATATTAATAATAATATTTTGCTTATTAAGGAATTGTTATACATCACTGAAGTCAACTGGAATGTTATCATTGACTTCAACAATTCTAGGACAAATCTCCAGTAGCACTGTCCAGCTGATGATCTCAAACTTTTTTCGAACTTTAAACACATGGGACAAAATTTATCATTTTAAATCAATGAGGCTTAGATGCTAGACACGATCAGGCTCTTTGTAAAATCTAACTAGAAACCTACCTGCATCTTTAAGCAACTAAATACCTTTACAGAACCATTTCTCAAACCTCCTAGCACTCCTGAGCAGTAAGCATTTAAACCATCAAAGTATTAGTTAAGAACTGATGACAGGAGCTATTTTTTGGCGCACACATAATGTGCACCCTACATTTTTAGGATAGGCTGGTAATCATATACAGAAACTGAGTCTGTTTCTCTGGACTGAAGTTGCAAATTCAGATGTAAATTGTAAATTCCCTATGTTGGCATAATTACACTGTAGGCAGACAGAAGCAGATAGAATATGTTCGATATTTTTAAGAAAAAATACTAGATGAAATATAAATTCTATAGTTCTTTTCTGCACATCATAACAAGCATATATCAGGAAAGAAGAAGAGATGAAAAGGTGTTGATCTTACTTAGAGTTCACACATTTTCAGGTTGTTGTCATCAAATGTAGATCAGTATTAGACCATGAAAAAGGGAATAAAGGCAAATTAAATCAAAAGGTACTTATACCTTTCCCCAACCATATCATTTTTGCAAGTTGCTTCACTACAAATTCATGGTTTTGGTGAACACTGAAAGGTATCCAAACTGCCTAGTTTGGAAGTCTAATATGTATCTCTCTTTGTAGTTGGTGCCTGATGAAGGGGCTCTAAATTTCAGGTGTTTGAGATCAAGCTCTGGAAGAGGTAAGAGTATATAAATCAAGAAAGAGAATATAAAACTGGACAAAATTTTTTCACTGACTGGTAAATTCATCCAAAATGCAGTATCAGTTGTCCCAAAACTATTCATGAACATGACTTGAATTCACTGGATGATTTTAGCTGGAGAAAAAAATGAAGACTGGTATCACCATCCCCCATGTATCCAATCCCCAGTGATTAAGGCACCCATCCAGACTGTGGCAATCTAGGCTACACTTTCTCTTCTGCTACATTTTCTCACCTCAGAAATTTGAACCCACAACTCCTACATCCCACAAGCTGTTCTCACCACCATGAAATAGGGTGGTGTCATGTCAATGCAAGTGCCCATTTTGTATTAAATATTCACTGGGGCACGGGCTAGAACCCAGTGTCTCCCCACTCCTAAAAAGTGTCCTAACCACCAGGCAATGCTGTCATTCTCTTGCTACTTCAATGAATATTTAAACCTAAACTGAAATACCTTCAGTAGGAGGGACCAAGTGGGGTATAACTCAGAATATACGTATTTGCTCACAGAAAAAGTAAAACCAAACAAAAAAAATCAGTTGATCCCAACAACTATATATATTTTTGTATTTATTTTACTAAGGGGAACAATTGCTGAATTGAAAAACCAGTCACTCACACTGCTTTGTTGTATATCTACTACTGCCCTGGAAATTTAGGTCTGTTTAGCTAGATGATCATGCTCCTTTTAAAAGGCAATAAGCTCTAGTATAACTGAAGCAAACAGAGATTTTCCTTTTATTCAGATGTTGGGGATCTGTGTTATCTCAGAATATGATCTTGAAATGAATGGTTTATGGCCATGGTATACTCTGCAAATGATGACGTGAAGTTGCTACAGACCTGAAACTATTACACTACATGTTATCACCTCCATCAGATTAATAGACTCTTTGGTCTGCAAGCCAAGATGGAAATATCTTTATGCTGGCTCTTGCCTATAAGTAGCAATTTTCAGATTTCTCTCTTCTGCTTGGACTGAAAATAGCAAAATTACAGACTTTCTGGAATGAATGTCCCCTGAGGCTTCAAGTGTCATTCCCATGGCAGCTTCATTTGGAGTTAGGAAGTACAACAATGAAAGGAGGAAAATTTACAGTTTCTGCAAACTTAAGAATATTATAAGTTGGGAATTAATTGGTCCCAACTTAGAATACATAGTCCCTGATTGGTGATAGAAACTTTCTTCAGAAACTTTTCTTCTCAAACCCATTCCAGTCCTCTTTGCTGTGTCCAATCACCGCAAGGTGACCTGACCTCAAGACCTGTGATGCATTTGACTATGTCAATCTGTTTTGACTACTGTTTATTTCAGCTTAATAGGTTTAGGTACTGTTGTAGCCATAATGGTCCAAGAAATATGCCAGAAATCTACAGTTTTGTGGGTGGGACAGATTTAGATCAGCTATGGGATTTAGACTGAAGTCCTCTTCACATTTAGGTGAAAAGTAGGGCCAAGCCAGAGATAAGTAGGAGGCACTACTTCACAGTTAGGGTGGCTAGGACGTGGAACCGGCTTCCTAGGGAAGTTGTTCTTGCTCCTACCTTGGGTGTCTTTAAGAGTAGATT
>JAGPOW010000304.1:76522932-76571022 GCA_030014935.1 Caiman crocodilus | reverse complement strand
GAACCGGCTTCCTAGGGAAGTTGTTCTTGCTCCTACCTTGGGTGTCTTTAAGAGTAGATTAGATAGGTACTTGGCTGAGATCCTGTGACCCTGGCACTCATTCCTGCCATTGGCGGGGGTCAGACTAAATGGCCTGCTCTAGGCCCCTTCTGACCCTAGACACTATGATACTATGATAAAATCAGTCTTCTTGGCTGTGGCATCAGAGAAAAAAATACTTTCTTGCACAAGCTTGGCAAGATGTTGCTGAACACGCTCTTTCAGCAGCTGGGGCATAGGTGTGTGTGGAGGGGGATGGAGGCAGGCATTATGCTAACTATGGTGAGCAGGTAGGGGGAGGAGAGGGAGAGGAGTCTTACTTGCCACTGCTTTCCCACTTGGGTGGCAGCTGCTACTGCTGTAGCTGCTGCTTTAATAGCACAAGCTTGAGCTTCTGCCACTGAGGGACAGGAAGCAGTGTGGGCTACCCAGGTTCCTGGTCCTGGTGCCCCATTCACCCCTCCTTACCCCCACCAAGCAAAGGGCTGTGTTTCCCATTGCACCCTTTCCCCTCACTCCCACTCTCCATATATAGTAGTGAGCTTGGGCTGGGCCTGCCTGACTCCTATAGCCAAGCCATATAAGACTATGCTGCCATGGCAAAGACTCCTTTCAAGGAAGGGGGCCATACAGGAACCCTCATTAAGTTGATTCCCAGGGTTAGTTCCCCCTCACTCCCACTCTCACTTACATTACTGTGTCACTGTGTAGTTTGACTACTTTCTTCAGGCTGTGGATTTCCCATTGTGCAGAGAAAGTTTTGCCATCCTCCCTGTTGTAGTAGAGTTGGAGTGATGCAGCCACGATGGTCCAGGAAATATGTGAGAAGCAAGGAATTTTGTGGGTGATATCTATTAGTAGTTTTAGTGGCTCTACAGCATCAGCAGCATAAGGTTTTCAACACTATAGCTGGACTTGAAATGGAGCAGATAATTTTATGATGGATTTAAAACACATCTGTAGCCACACAGGCTGCAATAGGAGTAATAAAGCCTTCAAGTCACTGGTTAATTGTTACAAAGATTATGGAATGGACTTCCCATCAAACCCCAATCAACACTGCCAAATCAACTAGGAGCAGAGGGAGTTGTCTGCTTCTGAACTATCAGATATTAATCAGCACTGAACATTAGAGAAATTGCAGGGTGCGTGTGGGTGGGGAGCAGGTCATGGACTCTGAGGAGGTGCCAGAATCCGCTCCCCCAGGAGTCTTTGCTATGGCAGGAGCAGCCCCGTGCTGCTCAGCCATAGGATCCAGGCAGCAGCCCCACACCCAACAGTGTATCTTGAGGGTAGCGGGTGTGTGAAGAAAGGAGAATGCTGCTATTCTGCCATCTTGGGGAGTTTTTGTCACAGCAGGGAAGCTATCTGCCCAGTAGCATATCCAGGGCAGGGTAGAGGGAAGCAAACAGTGCACGAGGGGAAACTCCCAGGGAGCCCAGACCATAGGGCTTCTCCTGTTTGAGATGCAACTACTACAGCAGCAGCAGTGGCAGTAGTATCAGCTGCTTTCAGTGTGCAGAGCTCAGAACAGGTAAAGCTTCCCTTCTCTTCCCTTCACACACACACACACACACACACTCTCTTCCATCTACACTGGTCAGCATACTTCTCCCACCCTGGGCACTGAACGATCTCACTACACCTCTGTCACTGAAGACCCAATGCTAGGCTAATGGTCTAAGCTCTACTTTTTTCTGGTACCCACTGAAATATTGATTTAATCAAATTAAGATTAAAGTCCAGATTATGGCAAATTTGTTTTTTCCTTTTGCTGTTTTCTACTTTTTCTTTTCATTCCATGGGAAGGAACAGTAATAACATTGACAGGTTTGTCAGTGGATGCTCGGGGCAGAATTCTGTTTTACTTTATGTCATAAGCAGCTCATATGCAGTCACATAATCTTAATTTTTGGCTTCTATGTAAAGTTTGGGATTCTGTTTTTTCAGTGAAAAATAATTGTCCTAATTGCTACGCTAACAGGGAGAATCCTCCTCCACCACTGCCATTTTACATCTGGAAGGTCAGGACTTCTCCCTGTTGACATAGCAATTAGGACATTCACCCAGAGAGCAGGAGACCTGGGTTGTAGGTCACCTTCACCCAGAGCATGTTTGAACCTGCACCTCATTTTCTAGCAAAGTATTTTCTGTTTCACTACAGGGCAAAACAGAATCCAAAAATGCCAAGTACCAAAAAAGGCAGTCATGGTATTAGGGAACTGCCATTTAGACACATAAAGTGAAATAGAATTTTGCCTTCCATGTCTTCCCTACACTAAGTTACCTGATTGTAAATAAACTTCACTTTGCATGATTTCCTTCAAGTTATTAAACCTGGAAGCACTCAGTACAAGGTGCGTCTGCTGATAGGATGATCAAAATCACCAAGCACAAATTACATTTTGCTAATGGAAAAAGAAATGCTTCAGCTGCTCATACTGGGTCTGACATGGCTTGAAGAGGAGTGCAGCGAGACCGTCCATTATGTTGCTGAAGTCAATGATAGCCTCTTGGTAGCCTCAGATGGAAATATGACACAAAGAAGAGCACTCCGCTGCTAACTGTCAACTGCAACTTCAAGGAAAGGCCACACAAACAAAATTGTGACTATCACTGGCAATATCAAAAATTCTCAGGTGGAGCATTTACTGTGCTGCATTAAGCCTTTCAGTCTTGGGGATTTAGCCACAGGAGCATTATCAAGTTGTGGAGAACTGACAGAACTTGTCCGCATACAGATGTATGTCAGATTGTGTGGCTGAAAGGGAGTGAAGAACAATGTTTATTCATGGAGAGTATCTTAATATGATCCATAGACTAGTTCTTGTTTAATGTCACATTAATGAGAGCTGCTGTATAGTACTGAAATACCTGATGAATATTAATAGATGTTTATTTAGTATTAATAGCATGCTACTTTGTTAAGTAAATGTCTAGTGAATATAATATGGTATTTCGGCGGTTTAGAGATGAAACAAGAATGGATATGGTCAGAGCCATCTTAGAATAAGTCTCCCTCATTTTCCTCTCTCAGATTCTGCTTCCATTAAAATAAGGTCAAAACGACTCCAGTTGACTTTAGTAATTTAAGATCAGGCCTTAAATTCATCTCTTTTTGCACATAATGACTTTTTGCTACTGCTGGCATTAATCAGCTCTCCTTTCCCCATGCACCCTCTCTGAAATGAAATATGAGGTTCTCATCCATTCTTCACAGCTGTAATGAAGAGATGGGCACCAGCAATAATGAGCTCTTCAGCACTAGTTGGAAGCAATCGGCCTTTTTTCTTTAATTTGTTCCATTGCTTGGAAGAGAAGTCAAAGGACGGGGTAGGAAACCTCAAGTACCAGTGATAAACAGATTAACAGCTCTACTAGTTTTTGACTACTCAAACACCCACACACACTTGGGTTGTGTATGGTAAAGTGTGTGTGCTTTTGGTTGTTGTGTATTGTGGGGGTGTGTGTGTGTGTGTGTGTGTGTGTGTGTGTGTGTGTGTGTGTGTGTGTGTGTGTGTGTGTTTTTATGTGGGCATAAATACCAGCTGATTGAAGAACAGCTCTGTGACAGCAAACAAAATTTGAGGGGTTTGCACAAATGCTTCAGGTTAAGAATTGCAGAGTTGGAAAGGCCCTCAAGGGCCATCTAATCCAAACCTGTGCACACTTATACAATTGTCTGTCTTCTTTGGCTAGTACAAAACTTTGGCCAGTTCAATCCATGATTCAGGAGTGTTCCTGAATTCCATCCAAATATTTGGCATTCATATAGTAGCATCTCTGATTGGCTAGGAAACACTGTCCCATACTGGCCCCATTTATATACACTTTTGTGGCTTCCCATCTGGACTATACTAATATATTTGGGCACAGAGCCATCAGTCCTTACAAAACTCCAGCTAGAATAGCACACATTACAGTATATTGCCTCAGCAACATGGGCAATAGGAAAGACATCAATCTGTCTTCCACTCTCTGAGATAGCTTCTTGCTGAATGTTGAATCAAGTTCCAAGTTTCAGTCTAAGTGCAACTGACTAGTTGGTCTAATAAAAGATATCACCTCTAACACACTGACTACTTATATTCTTAGACCAACATGGCCAAAATCTGTATCCCTGAAATATGGAAGATACTGTAATTAACCGTTTTGAAATTAAAACTTCATAATTTTACAAGAAGGAAGCAAGATTCCACACCTTGAGACCTGGGAGCTGACACCCTTGTTCCATCTTTTGTTTCAAGTCAAATTTGTATACCTGCGAAATACCCTCAACATAGGAGAAATCCCTTGCCCAGGAGACCCTTCCATCACCAATTCTCCTGTGAAATATTAAACATCATAACAAGAAAGAAGCATAATTCAACATCCTGCTTGCCATGAGACACCTTTGAGGTAAATAGACTGCTCCGACTTTTATCTAAGCCTAATCTGCATAAATGAAAAATTAACTTTTCCAGCCAGGAGATCTTATACTGCTCTTCTGTGAAATAAGAATTTTCATTTCTATCTGGGAGAAATTTTTCAATCTTTGCACTCTCCTATGCCTGAGGAAGGGTACATGTGCCCAAAAGTTTGCCAATAAAGAGAAAAAAATCTGCAACTGTCTAGTTGGTCTAATAAAAGTTATTGCTTCTAGCACACTGACTATTTGTATTCTTAGACCAACACAGCTAAAACCTGTATCCCTGAAGCCTCAGTCTTCATTTTCAAGAAGTTCAAAGACCTAGGCCCAGGATAGTTAAAGGTTAGGCACCCAGAAAATGGAAACCATGCAGTTACTGTATTTTAAAAGTCTGGAATAAGTAATTTTCCAGTATCAGGATATAAATAGCTAACCTCCTTTCTCTTCCTCATATACTGTTCAACTTTTAACATCTGCATCAAATGAGGCATGTCTTTTATATATGGCAGATAGCAGCTTTGTTCACTGCATACATGGAGCATAGTGTATCCTGTGCAACTTAATGAGACCTGTCTCCAAAGGAAAAATAGTATGTGATTATGTAATTAAGTACAATGTCTTTAATGCACACATACAAGAGGGGGGCATATTAAGGTTTATAGCAGCAACCTTAGTTATTATCTTTTGAGTCTTTAAATGATCTTTTAAAACAACTTTCCTGTGGTTCATGATTTCCAAGCTGGTCTTCAGAGAAGGATTAGTCAAACATAAAACTCTTATCAACCTTAAACAACACAAGACCAGGTCTCAGAGTAGACCATTGATCCACGGTAACCTGACAACCCCCAATTCTTTTACCATGGCACATCCGCTTTAGACTAATCTAGAAAACTCCTACTCTGTCTCTTCACATCCTACCTTAGCAGTCACCACCATTATGATGCCCACATTAAACTGGCAGATGAGAAGTGCACATGGCCAAAAGAGAGTCATAACAAAATTATTTATTTGCATTTTTAAAAATCATTTTGAATCTACATAATGTTACATAATGTTAATTTACATAAGAAGAGGCTTCTCTATCTTTCCTTTCCTACCCCACTGTTTTCATTGTACCCAGTGTTGTGTCTTGTCTTATCTGAGCCTATATGCTTCTTGGGGCAAAAACAGTGTTTTCCTATGTTTTCAGTTCATAATACCTGGCCTGGTTGAAAATTGTTAATACAAATGTTTATATCCACTGAACTCACAGACACAGTGGTATCCAAATGGGGAATCATTCAAAGCACTGAAAAGACTTCAATACTACTTTGCCTTTCATCATAGAAAGCGAGCTTTAAAGTTGTGACTGGCTGACAGGGAAGCCTTGTTGAGGAATGGAAACAGGATCAATATGTCTCCCAGGCATTTCTTCCCCATTTTGTAAACTGAGTCACATGGCTGTGAACCATGAGGAGCAACATTTATGAGTGGCTTGTTCTGCTGCATTTGTAATCCAGGTAGACATACACAGTGATAAAATTTAGCTTCTTGTCCATTCACTGAGCTACATGCTCAAAGGTCATCTGATTTCTACCAAATGGCCTGGCAAGATTCTGCAATGCTCTCTACCATCTGTATTCCTATATTATTTTCCCTTCAGACAACTGCAGTGGTACTTCTAATCCCATACTTATCCCAACATTGATTGCTATACTAAGAGCAAATGTGCCAGCATATGCCCAACACATGCCAGAGCTCAACCTTTACTTGTAACTCAGCAAATAACCTTGGCTATGTCTGGCCTGTTTTGGCAGGGAAGACAGCAGCCATCAGGTGTTGATGACATTTTGCCTGCCACTGGATGCAGCTGTTCACTTGATATGAGCATGTACCCATTGCATACAATCCACTTGTGTCAGGGTTTGAAATCATCAATCATTCCTGGATTTCAGTGAGATGGTCTGAAAAGAGACAAAGGTCCATGGCAGAGGAGACGCAGATAGTTTCAATGGCTGCCCAAAACAGCCAAGAGAAGCAGAAGTTAGAAATGAGCCCAGAGCTGGCAGGGTGCTTCCCAGTAAGGATTACAGCAAGATACAACTGACAATCCACCCATAGCTCCCAGACTGTCACTTTTCACTGGGGAAGCTTCACTGCCCAGGTAGTGACTAGAAGCAATAACATATTAAGCATTTTTTGGTTGTTTTAATTTGTTCAGTATAAAAAAGTAGACACTAGTTGTATAACAAAAAATGTTTAATCAAACCCCATTTTTCAACTGAAAAAAAAATTAAGAAAAATATGTTAATAAACCTTGTATTTTTTCTCCCGTAGAGGTGGGGAAACTGATGCACAAGATGGTTTGGGAACTTGCCCACAAACACTCAGCAAATCAGCATCATTGCCAAGACCGGAATTTACGAGCATCTAGTTTCTATCCAATGGCGTGTTTGCTAAACAATGCTGCTTCTCTGCATGTATAGCACTTGCTGACAGCCCCAAGCAGGGAGTAGTAATCTCCACTTGATTGCACTTGCATTCATTCAACTTAGGGATGGTTTTTTTCATCAGTTTATGTTTTTATTAGAAAAGTTTTGAGAGGAAAATACTGAACATATCTGTAATGAATATAAAACAGAAATATCCGTTTAGAAACTCAAAAGTCCCTCTGAAATGAACAAGGCCCACATTGATGCATATAATTCCATACTGATACAGAGAGGACCACAGCAACAGAGTGGTTAAGGTGTCTTCCTAATATCCTAGAGGCATGAGTTCAAGTATGTAGAGTTGTGCCAAAGGCTATTCTAAGTTGATCCAGTGGTAAATGGGTTCCTGAAAGTTTGGTTTAGGGAATCAAAGGTGGCTAGACATGAAGCTGGTTACACCACTCCCTTGTATGCTGTTGCCTACAGGAACAGGTATGCCTTAGCTATGGAAACTGTCACAGGGCACTAAGGTGCCCACTCCTAGAAGAGCAAAAACTGCCTGGGGAGAGAGCCAAAAGAGAAAGACAGAAGTCCAGGTGCAGGTTACCAGGGGAAGAAGCCAGAGGACAAATTAGCTTGCACCTGTGCATGGTCAGCTGACCAGAGGGGCAGGGCCCTGGGCCCATATAAACCCCAGGCTGGAACTAGGGAGGGTAGTTCCCTGCTAGCAGCCAGAGGGGAAGGAGCCTCCAGGGACGTAGCACCCAGTGACACAGCAACTGCCTGATATGCTGCACCTAGAGCTAAGGGGGCTCCATGAGCTCCACAGACATTTAGTGCTGGGGACAAAATTCAGTACTTTTAAAGGGGCAGAACACACCCTGGTCTTTTGTATTATGTTATAGCCCAGGGGCTGATGTTTGTTTGCTGTTTATAAAACTGGTGGTTTGGGTGAGCTATTTGGGGAAGGAGGAGGCCTCATTGGGGGCCCACTACAGTGTGGGGACCCCAGCACCACAGAGGGTGCAGCATTTTGGGGGGGCACAGGCCCTGTCTCCAGAGAGGGTGCCGAACAAGACAGAGCTGCAGAAAGCCCTGGTGTCAGTAAGGCATGGAGACCAGGCTGTAGAGAGCCCAGGGAGGACAAAGGGGCCCAAATTGCAGCAAGACCTAGACAAGAAAATGTCGGTACCATCTGAGAGGCTTGGGGCGTGGTAAAGGGACAGTTGGAGCCACGCAAGTAGCCCATAAGGCTGGAATGTCCTGGGACATCTATTTTGAAATGGGACCCACAAGGGGTCCAGGACCCACAGGGTTCAGGGAAGTCCATCAGGACCATGTCCAAGTAGGCTTAAAGGCAGCCTCCCTTCTCATTACAATTACATCAACACATGGTGGGTAGAAAATAGAGGGTGCCCAGTGGGCTGAACTGGCATGGTCAAGGTGCCCTAGGGGTAACACGGCCATCCTTGAAGACCCCGTCTCGTGACAAAACCCTTGGGGCTACTAAGGACTTCTTTTGATATCCTATATCCCCCTATCACCATTTCATTTATTCCATATTCCAAAAAACAGATTAGGAGAGAGAGTGATAATAGTTCATTAATAAAATGACATATTGATTTCAGTCCAGCCTGAGAGAGCCTCAGATCATAATATTCTGTCATTGTTATTATACACTGGGTCACCATCTGCTCTTCTTATGAGGAATAACTATTTCTCAAGAGAGTTTCAGTAAAAAAAATCAAGGTTAAGTTGAATCATTTTAGCCCATCTATTGTGCCAGAACCATTGCCATCCTCACTTAGTTCTGTGTTGCTATGGAGCCCTCTCCTGAGTGAATGCTATAAAGACTTTGGCAATGGAGTAGCTGCCTCACAGAAAGCCTTCATTTGGACGATAGACGAGGTGTCTATGATAGACAGCTGTGGATGGAGCATACGGCTGGAATAAAGAGGCTCTGATTTGATTTGATTTAATATTTCATTTTTTTGGATGGAACAATGCCCCAGTGTTGAAATGCCTCTGGCAGAACCCCTCTATAGCCCACCTCCAGTCTGCAGCAACTCCTTCCAGCCTTCACCCAAAGCCAAGCTGCTTGCTTAGCTCACATAGAAAACTTAGAAAAGCCTGATGAGAGTTCAGAGTTTGAGAATGCTGGAAGTAATTGAACTGTGGTGTAATTCTGCTGACCTCAGGGAATAAAACCCAGAATGGAAATTTCCTGTTCTGTCTGCAGGGAGGGGAAGATTAAATTATCTTTTGTTGAAAAGTACCTGCCAGAAATTCTACACTTTTAAAATTCCCTAAAACCTCACAGTGACAGAAAGTGCTTCCTAGATTACACCAAACCTTCGCAGCATAGCAGCTGCTCATTATATGGATGTAAGAGATTAAGGGCTAGCTTTGATAGGAGATGAGCCTGCCTATGCCAGACATGAGTTTGCCCCTGAAATCATATCCTTCAGCAAAGCTAGCCAGTTATCTCCTATTTCTGGGGCCAAGACCTCAAGCTAAACATCTCGCTGTGGTACCATTTTGTCAAAATGAGAAGAGGAGCTGCAGTATTCACCAAACGTACTTATTGTAGCAAGGGTCAGTGATACATGCTTTATGATATTGAGTCAGAATCTGGTTTTCACAAATGTACTTGCTGTTCACCCTTGCTTAAGAAATAGCTTATTCATTTGTGTTTCAGCCAGTGGATTTCTCAAAAAATTGTATCTGTGAATGTTGCTTTGATTATCTGCTAGGAAGCTGCAAGCTTGATTGTCTAAGTCAAAATGAATTATTAATGGCCCCAATCCAGGGAAGTACTCAGCTATGCCTCTCACTTTAAGCATATGAATAGTCCTGTTGGAGTCAATGGGACTGTTCATGCTTAGAAGGAGGCCTGTGGCTAAGTGCCTTCCTGCATTGAAGTCCTATTTCTCTGAATGGATTTCTAACATTTATAAACAGGAGATAGGCTCAAATAGGGCACTGGAGTTGGATTCTCTTAGAGGGACTGTGAAGAGAAATTAAATTGCTTCAGGCCACAAAAAAAATTAATAGACCACTAAATATATCTGCTTGTGGATGGATCCTTCCAATGAATGGAAAAACTCCCATCAACTTTAACAGTAAATAATCAATTCTTTGGGATTTATATCAAAGGGCTGTACACATGGGGGGAATAACACAATGTTCATTAACACACTAGCAGGACAGTTTTCGCCAGTGTTATGGCCAGCACGTTGGCATGGAGGAAATTAATCAGCTTAGATGCAAAAGAATTTAAGTGTCCCTTTGCAAACACAATTGCTCATAAACACACAAATGCATTATTTTTGTCTTTAATTAGACAGGATAAATTTGTGTGTGAAATCAGCAAGGAAAACAACCATTATCAAATAAATAGCATGAGACAGTGCTAAGTGCACAGTCAGTACGGCAAAGATCCTATATTCTGTCTGCAACTCAAGAAATGAAATAGAAAAGTTAAGAGATCACACTATGAGCTTCCAGCAGCATGACTGTTTATGTGCAACAAAAAAGACTAAATAAATACAAGGAGATGAGGAGAAAAAGTTCCATCAGCAAAATTTACCAATATGCGTTCTATAGCAATAATCTGTTGTGGAGCTTTAGCTCCACTTACTGGCTGTAAATTAAAAACCTACAGATAATCAAAGGGTAGTTTAATTGGTAACTGGCTTGATTCAGTTCTCGCTTACAGGTAATTGCAGGACTCCTGGCCTACACCAAAATAGGTGAAGTTAGAGGGCCAAATTTAGCAATCAGTATAAATCAGTATGCATAATATGTACTGGACAGAGCAAGGTGAAGTCACACACCTAAGTAGAGAGTTCTGTATGTAGGACATTCTGCATCTCCCTATGTATCACAGCAGAGCAGACCCATATGTGTCAATGTGAATGAGAGCGGCTGGGGATTTGACATGGGACAGGCAAGATGGGGTGTATGACTTGTGATTCATGAGACTGAGCAAGACCTCAAAATAGTATTTCCGTAATTCTCCTCCATCAAGGTATGGAGCATAGATTCTTAGAAAAACTAGCACCCCTGCTCAATAGCATTCTCAGTGTGGATTCTTAGAAAAACTAGAAACCCAAGGCAGTAAATGAAATAGTATATGTTGCTTAAAGCAAAAGGAAAATAGGCTTGTCACTAAGTAAGTCACCCATGTACCAAGGCTGACTACTGGCCCATTGTGTTGGTCTGCCAACCAAGTATGGGCCAAATAGCCTGGTCTGGCCCTGGGAAACAACCACCATGTATACACAGGTGGCACCCACACTCACAGTTTTAATGGCTAAAGAAAACCTGGCCCACAGAGAAAAATCAAGTTCCTGGATAAAGCAGGGATGATAGCATGTGCTGACATGACAGGTTTCCCAGTGTTCCATGCTAGCAGTAGTATACTTTCCTAATTAAACATCCCTTCCCTTCAATAGGAGGAAACACAACAATTCCTTGCCAAAGAAAGGAAGTAATACGTGGACCAACACTGATCAAGAGCACATCTCGAAATGCAGTGAGTCAAGGAGCACAGTCTGGAACAAATCCCATGTTTCCCAAGATATCAGATCATCCTTGAGAATCCTATTGCATGAAAATGGACTGTTCAGCTTACTTACTGCTCACTGATAGCATACCTGTGTGCACTGCTCTGTAATTACCTTTTATCACAAACATATTCTCCCTGTGCCCAACAATGGCCTCCTGGAACTATTTGTATATATCGTGGGCAAATGGAGGTATGGCCGAAGGTCCTGTTGCCATTTCTCCTGCATGCCTAACATGTCAACCAGGCCTAGAAGATCAGCAAATGTAACTGCAGCTGGCTGCACTCACTCACACCCTGCCCAATACAAGCTAATGGCCATCATGGTCTGATATGCTACTATAGTGTGTGCCATGAGTGAAAAATAGCATGCACATAGGCAGGGACACAGCTGTCCACATGGATATTCTTTGACTTATAAGGGAGCCTTGAGTGCCCCTTGCCTTCCGTAACTAAAGTAAGAGATGTTACAATACATCCACAGTAGTAAAACAGTGAAAGGTAGGTCACAGTTAGTTAATGGAACACATCCCAACTATACTTCAATCCTTTTTGTCTACTGTAGAAAAGCCCACAGGCATGGTACATGAAGAAGGGTTTCCTTAGAAAGGTTACCTTGCAGATTAATCATGCATTGCAGTCATTGCTTAATTAGTATAATATATACATTTTCTTCTCACTATTACAGATGCTGTATCTTTAGACACAGAATCAAAAGACTTTGTGCCAAGCATTCACTGTTATCTACTAAGATTTGTAAATCATCCCCTTAAATGCAGACTATCAGAACTCATCCCTTCAAAATACAGGATAATTTCTTTGGTCTTTACTGAGGGAGTGTGACATGCACACAGTTTATGAAGCTGCTGAGTGAATGTTCTCATCTCTCCAAAGATTGAAGGTGGGTTGTTGTCTATTTTTACATTATTGTTGGATATTTAGACTTGGTAAAACTTGGCAGACTGCATGCAGGTTCTAGAGTCTAATTGTCTCAAACCAAAGAATAGGCATCATATGAGGAACAATAAAGTAAAATTCCTGCCACTAATGGCCCCTGTCAACATATACATGGACACTGAAAAAGGAGAATGGAGTTCAGTCACTGTGGCTGACTCAGTCATGGCCTCTCTGATGTGATTACAAATGATGCATCAAGTATAATGCTCTAGAGTAGTGGTTCTCAACCAGGATGTTGTGGCTCTCTGGGGTGTCTTGAGATTATTTCAAGGGTGCCACAGGGTAGGGTGCTATGTTAGCATTAAGACTGCAAACATGATTCACAAAACAAACCCCAAAATTTCAAATAGGAATCGAGTATTAAAAACATTCTGACATTTTGTGGGCTTTCTGAGTGCTTTGCAACAGAAAAAGTTTAAGCACCACAGATCTAGAAGTTTTGAAAAAGTTTTCAATGATTTGGTCTAACAGGTTTTCCCCATCATTTTGAAGATTATCTCCATGAACTGGGTGGTGGTTTTCACTCCTTTTTTGAGATTCTCTCTGAATTTGGCTTAACCCTCAATGCAAAGACTTTATAAATCTGGCAAGTTTGTCATAGCTTTCATTTGCAATGCACTCTAGTATCAGAAACCATATTTCTAGCCTATCCCTCAAAATGAAGCATATCAGTCAATTTACACTCAAACTTCACAGTGTCACAAAACAGCTACTGGCCTTACTGTTCATCATAATAAATTGCTGAAGCCTAAGATTGGGTTTAAGGAAAAATGGATTCAGGTTCAAAATATGAATTCTATTATATACTGTTTTGTTCTTCGTGCGGAACCTGCCTTTCCAAAGCTAAGAGAACACAATTGCATGTTAACAGATGAACACTGGTGTAATAATTTTGCTTGTGCAATTACCATATTTATATTCACTAATCATATGTCTAGACACTTACGGTTAAAAATATTTGACCTGAAATGAATATGCAAGTGCAGTCATGGTACACATGAGAACAAATATACTGCAGGTATGAATACTGCACGTTTGCCATAAGTAATATTTTTTTCCAAATCTGGTTCTTTGTCCATGATCTGAAAGACCTTTTATCATACACAGCAAACAGATCTGTAATCACAGAGCCACAGAAACCAAAAATTAAATTTATTGCGTCAGTTAATATAGAGGTGACAAAGATATGGCCTACAGATCAGATCTGATCCACAAGGCACCATCACTCAGCCCCTGATGCTTTCCTTAGATCCAGAGTTCACCCATGCTTTGACATTCAGCTTTCACCAGACCAGCTCCATGCACAGGATCATGGATGCACACTGCACGCATTGCCTGCTCAAGCTAGCCTAAGATCTACACTGTGTGAGGTGACTACTTTGATTGGTTTGGAATATCTGCCTCAGGAAGTGCCTGTCCTGGCCAATCTGGGACCCACATTGAACCCAACACTTGCCCTGGATGGTCCAGGCCAGGCATTGGGTGCAACACAGGTCCCAAGCCAGCTGGACTGGTCACCACATAATATGGCATGCATCCACAGCCATGCACAACTTTATTTTTGCACAGGGTGGTGGAGCATAAGATGATGGACATGTGGAATATTTTGCACATGTCAGAGGACAGCCCTCTTCCCAGGGCAGGAGTGGGGGCAGGGCCCCAGGTCCCTACCTACTCACCACCTCTGCATGGAGTGCACTCCCAGATCAGCTGGGCAGGTGTCACATGTGCCAGATCTGACATGTAGGGGAAAGGAGGCAGGAGCACCCATGGATCAGTCCTGCACCACTCATCTGGCCCCCATGGACCAGGTGCCCCTGATCTAATCCACCCTCCATACCCAATCTCCCATGGGTTAACAGAAGTCAGACACAAACCCACCTGACCCAAGGGGGCCAAATTTGAGGAATGTAAAATTACTGTATAGTGCAGGAAGGTCCTTATTGATGTAACTCATTTCTTTGCAGAGGTACATCCTGATGCCTGTATGCCACTGAGGTTACAATCATATTCAAAAGAAAAAAAATCTACTAAGAGTTCTTTTATATATTTCATCTTTTTAGAAATAATTTGCTTCAGGTGAAAACTTTTACAGATACAAATGTAGACAATGTAACTTAAATCACAAGCTTTGGTATGAATATATCTAGTGGAACTTACCTAACTGATCTGGAAGGTGTCACATTTTCACGGCTGCACATAACAAGGTGCAGAGAGTCAGTGCAAGACCTATGTACCACTGGCATCCCTCTTGCCTTTTCATCATGGAATTTAAGTGCTGAAGAGGCTTTATGCTGGTAGTCTCCACAGGAGTGAACTTCACCCTGGAAAAAGTGATCTGTAAAAGAAGAATTCCAACATAACTGCATTTGCATAAGGAGGGGAAAAAAACCTTTAAAATGAAAAAGGCCTCTTACTTACCCAGAAGCATCCAGCCAATTAATATAAACCCTCAGAAAAGAAATACAATAATCTAAAAAAAAAATATCACTGAGCTGCTGTATTATCTAAAGTATACATTAAAAAAGTCACGCTGTTGGAAGACACAAAATCATTAACTTCCTGATCTTTAGAGCAGCCAACTCCTTTAAGCGATACTTAATATCAAAGAGCAGCGTATCTGGTTACTTTCAAATAAAATGGCTCTGGACCCAGTGCAAAAAGAGAATGGCTCCTACTTCCAATAAGCATGAAAGTTTCTGAGTACCACATAAGTATTTTCTTTTTTCCGAAGTAAGTAAATATAGAGTGCTGAGTCCCTAAGAAATTGTCCATTAATTGCCGTGATGTCTCAGTTTCCCTTTCTTCCAGCTCCACACAACCTCCCCCTTCCTGCAGAAATAAGACATTATGAGAAGAAATTAGAACTACACTCAGGATGGTTCAAACAAATCAGGGAATTTTGTTGATTGGCATTATAAAGTTAACATTTGCCAATAAATAGAAACCTACTTAATTCATGGCCAAACAAAGGAAACATCGCGTTTGGTCTCAGCATGAAGAGTTGATTTTGTGGGCATTTCCCGTTGGTCCCGCCCCTTACTACTGACTGGTGGAGAGGCCACAGGAGGTACGAGGGACAAGGAGGTGGCTGCCATCATCTTGGCTGCAAGTGTTTTTTTTAAGTTGATTCTGTGGACAATTAAAGATTATGCAATTCTGGCAAAATTGCAAATTAAATAGGTCCATACATACCAATACGACAAAGTATCTTCAGTATAGGAAGAGACTGGTATTTCAGATCCCACTGTATGGTGATTACTGGAAAATGCTGACTACATAATGGCTATTAATATATCTTTCAAGCATTGAATGTTGTTTTCTCAAATGTCAATTAACATCTAGACGTTCCAACTCAGTAATTAGCAATGCTAGAAGTAAAGTTTAATTAATAAAAACAGGAGTATGAAAAGAAAAGTGAAGATAATAATGAAGTGAACATGATGAACCTCCAAAAATCCTTTGAAATGAAGGGACTAAACAGATCTTTTAAAACAGGAAACAAAAGAAAAATGAACTGAGGGACCGTGAATGCCATGACAGGTCCTATCAAAGCTAAGGTGTGATACCTTAGGGTGTAACTCAGCCCTGTGCAGGGACCCAGGACAAAACATATACACTGCTTAAACCTACTCAAGTCTTATGCTGAGGACATGAGTTGTGTAAGTCTTGTGCTGAGCTTCTGCAGGAGGATATACCATATTTACCTGAATCCAAGATGACCATGAATTTAAAATAACCCCACAATAATTAGATTCTATACATGGAAAATGTATAAATTTGTTATCATTTTTCTTGTATAGAATCTAATTATTGGAGAGTCCCATTAAATTCATACCACCTCACCACTGCAGCAGAGAAAGCAGTGAAATCAAATTGCTTGACCCCTTCCCCTTGCCCCCTGCTGCGTGTACCTCCATGCCACTTACCCCACCCCCTCCTGACTGCACCCTGCGCCTACTCCTCTGGCACTTGCCCCCCCTACCTGCCCCCTTAGCACCTGCCTCCCTGCTACTTCCCCCCTCCGGCCCCTACCACCTGAACCCCTGTTCCACTCACGAGAACCAGAGCGGGGCTGGAGCTGCCACCACTGCCACCACGGCTGCTGCAGGGCTAGGCAGGGGCCAGAGCAACCATGTGCTCTGTGCACTGAACAGGAGCAGAGCCAAAGCTGAGGCTGAGGCTGTGGCCAGAGCTGGAGGGTAAGCAGCAGCAGGGGGGGACAAGCAGTGGGGTGTGAGAGAAAAGAGACAGTAGTGCAGGGGGACAGGGAGGTGGTAGGAGGGGAGGTAGAGGCAGCCAGGGGCAGAAACTGTGTGTGGGGGGCAGCCTACAGGCTACAGCTGCAACTGCGGTTCTGATTTCAACCCTGAGCCCAGGTCAGGGCCAGAGTCGGAACCATGGCAATCACCTACCCCGTCTCCCTGCCCCACACCCTGGACTCAGGTCCAAGATGGGAGGTGTTTCCTCATGTTAAATGTGGGGGTGGGGAACCTCATCTTAGATGCAGATAAATATGTTATTTTTTCATCATCACATCACTGCCTTACAATCTGAAGCATAAGTATCTTAAATAGTGGACTGCCTGAAAACAAATAACCCATCAGGCCAAGGCTGAAAGTGGAGCTCCTGATTGTTGCCAAGATATGTCCAGTTTAGGGGCTTAAAAATGAACCACCCCAGCCTAATATTTAGAGAGCAGAGTCATGAAGGATCAGAGAAGAACGCTGTAGCTGTCCTGGATTCAGTGTCTTTGAGGGTTATCAGATGAAATACCTGACCTTTACAACCATCTCTGCTCACTAAGAAGAGGAATAAAAAGCCCCTGTGGCAAAAGAGTTCTCAGAAAATGAAGTGTGAGTGGCCCCTCAATAAGAGATAGATAGCAAGAACATTATAGGAGCACTCCTAGTGACTTTTTTCCAACCATGTTACCCACAACCACTCAGAGCTGGGAATATAAAGCAAGATGGTAGATTTCCTTAACCTGTCCTTTTCCTAGTTTTATACTGAAGTATATATATATATAAGTTTTATGCCTGAAGTATACACAATGGGTAAATACACAACTCTCATATTTCATCACCATAGCAGGCCAAGGACTACATTTGCTTCTTTAAACTAGTAGCAGCAGCAGGAGATTGGGAGATGGGACATGTGGCTCTATTCTCAGTTCTGCCACTGAACTGATTCACTGAGGCTGCATCTACATGAGACATTGACTGTGCAGTTGTTACTGCATAGTCAATGTCTCATGTAGATGTACTTGAGACTTAATGTACTTGCTTACACAAGTACTAAATGACTATGCAGTAACATCTCTACATGGCTTTTAGGTTATGCTGACTGCAGGGAACAGGGGTTCAGTAGCTCATTACTACTGTGCAGTAGCATCGCATCATGCTTTGTGCCATGCAAGGTTACTGTGCAGTAATAATGAGCTACTGCTCAGCCAGTGTCTCATGTAGATGTGATCTGTGTGATCTTGGGCAAAGCTATTAAGGATCAGAGCACAGGGTTTACCTACTAACTGGTTGATACTGCACGTTTCCATATAAGTAGATTCTCAGGGGGAACCTCACAGTCAATCAGCATTGTAAGATTCAGTTCAGGCTTTTCAGTATAAGGCATCCAACATGCAAAACTTCCAACTGAGACAAACCCATTCCAACTCATATCAAACCAACAGGAGAAAGACTCCCTTTGGTTTACATGCAAAAACTTGTGCTAATTAACCCAAAAAGTCCCAAATCCAAATTTCAGCTGTAAGGCAGACACAGAATCATGGGATTAGAAGAGACCTCAAGAGTCATCTAGCCCCTGTACAGATGCAGGATTCATTATTCCTAAAGCTTCCAGAATCCAGCATCTTCTTAAAAACCCCCGATGAAAGAGATTCCACAGCTTTCCTAACCAGCTTGTTCCATTTCCCCACTCTTCTAAGAGTTGAAGCAATTATACATGCTATGGTGATTCTACTAACTGTTTGGCAGAGCCAGCTGATAAAGTTGCAATGTGCTGCTATGCAAAAGGCTCAGGAGACTCTGGTTTAGTAATGGAAAACAGATCTTCCTGATCACTCTTCAGTCTAATCAGTAGACTCCAGACCAGCGCTTGAAAGGTTTTAGAGCACTGCCTGGAAAAGGACTCTATTATTTCCCAGCCTCATGTTCAATTATTTGGCAGAGAGAGGAAATGATTGAAGTTCGTAAAAACAAATGTGCACATACTGTAAGGTGCAATTCACAGCCTTTTTCCTTTGCTGTGTTTTGTCTAGCACTGGAGCTCTGAAAGAATTAGTTTCCCTTAAAGACAATCAAGTAACAAAAAGCATTTGTAGGTTGCCTTTGAAGATTTAATTGAAAACAGAGTGTCTCTTGCTCCCACAAGTTCTATGTGGAGGAAGGGAACTGACTACCCCACTAAATGTCATAGTACTTGGTCTATGGAGACGGTCACTTCCTAGTTTAACAAAAAGAGAAAGGGAAAGGGATTGGCAGAGAGCAAGACAGAGAACGAAAAAAGAGCATCGGCAATTAAATAGAATAAGAATGTGCAATTCTTGATTTCTCTTAGCAGACTGCCACATAATATCACTTTGTGAAAACATATTGATTGAGCGTAATGCTGTAATGTTAATGAAAGACAAGAGAGGAATGGAGGCCATTTCACTAAATGTGGCTATTTCTGTACATCAAGTCTCTGCATTGCATTTTCTCTCTCGCGCTCTCTCTCTCTCTCCTTAAGGACTGTTTCAAAGCAGAAACGGGATTTTGCTGAAGAACCAGTAGGGGGCAAGGAAGCTGCTGGGGCCTATTCATTGCTAGTTCAGCTATGCTGTTCACAGAATAACTCTTCCTATGATTTACCTTGCACAGTTAAAATGAATTGGAGCAAAGAAGGGGGGTCACTTCTGGCATGTACATTAAGTAAAATAAGAGCTTCTTTGTCTTTCATTCTATGCCTGGTATATGAATCTTATTTTATATGATTATTGTCCAGGTGAAAAATTTGCCTCAAACACCTCAGAGCCCATAGGTGATAAAAATAAACCTCTCTTCTCATCATCCCTGCATCAGTGTAGGCCTTCAGTTTCTTATTAGCTTTCCTAATATTATTATTAATAATATTAAGCCTTAATAAAATTAAGCCTCAGATAATCTAATCATCATACAATGATGAATCAAAAACTAAAAGGCTTGCACAGATCATGCTCCATCACTGCTGAGCTGGACTGCCCAGTTTCTGCTAGTATAACATAGCTTGATATGCATAACATAGCTCCAGAGGAAGAAAGTCTGCTTCCTTCTGCCATTCTCTTCAAGCACAGAACTATGAAAAGATATACACACTGCCTTCTGTGTGTACATACAGCTGCCATGAGAAACGGTAGTATTGTGTGTTCTTGTGTGCCTGCTGCAGTGCTTAAGCAACGAATTGTTTCCAAATCTCTTTACATTTCTAGTGACACTAACGAGTTGGTAAATCAAATGGAAATAGCTTGGCTTCTGATGTATTCGAGACACAATGCTGTGTGATCACCTGATCTCAGAACTTTCCAGCACTGATGTCACTCCTGGCTTCAAACGAGTCCCTCAGGTTTTACACCAAGGAACAGAAAAAAGGAAATGTTGTGTATGTGCATTGGGAGGGGTAATACTGGAGAGTTTGTCAAATAAAGATGCTTTATATTGCTGCAAAGCAACGTCTGAAGTTCACATATGCATGTGCACACACACACGTCCCAGGAAAGGAGCTGAGGCAATAGCCTACATGACATTTCTTTCATCAACTGTAAAAATGGTGCAACATGTATTAACTACTTCACTGCTGACTAACATACCACGCACCCAACAGCACCTGCATTGATGCCTCCTTCACCTTTTGTCTTCCCTTTGAAATGCACATAAGAATGCTGTGTTTTGTTCTGAGCTGCTGCTTTCTGTGCAAGCTATGCCAGCAAAGAATGTGTTAAATCAATAGGCTTCATACAGCTCGTCTCCGGGAAAAAATAACTACCAACAACTAAGACTGTCCCCCTGAAAGGCAGATATTGTATTTTCTAATCACTTTGGCTAAGCTCTTCTGAGCTCTCTTACAGTTCTGCTGACTCTTTATATCATATTGCCGTGTCAGCTGTACACATGCAGTGGGGACCCATGTGTCTTGCAAACAAGGGGTATTTGCAGTTCCATAAGCATGTTAGAAATGGCTGGGCTTTCAATGCTAGGCTAGTTTGAATACATTGTCCATCTTGTAATTGACTGTCAGCTTGATTTACAATGGCAGCTGTGATGGGTTTGGTGATTTCAATCCAAAAGGCTCTTTGAAATAAGTGAGGGGAAAAGTCAATCCAGCAAGACAACTCGATTTGTTAATATCATCAAAGAACAGGGAAGGACTTAGGAGGCACATCAGCTCCAAACAAAATGGGCTCAGAACAGAACCAGCCCCGTTTATAAAACAAATCACAACAGAAGTAGGAATTATAGACATGAATAGCATGAAGGAAGAGAAAAATTAGTCTATTCAGAAAGAGGAACAGGGAATAGGCACCCTGTGCAATCAAATATTGAGCTTTAAAGAGATCAGCTTGTAAAATAGATGAAAGGAGACATTTCAGACATGCTAAAGTTATATAAAGCAGAGAAGATTCAGGAGAAAGACCTATTTTCCAACTCTTGATAGAGCTGGTTACCAAAAGGAAAACTTCGTCACGCTGCTTTGAAGCCATGAATTTGAAATCACTTGCTGGGTTTCTTTTCTGGACTTAAAACTGGGAGCCTTTGTTTAAGCATATGCTTCTAAAATTTTCAGTGAACTAAAATAATGTTATTTTTTTATACAAGTAAATATTTGTGAAAGTATGCTGGCTTTGTCCATGCTTAATAAATAACAGCAAGAACTGAGTCAGTCTTTGAATCTGTCACAGATTTTATACAGAACCCTACCTGCTGGGAAAAGACAGTTCTTTAAAAAGAACCATCAGCTGCCTTAGGAATAATGGTCTCCAATTCAAATGAATTACTGAATTACTTCCACCTGGATCTCATTGCAGGATCATAATTTTTATCATCATAACTCTCAGTTTCCTTATTTCTGTGCATCTAGCACATTATGACAGACATTATGACAGACAGACATCAACTCAGGCCACTTCTACGGACTGGTATGGGAGATCTATCTTGTTTAAATACAGCATATTAAACACAACAAGATATCATCAAGAGTGAGAGAGAATCTAGACTGCCATCCAGCCATCGTTTTTATTAACATCATTTCTCCTAGTGGGGTAACCCTTTGGATCCTTTGTCTGACAGCAGCATCTGTTCTCTATTCAGAATACAAAGTATTTTAGGGCAATCTATCAGCACGTAAGAAGTTTGAAATGAAGTAACTCTAGATATGAGGAGCTGGGCTAACTCCAAGTACTTGACTCCAAAATCTATTAGAACTGGATAGGTCAAACAATCGGTCACAGCAGCAAGCAGCTGGTTGGTAATAATACCTGCCAGTTTTAAAATTCTATGGTAAGTACAAGAAAAAGAAGTGAGGTTGAACTGAATTGAGATCTAAATACAATCATGTCTGCAAAGCAAGTAACATATAATCAGACATCCCACACAATAGCTAAAACTACACACAGGAGGAATAGAACACCAGTTCCAAAACCACAGGCCTCTCCAGTGTGAACGAAAGGACACTTCTCTGTTCGCTGGCCCTTGCAGTAGAACTCCATCCATTAAAATGCAAGGACCTGAGAATGTCTGATTCCAGGCAGCAAAGGGTCAAAATGTGTATACATGTTAGTCCAAGGTCTTTATTCCAAGCACCTATACATGCGCTTCTTCTTGGATATGATATTCTTTATCCCTAAAAGTAGTATAATCATGAATCATGTTTGAATCCCTGCACTCTTCCTTTTGACTAGTCAATGTTTTTTCAGTCTATACCAGTATAACTCATCCTAGGCAACCTCTCTTTAAAATTGTATCCCAAGTATCTTTAAACATATTGATTACACTCTTGCTCCACTTCTGTTACAGAACTGATTCTGTTAAATAGCCATTTCCTTATCATTCCCTTGAGTAGACTCAATTCATTTAATATAGGATTTGGATAGTATCATATACCTGCCAAAACCTATGGGAACTCATTAAAATGCCTTTCTTTTCTTCCCCTTCCTAAAAGAGGAGGTAGGATGACTGCATTAATTAAAATATAATTATATCCCAAAGTCCCAAGAACATCCCCCTTAAGACACTTAGGCATAAAATTCCCTCCATCTATAATCCCCCAGGATGTGGATTGCTTTATTTTGCTGTGTGGAACTCTTGGCTGAGGACTCCTAAGTGGGGGAAGAACTGCTGTAGATGTGCAGTTCTTAGGAGGTAAGTCTCTTAGTAGATTTCCTCCTACTACCTCATTAGCACCATTTACAGGCACCAGGAAGTCAAGTGGGATGTACTAATCTGGATTTGTAAAACAAACCCATGATGATCCTGAGAGTCTCTGAAGAGTCAGTCTTGTCAGTTGTACAGTAATGATGGTCTCAAAGGCTGGTATAAAATGGACCAATGGGAACAAGATGGAAAAAGAGCTCTTACAGTGGCAGGGGAACACAAAGCTTCAGAGGACAAGGTTAGATATAATCACTGAAACAGACTGATACCTTTCAAACTATCTAAATCTCTTGGCCCTGAAAAATGGATTGGAGAACTCCTAAAAGGGTCAAAGCAAAGAAGCTTGATGTTTTCTGATGGGCCAAAGATCCTGGGGGAAGGGCCACCTTCCTAGAAGAAGCTTGTACTGTAGCAGTCCATGCTACATCTGTTATTTATGAGAGGACTTCATTCTCCAGGGCTTTCCAACCAGGACCCTTTGACAGTATTAAATGCAATTATTTAAAACAAGGTTTATGAAAGCTTCGTTGGGATTCTGAATGAAGGGAGGAATTGTTTCTACTGGGCCCTCACTCTGCTCACATATTCGAAGGCAAGGGGCTGAACAGATAAAAGCTCAAGGCTCACAGAAGAACAGAAAATATTCAAAGATTTCAAAGAGGACCAGATATAGAAAATGCAAGAGGAGAGACTTCTTGCACATCGGTTAGGGAAGGTGACATAACAAAGTTGATCAAAAAGCAAGAGTCTCCACTGAATATTGAGAGTCTTTACGATAATATTTGAATCACTATTCACAAATACGGTCACAGCCCAGTTCTGGGACTCAGGTAGATAAAAACCAGTCCTCATGTTTGTATTCCCTTGGGAGCCATCAGCTCCTTGGAGGCTGGATCTGAAGAAAAGTTGTTATTTTTAGGTTAGTATTTTAGATGGAAAAAAGAACTCAGCTGAAAGAGAAATTAAACCCAACGTGTATGTTCAGTGCTTGGCTCTCAGAAATATAGATAGAAGGGGGATTGAAGGCCAGATAATGACGTGATCACACTGGTGTAAACCCAGAGTAACTATTGGCTAATGATTGGTTACTCCAGATTTATGCAACTTTAACTTAAAGAAGAATTTGGCCTTCACTGTTGTTTTTTTTCCTGTGGCTAATGGTTATACGAATTTCACAGCTCATTTCAGCATTGGAATACTGAGCCCTCTCAAGCCAGTGCATCATAAGGACTCTTTCTTGTAGCAGTGGCTGAAAAGAAAGCATTCATTTGACAGACTTCTAATACACTGCAGCCTGCATGCTGTCTTTCTCTGCAGCAATCCAATGCTTGCTAGCTAAGAGCAGGGCACAGAATTTCTCCTATTCATAATGGCAGGCAGCTAGATTGCTTTCCTACCTCCTCTGCATCTTTCTGTCAGTCTTTCCATGAATCTTCTTAAACTAGAATAGGAAATTAGAAGTAAAGAGCCAATAGTAGGAACTGACAAAGGAGAAGAGGAATTGTCTGTATGTTGGCTGAAAAAGCAAACAAGTTCCTGGTAAACGGTTTAGTAACAGTAATGGATGCCACAAGGTTCTGTCCTATGCTCTCTCCAACAAACAATGCAAACTGACCTGCTGCAGGATATACTGGATCTGTGCTACTCCCGTGTGTTTCAGAAACAGTTATAAAATACACAGAGGTCAATCATTTGAAGATGGGCAAAGGCCATGGGATTTGGTCATGGGATTTTGGCCATCTAAGTGTAAATTCTAGCTCCCCAGATGCCAGCAGAATACTGACTCACTCTGAAACGGCTAAAAGAATTACCGATTGCAGAGGCAATAAGGCTCCACAGCTGCGTAAAAGACAGAATGTTCACAGCAGTCAAGACTTAATTACTGAAAATTATAGCTTAATTGCTGAGAATATCCCTCTTTCTTTTAAATATGAAAGACTGGGCCTAATTCAGCCCTGGTGTGAAGCTGCTTACTTATGCCAAGGATGAATTTGCTCCATGGGTTCAAAAACAAGCAGTCAAAATGATCCAGAAAGCATGCATATATCCCTATATTCCTTTACCAGGTACCACACATTTTCTTCATTCCTATTCTGCTACCCAGCACAGAATGGAAAATATAAGCCTGGCTCTCCTTGGGCCACCATCCATCTCAGTAATTAGGAGCAGTCTGAGCCCACTACAGGGACTTTTCTGGGCTCCCTAAAAAGGAGGAAATATCATTCTTTCCCCTCACCCATGGCTAATAAGGCAATGGGCCAGGCACAATCATCCTGTCTGTAAGACTTTCGAAGTCCCTCCTGCTGTGGGTATATCACATGAATCTTAATGGTTTCCCATCAGCAGTGTCTTGGATCATTCCCCCACTGCCAGCAAGCATTTATTGAGGTCAGTAAAACTGCTCTGACATGTATATGTTGTTTGAAAAAAGAGAAGGGTGGGGAAGTCTTATACTGGAGGCTGAGTCTCAGTTTTATCAGAAGCTATTTGAAGAGTCAGACTAGATTTAGCTGAACAGTTCGGGAGGGATCAATGGAGCTTTATTTCATATAGTCCCAACTTCAGTAGCAGGATTGCTTCCCCTAAAATTGCTCTCAAGCTGCATCTCAACTGAATGAATACATGTGAATTTTATGTAATTTGCCACTATCTTCTCTCCTTCTCTCCTTTTAGATGAATTGTCAAAATTTCACTCTTTTATAGCATCTTCTTAGAATTCCCCTTCTTTGATGTTTCTGGGATGCATACAGAAACCTGGAAGGTACAGAAAACCTCAAAGCTTTGATATTAAACCAACACAAATCCAGGATTTGCTTAGTGACCCAAATTAAAAGCTATACAGTCTTAAGGGACAAGTTTCAGTTTCTTTGCCTGGCTCCTAAATCATGCAGGCAATAGCAAAACTTCCCAAAATCATTATGATGTTTCACAGCCCTGGTTTATAACAATAAAGCTTTGGGCCATTATGACAGGATACTGCCGTCATTTTTGTAAAATGAAATAAATCTTCCATATGGTGCAATCCTTCTTCCTCAATCTGCTGTGCTCAAAGCACTTCTCAGTCAGACATGTCCTTCTGGCTCCCCTGTTTGACAGGATATGAGTATTTCATCATTTCCAGAGCATTAAGGAATTGTTCAAGGTTAGCATAGCCTGAAAATCTGAGTCAATGAGTCTCGCCTGCTTTTTTGTAGATCCAAACAAGACAAAGAAGGAAGATGTCATTCATGATGAATAACGCCTGCAGGAATCCATGAGCCCGGCTAAGAGCTAGATCAAGAACTGACCCAAGAGTATTCACTCACTGCAGCCTAAAATTCTTGCATATTCCATCAGAGAAGGCCTATGAAGATGACAGATGCAACCACTGATGGCAGGAGTTGAAGAGGTTCAGTGTTTCCTTTCTTTCATTGTTGTTGTTTAGTCAAACAAGTGGCAGCCTAATCACACCCTGCAAATTCCCCATCTCTGCAAGTTTATGGCAGCTACAAGATGTAATGTTCATAGTTCAATGGTTTGCAATGTAGCTCAAGGCTTGGCTGGTATTTTTCTTGTGGAATGAGGCGAGAAAATATAATTGGAAGACTTGAAGGCTGCATGAGTTCTATTTCTCATTTTTCTGACTGTACCTGAGATTCAAGTACACTGTTTTGCATTATGATTTTATAACTATGCTCCAGTAAGAGTTCAATAAGCCAGTGTGTGAAGCTTTTAAGACAGTAGAACCTATTAAACGATGAGCTGCTAGTGCTGGCTTGTAAGAAGTATTGGAAAAGCACTTTAATTCGTTTTTATTCATTACCAGTTTTCCCTGAAGATGAATTTTGTACTAGAAAAAGATGTTAGATTGAGAACTTTAGACCCTGAAGTCCTCTGACAGTAGAACTATTTGGGCACAGGAAGCTACAGTGCAAGCTTTCAAATCTTTCAGGATATTCTTCATCATTATTGAAACATTCTTTGCCTGAGAAGCAGGAGAGCATCTTGTGTTCTTTGTCTGGATCTCAGATGTCCCAGGCAAGGTTTCTTATTGTGGAATCATCCCACAAGATTACATGCTCCTTCTCCCTTTCTGGTATCTCCATTCAGTGCTTTATTCTTGTACAGTTATAGGGCGACTGCCTGTCTTTGGCCTGTTCCTCCTCTCTGTCAAAAAGAAAATATCTGTTGGATCACTGGGTTGAATGGCTCCATATTCATTTCCCTTCTATTCTTCCTAGCTATTGTATTATGCTAACTATTTCCTCCACATCTATCCATTCATTTTACTGACTATATAATCTTTTGTTTCATTTGATTTTCCTTAGACACATAGTGTAGCCAGCGGTGGTACCTATTCCCATTAAGAAGCCTTGATATATCCAGTGGTAGCTACATCCAGGGGTAGCTGCCTTTGGGTGATCTCTGCATATCCAGTTTCAGCATCCATCAGCATATTATAGAAACGTGCTAATTAGTCTTCTCTCTGTGTCTATTGTGAACTTAGTTTTCTATTCTTTGGTTCTCCTCCTAAAGAAACCTTATGTTTTCCTCACCTACCTGGGGCTCAAACTTTGCAACTGTTTTATTTTCTTTTTCTTTTTCTTGGCTTGGTTTGGCTTGGCAACAGTCTGTTGTTATTGTCCAGCAGGGAGCCCCAGGTGGGATCCAGGGCTGAGACATCAGCTGCTTAAACAAGTGGAACGGCTATCATTAATCTTTGCTTCTAGAGCTCATAACAGGAAAATGGACCAAGCAGGGAATCAGCTCTCAATAAAAGAGCATCCTTCAGCCTTGCACAGTTTCATGTCCAGCAGCTAATCAATATATATCGTTCCCATAGATCACAGCAGCAGCAAGTGAGAAATTGGCCTGACTAGAGGCCTGTGTAGAGTGAACATGTGAGGATTTCCCATGCAAGGAGCAATCAGATCAATCTCAGAACAGGACTCGAAGAAAGATCAAAGAAAAGCATTAAATGATGTCAAGGATGCTCAGGAACAGACCTTTGTGAGGGAGGCATAAGGCAGCAGGGAAGACAAATTCTCATCACAAGGATTTGCTGACACCCAAAAAATCAATACATACAGTAAAAAATATATCTATTTGCAGAAATTCTGGTAATTGAGAACTGTTCAAAAAATTAGGTGATAACACAGCTATACTTCTCAAGGATATCATTCTCTCCCATCTTGATAACTGCAACTTTGGTCTCACGGGCCTCTCTGATGCCATATCAACACCCTCCAGTCCATACCAAGCACAACTGGTAATATTACCTTCTTGGCAACTGCCCTGACCACATCACACTTGTCCCTTTCTTACATCTCCATCATCTCTGATCCACCATAAAGCGGCACTAATGGGATAACTGGTGATTCCTTTTGCATAGGGAGATCTCTGATGTTCTAAGGCATGAACTCCCCCCTTCACCCAGGAATCTTGAACCAGGACAGTAGCCTTTGTGAAGCTTGACTCTAATTGACAAGTAGAATGAGACTGACTCCACGGTCAAGGGGGCATGCAGGTGGTTTATGACCCTAATTCTCCCCCTGCTTTAAGTGTTTCAGTAAGTACAGCTTGACAGGACCCAAAGATCTCACCTACTGCTGATATTTGAGTGTATGCAGCTGAGCTCACTGAGGCTGCGGCATCACTCAAATATGAAGGCAGGTGAAGGATTTCCTTTTTTTTAGATTGAATTTCTTTGTCAACAGGAAAAAATGTTCTGATCATTCCAAAAGATGCATAAAGCTCAGGATTACACTCTCCCCCAGAGGCCTCTACACCAAACCAATCCATTTGGACTTTGAAAGAAACACAGATCTCAGAAAAAGTTCATAGGCTGAGATGATCTCTGCTTCCTGTGAGGATATTCACATCTCCCTTTCTTTCATAGCACCCATCAGCAGATTTTTCCATTGCCCTTCCTTGTGCACTCTTGTGATGGACCTTCTATTTGCTTCTGCTTCAAAAGGGTGAACTAATACTAGACATAATGGAAGAGAAGATGAGTTTTTAATGGCCAAGGATTTGCCCAGTTGGGTAACACAGCCTAGTTTCAGCTTAGGAGAGGTTAACGCAACAGGCACTTGAATTCCCAGGAGGAGGAAAGCAATTCTGCTTACATTACCAAGACAAATAGTGCAGTGAAATCAGTTCTGAGAGACAAGAATTGGTCCCTGAAGATTGGATAAGTAAATTTTCAGTACATTTCAATTCATATGTTTCCTTGATGCTTGCTGGTTTTTTTCCTAGGACGCAGGTGTTCTGCAGCAGTGTGTGTGGCAGGATCTCTTGTTTATGATTGATAGCTGAGGTTCTCCAATTAAAAGTATGTTTGCTGACATTAGAAATGTGGCATAAGAGGCAAGGGGAAAACTTTTTGTGTGAATGACACAATCTTGTATCCATTAAAATCCCCTGTCTTGTTTTAACTCCATAATGGTCTGATCTTGAGGCACGCATTTTTACTAACTGGACCTATGGTGCACACAGCTCCTCCCCTGCCCATTGTGCATTCCTTGCCAAATGGGACACTTGGAAATGCAGCATTCTCTATTATGGTTCCATTATAAGATCCTGGTTCTAAATCACTGTCAGCTTTGTCACTGACTGCAACAGGAATTTAACTTGGTCCTTAATACACTGTTCCACCCAATTAAGCTCTTCAAGGAGCAAAAGGATCACAAACACCCGTTCCATGTCCTCTGCAACACTACCTTGACCTCCTTGCACTGCAGCCTCTACATCATCTTTATTGCCCAACATGATAAAAATCCAGGAAGTAATTAAAGCAAAGACCTGAGCATTCTGTCATACTAGAACCTTGTTAATGAAATCTATTCTGATGGCATCAGGCACCCTTTGTTTCCCTATTGTTGGTACTAATTGACACAGTTTTGAATGTGAAATTTCATGGCTAGTTCGGTTCTCTGAGCTGTACTATGACCAGGAGAACAGTGTGGAGGGTCAGAGCTCATAAGAGCAGGATGCTATTCCTGTCTTCGCTGATGGCTTGTTGTGTGACCTCAGACAAATCGCCTGGTAAAATACAGAAAACTAGTCATAGTTTCTTTGTAAAGTGCCTTTTGAGATCTGTGCATATAAGTGCTACATGAGAGCCAGGTATTATTATAGCCAGTGTTTGAAAAAGAATTGAAAACTCTCAAGATCTCTGTTCACTGATCTGGAGGAAAATTCCTTCCAAATTTAAATGGGGCTATTACATTAATTCTCTTCATGAGAACAGAAGTCACAATAGTTGTGTGTCTGATAAGCTGCTTTATAGTCTTCTGCCTATACTTCAAGAGGTCAAGAATTAAAGATATTTTTAAACTAGAGAGAATACACTCCGGCCCATGGGCTTAAGTACTGTCTGGCCAATTTTATGTATGTTCAGGGCTTTTCTAACTCTTTTCTGAGTCCCAGGTATGTAGTTTGGCATGGCAACAGAGGGGTAAAATCATGGTGGCCATCTAAAAATATGCATTTTTTTTCTAGATTTTCACATAATTATTTTTCTCTCCCTCCTTTCCTACTTTTTTTGTCCTGTATGGCCACAGGTATAATAAGCACTGGAAATTTACATCACAATTTTTCCCCCATTAATAATTAATAATTGCTTTGCTATTATAGGATTCTTCCTATTATACCAGTCTCATACGTGTTTGTGTGTTGTTGTAAGGTTCATTCTGTCTGCTGAGGCTTTGGGCACATACTAGTTTATTATTACAGGATTGCTTCTGAGACCTGGGGCTCCACACACATACACATGCATGCACATGTCCACACACATATACACGTGCACACACATTGCTTTGCTGTTATAGAATTTCTAAGCAGTGGCATCACATGCACTGAATTCTTAGAGTAGGGTTGCTAAAGGCAGCCCAGACACTTGATTTTGAAAAAAACGCATTTCAGCTATTTTTACTTTAATGAAAAAATCGTATTGAGAATGACATGAACTGAATATTTAGGCAGCCTGCAATTGCTAAGATAACTAGATTTGTCTGTACCATAAAGTATAGCCTGTAACATGCCCCTAGCATATGGCTTTCATGGAATTCAGGATTCACATGTCTCTGCAACTTTAGAAATGAGATTTTTGAATGAATTGTTTTGTAAATGGCATTTCATTTTCTGCAGAAATCAAGACAGTGGAAAGTGATTAAAGTAGGGGCTTTTGTTTTCATTTATTTATTGCAAGTTACAACTCAGGTGTCTCATCAAACATTCAATATTTTCAATGATCCCTCAGCCTCCAGCTGGACAATTTGGGTTGCCTGAAGTCTATCAGGAATAGCAGATACCCACAAAGCTGAGCTGCTATTAAGACCACTCTGAACTGAAAATACATTAGCAATTATTTACAAGGTGTTGTTCCCTCCCTGCTCTGAACAGGAAATATGCAAAATCCAAACTACCTCTTTTCCTAAGTCCTGCCTTTACTGGAAAATTAAATCAATACAAACATCAGTATAAGTCAGTGAACTTCCAACACCATGGTGTGCAGCTGGTCAATGGGCTGGATCCAGCATGTGATTGGCATGTGAGGTGGGTCCACAAGTGCATTCTGGCATGCCAGCCACAGCCCAACCCCATGTTCCAGCCTGGCCCCATACACTGGATCCAGCTGCAGAGTAACACTGTACGAGATCCAACAATGCTCCAGGCCTATATGCCACCCTAATTCCAGGTGCCAGCTGCCCATAGAATAACCCCACACATAGGTGTGCAAGGCCATGTCATCCAACCTGTGGGGCTCCCCCTGAAACCAGAATTTTTGGCAGCAGGGAATTTGTGGTGATTCATAATGCCATTGTTCCCCTGCGTCAACGTTCCAGACCTTTGGGGAGCTCAACAGACTGAATGACATAGTCATGTCGGCCAATTTGGCCTTCAGGCTAGAGGTTGAATGCCACTGGTCTAAGTTTACTCTCCAAATGTATCCATCTCTAGGGAACTCCCTAGAAGGTGTCCTCTTTGGCCCTTGCATCCCTTTGCCTCAGAAGGTAACTTTTCCTTTTCTTGTATTTGGAGCAGAACTATTCACCTGCATGTGTAAGTCATCAGAAATTAGTGTAGAACTCTGCATAGTTATAGCACCCTGTTTTTGGCATCTTAATAGAAGAGCTTCACACCATGAGCTCCTTCTATACTATAACAACACCTTATTAGTATTATGGTTTATCATTGTCTTAGGCATTCCCACAACAGACCTATTGCAAAATACATGTCTACCCCAAAGATTCTTCAAACTAAAAAGAAGGTGTTTATGAATGTATTATTTAAGGGCAAGTCTCAAAACTTTTTAAAACCAGTGTATACCCCCCATACCAGCAATCAAACATTTGAGTCATCTGAAGTTACAAAGAGTTTTTTCAACAAACTATGAAAAAACAATTTCAGAACAAATCCCATCTTTTGACTTCAATGTAGTGGCATCTTACACCAAATCTGAATTGCAACCTATGATTGTTTCAGTTGGTGGTTGTATCTTCAGCAGTAGCAAGAAAAACAGCTAACACTCACCCAAACTCAGGTGCAGAACAGAACAGTAATTATGACCCAGTTCTAAAAGACATTGAGCTCCTGCCTTCAAGAAACAAAACATCAGTTTGCCCTGTAAATGTATGGAAACTGATTGTGCTTCTTGTAGGGACAAGGCCAAAGTTTTGAGATAGAAAGTTTCCCCATTTAGGGTTGTTGCTTTCTGCTCATGTATCAGAAATGTTGGATTTAAAAATTACATATTTAACTGGAGAAGAATATTGCATAATCTGGACTAAACTGACAAACAGAGAAACTGAAAAAGATCCCACTGGCAAAGTCACCTGCAAAAAACAAGTTTGTTGATTCAGCCTTAGCCAGAAATTACTTGAGTCCCTATCCAGTATCTTCTCTATGTCATTAGAAAACAAGTCCACCAAAAAGGAGCATTCCTTTTTATTGATTTCCTGGTATTTGGGCTGGAGAGGTGTTTTCACCACCAAAGGCTATCATGGAACATATGCCACATTGTTGTATCCCCTTCAGCAGCTTGCAGCTCCTCAGAGTGATGGATTGCTTCTCAGAATGGCTTCTCATGACCATGGGATGTGTTGTAGATTGATAAGCTTGGCCTTTCTCTCTCTGCTGTCTGCTCTGACTCAGGTCTGAAATGTACATGTCCAAGACTAACTTGAGTTTACCTCTATGGTAACAAAGATAAAACTCAAGACATGCGGCAAGGATGCTGCACTAAATTATTTTGACTGAGCTGAGATTACCTGCCTAGAGTGTCAGTCATGAGCAAGCAAGGAAGTAACCTGAGAAGTGCATTGTTAAAGTATCCAAAGCTGAATTCCAGAGCAGCACTTTTTGAGGCTGAAAAGCGGCAGCCTTGGCATCGAGTGGACTTTGGGAGGTGGAGCCCAAGCAATGATATTACAGTATCCATCAGTCCTGCAATGCTCGAAGGAAGCCATTCTTTACATTTTTAGAGTCAAGGCACCTGACCACTACCACTTTTTTTGAATGTGGCAGCAACTGTTGATGCTACTTCAGCATAGTCCAGTATTTCACTACCGGGTACTGCTGCCTGCAAGTAAAAGTGCCCCATGCACCTGCTGCACAGCCAGCTCAAGAAGGGCAATGGCACATGCACACATTCCCACTGAATTAGGGCTGTGATGAGGAACTGCTTCATGCTGTGTAGCCTTCCCCAATCCAACCCCTTCTATACTCCTCCCAAGAAGATGATGCAACTGTCCCTCACGCCACTTTTTCCAAGGGGAGTATGGAAGGCTCCACACTTGAAAGGGCTACAGCAAAGCCAGCGCTGCTGTAGACTGCTTAGAGCACTAATACAGCAGGGGTGCACAAGGCAGTTTTAACTAGTGGCCACTGCAGCAGCAGCACTTTTCTGACAGCACCCTTAAGGGGAGCTCATGGCAAACTGGGGTGCTGCAGCACACTTGTTGAGAAACATTGCTATAAAGGCACTCAATTGCACAGGAGTTGAGGGTAGTCAATGCCTTGGCTGTGGTCCTCAATATCTGTCTGGTTTTTAGTCTGTTTGTAGTTCCTATACATTTACAGAGTGCCCGTTATGGGCACGTCCACACATGCAGGCATGTGCACTTGCAGCAGCTCAAATATCAGTGGCGTAAATTTATGCCAGAGATTTGTGCCTCAGCACACATGCCTGAACATGCACTTTGGTGCAGCACAAATTATGCCACTTGGGGCAAACTGACCCTGCTGGATCTTCAGCCAGTGGGAGCTAGCGCCTGGGGCCAGTACTTGTGCTGGCTCTGGCAGTATAAAAAGCTGCCCTGACAAACACCTCAGGGCTACTTGCTCTCAGGAGCTTCTGAGGCCCAACCAGTTGGTATCTGAGGACACTAACCCCTTGGACAGCTGAAGCAGCCCTAACCTAGAGTGGCCCCTGCACCCTCTACCCACTGCGGCAGTGTGGCAGTGAGGCTGCTGCCTGACTGTGACCTGCTGCCACCTGCACAGTATGTGGCTCCTTGGATCTGCAGCCCATGGCTGCACGCCTGCCAGACCCAGACAAGGACTGTACGGTCACCTGGTCTGTGGTATGGGCACTGTAACAGACCCTCATGCACTTCTGGGCCAGCTGCCAGTGGGTCATGTCTGAACAATTGGTGTCTGGGCAGCACTACTGTCATTCCTTCTGGTGCCCCCGCCCTGCCATCTGGGCAGTTATCACCTATTAGATGTGCTATTCCAGTGGCCCTCTTTGAACTGTCAAGGCATGTCCTCCTGGCCCCAAATAGCCAGTCAGCCACTCTGTCTGCCCTCCAGCTGAGTCTCTGGTGCTGGCCCTGGGCAGGCTCTTCTGCCTGGGACTCCCCACTTATCTTACCAGAAGAGATCCTGGTGTTCCCTGTTTAAAAATTGCACATTTCTGATCAAACCCCCCACATTTTCTCATTAAAATACGCCAAATCTGTATTCTTCTTTGATGAAAATGAAACACCACCATATATAGAGAGATCAGTTGGACAATGTTTATTGATATATTTACCATGTTATAATGGTAATTTGGAATAGTAATTTGGAAGCCTACCAGTGCCTCTATCATCATAATAAATAAATTCTAAATATCTATAAACTTTGGTGTTTGTTTTTGTTTTTTTTATCATAGAAAAATCAGAACTGACCCTGCCCCTTCGTTCATCAGGATGTGGACACTGAGCAGCACTGATATCCCAGTGCCCTGCCCCTGCCCTTGCCCCTCACACTCAACCCACAACCCCCACTAGTGCCCTTTACTCCTGACCCACAGCCCTTGCCTGCCCCCACCAGTAGAGGGTTTATGGCTAGGTGTAGGGTTTGTGGGAGGTGAGGTTTGTGAGGCGTATGGGGCTTGTGCAGGAGTTTGGAATGGTGTGGGGTTTATGGGTGTGGGGTTTGTGGGGCTGGTTTGGAGGTCTGGGGTTTGTTTCTTACAACATCTCAAACTGCTTCGAGATGCTGCAACAGGCACATGCATGCTCATCTGGATGCACCCTATCATCTGGATGCATCCTGTCTAGTATCTAGACCCTAAAAATGTCTAGTGTTTTTTCTTGGTGTATCACTTCCTAACCTTGACTTTCAATATGATTTTGCAAATATTCTTTTATCAGCCATTTATCAAGCCTTCCAACATAATCATGAAATAGATAAGAATTATTGTTCCCATATTAAAAAAAAAAAATCTGTTTAGTGACTATAAATGTCAGGCCTCTAGCTTAGAACAGATGCATGTCTAGATGCTGCTGCAAAACAAGGATTTAACCTGTGACTTCAGTTTTAAGGAATTGCCCCAGGAAAAATGGAGGTTCCCTCGGCTCTAAAGTAGTGGGCCAATATCACCCTCAAAACTCTGAAAAGCTGAAAAGAGGACCCAGGTAGACCTATGTCCCCATCCCACACCTTGGCCTCAAGATTGTCTTTCCCCACTGGAATGATCGTGGCTTGAGTCAAGAGATTGTTTCATTTAAACATACAAATATTTAAGGATTTTCAGAAGTTTCTCAACTTGCTTCACTCCATCTAGTCTAAACTCCACCTGCATAACTCACAGTGTATTTTCCAGTAGTAGGAAATAGCTTAGGTATTTTGATATTTAGAAGACTAACCTCACTAATTAAGGAAATTATGAGATCCCACTGAACCATGGCACTGGTCAGTAAAGGAAAAGCACTACCTGCTGAGCAGGCCACCTCAGTCAGCTGCGGCTTCTCATGATGTTCCCTCAGTGTTTCAGTGATCGGTTGTTTCCTTCCTTGCCACTTTTTGGATAGATCAGGATGTGTCACTGTGGAGTGACACATTTCTTCTTCATCTATTCCTATTGTCACTACAATCATTATTATTAGATTAGCCATTAATTCTATTTTCTTTTTAATGTATTGGCATAGAGGGTCCTCAAACCAAGGGAACATAAATGTTAGAAGCCATTTCTCCTCACACATCAATGAAATAATAAAACACCATGAACTGAAAGAAGAACACAGGTTTCAGGAACAAATTGCATCTGGAAATTGTATTCATATATCAAAACTAATTATTGCAGCATTTCAGCTCAGTAGCAAATGAGGGTTTTATTAATGGATCTAATTGCAGTTCCATACACTGTAAAAGTTTTCTGTTAATTGGTAACAGAGAGCACAGGGAACAAAATGAAGGCCAGTAACAATGACTGCAAATTTGGTGTTTGTTTCCACATACTAGTCCTCAGGTTTCATTTGGACTTTGGGATTATCTGGAACAGCCTAAAGCACAGACTTGCATTAGAAATTGAAGGACCTTCCATCTAAGAATCTTATCCTGCAGGGACCCTAATTAGGCAGGCCAGCCTTGGCCAAGTACTGTCAGGGACTCTGAGCAGGCAGGCCAGCCTAGGCCAAGTACCTCCATAACCACACATGCAACAAGCCTTGGGTTAATGAATTCTACCCAGGTTTATAAACAGTGAACAACTTGATTGCCTGCTGGGAGCACTGCCTGGCCATTTAGCACCAGTGGAGCTGAAGGTTTCCAGGCTAGTAAACAGTTCTGACTTAGTCTGCTGTGGCAAGCCTCCTGACACTTGAGCTCTCTGGTCTTCCTGGGTTCTGACTCTGGTTTTTGGATTTTGGCTTTCGATTGCCCCTATATGTGTTCTGGTTCTCGACTCCCAGTTTGGGTTTATGTTTGGCTTTTGATCTGTGGTTTCCTCTACCTTGCCCTTGCCCTTCCCCACACCCCTGGACTTGGTAGTTCAACTTCTGGCCTTCTGATTCTGGAGGTATTTAAGAGGAGACTGGAAAAACACCTGGCTGGGGTCATCTGACCTCAGCACTCTTTCCTGCCCAGGGCAGGGGGTTAGACTCAATGATCTAATAGGTCCCTTCTGACCCTAAAATTTATGAACTCTATGAATTCTACCACCCCATCTTATATTGTATAAATGCTGCTCTAGTTTCTCCCTCTGGATCTGGTAATTAGCCCTGGAACCTTCGTTCCTCCCTCAGAGACCTGATTCCCACAACAGATTACCCATGTCATTACCCATCAGAGTAATTCAGTCATTTGTTGACCAAGAACCTGAACTATGGTCAGCTACTGGCAGCCAGAACAAACTTGTAGAAAAAACAGCTTGCTGCAGTCAGAGGACCTTTCAGTGGTGTCACAATAATGGAATGAGTGACTGAGCCCTCAGTATGAATAAGAACTCACCAGATCTCTTTCTTGTCATACTTAAACCAATAGGATTGTTCACCTCAATGAGGGAAACATGACCAGGCCCTAAATCTAGCATCATTCACACAACTTGGTGGCATAAAACCTTTCAAATGAGTCCGTCCCAACTGTGTTATAATGTGGAATTATTTACTTTGGAATCCACAGAAATTAGAAATAAGAAAGGCCTGAAATGTCAACCAATTCACTCACACTTGTGGCCAGGAAGTGCAGAATGCCCCTTCTAGTTCATTCCCCAGACTTTTGTCTAGACCAGCTTAAAATGATCCCAAGTATTACCACCATTTTCTTTAGGACACTATGCCACAACCTAATGAAACTTAGTTTTGATGTGTTTGTGTGTGCCTATGCTGCTACCTTTCCACCCCAAGTAGAGCCATCTCTGTGTGTTACCTACTGAACCAGAAGTAGCAGAGACAATCTTTCAGGTGCTGCTCCCAAGCTAATTAGCTCTGCCTTTTACAAATATATGGGCAGTTTTGAAGTAAGAGAAAATGCAAAAGAGTGCCTGAAGGTGGTTCCTCTTACCTGGTGAGCTGAATGCTAAAATCACTAAGTTAGTGATGAAGTCTCAGCTGAGCATTATGGCTGAAGACAGAACAACATTAGAGTTGGTGATACAATGGTAGGATGGTGGCCATCACCCAGCAGTCCTAGAGCAGCAGCTATTAAAAGCTGAACTAGATGGTGGTGACTGAACCAGACAGGCAGAAAGCAAGAGAAGACATAATAAAGACAATGGTGGAGAATCAAGATGGTGGTCACTTGGGAGAGCAGACAGCAGTGAAATGATGAGAGAGGCAACAGAACAGCAGGCAAGGCAGTTTTAGGTTTAGGGTATGTCTGTACCACATCCTGTCATGCTGTGCTGAGGCTCTCTCTATCTGTACCTTATGTGCTAGATTCTGAACTGACAGTGCACACAGGGTCCCCACGGACAGGGCAGGGGGATTTAGCTTTCCTAAGTAAGGATCTGATGTGGTTTTGTTTTGTAATGTTAATATTGTTACTGCCAACAATAGAAGGTAGAAGGATTGCATTTCTTAAAAATCTAGCAAACCCCCATCCTTTCAACCTAGTACATATGTGAGACCTCTTAATGTATTTCTCTGTCCTCCAGCAAAAACATATACAATTGTTTATACATTTATGAGAGACCAAGGTTACAGCTCTTTCTGTCATAAGCAAGCAAAAGGAGGATGCCAGGTCATTGTTTTCAGCAGCACTTGACCCATTAGTGTGTCTCACTTTCCCATGGTAAAAAAAGGAGGCTACATGGTTTAAAAGCTGTCAGGTAGGCTGCAAAGGGTAAATCAACAGTTGTCAATTGCTTTGCAAGCCTCCAAAGAAAGTAACTAGAGAAAGACAAAGGATGATCATCGTAATGATGGCTATTACATTATCATCACCTCCCTGGGATGGCTCCTGGGCTGTGCCTATACTGGGAAACATGTTCTTCCCCCACATAACAGACACACATTATAAATTAAGGAGGATGTATGTCAGGAAGCTGACTTTCTTTTCTTCTAGCTTACTCTGACTCTCACACTCTCCTTGAAATGGCCCAAGGGTTTTGGCAGTAGATCTGCTTCTTTCTTTTCTGGATATTAATTAAGGAGCTCAATTTCCTATTAATTTATTATAATAAAATATCCAGACTAACTTCCTCTACCCTGCTGAGGCCAATAAAAGGAGCTGAGGTGTCATTTAGACTCAGTCCCAGGCTCCATGTGAATTTGATTGAGCCACTGGTGCTATATATATATAGCCCTGCTTTCTGCCTGCCCTTGTAATAAACACTTGTTCTTAGGAGCCAAGCCACTTCTACATGAGACACTGACGTTGCATGGCAGGAAGTGTGATGCAACGCTACTTTGAAGTAGTAATGAGCTACTGCGCAGTCAGCATCACCTATAAGCCATTTGTTGACGCTGATGTGCAGTAACTCCAGTTACTGCACGGTCATTTAGTACTTGTTTATATAAGTACTACAAGAGTTTATACAAGTTTTTTATACAAGTTTTTAAAAGAGTGTGCTGTTTCAGAATAGTGGTTAGACTATGATCATTGTAAAGCACTTTTAAGAGCAGCTAATACCTTATGGAAAATATGTGAGGCAGTTTTAACCTTGAAGGGAATAATATTGCTGACACAGTGAATTCACAACCAGGAGAGTTTTGCATCTGGATTGTTAGACAAACTCCACAGTCAGCTACACAGATACCAAAGGGCTCACACTGAGAAGTGATTTTTGCCCTAGATTGCTAGTTTCCTTTCCTTGATTTTTTTAATTACTATGTACATCTCCTGAAGAGAGGGCTCTTTGCTGCATAAGAGTTTACAGGTGATGTATTTCTCTGCTGCAAGCAAAAACTTTTACCTAGAGTACCACAACCCCCTGTTTATTGCAGACAAAAAAGAAGCAGGGCACCTTACCACTCTGACCTGCTAATATTTTATGTCTTTTTTGGACTGGTGTACATAACAATGCAAACTGCAAGGCAATGGAAAAATCAAATTTAAAAAATAAAAATATTCTGTATTTGCAGGATCCAAAGGGGTAAAGCAATAATAATCCAGATTAATGTGGCATTTTTCATGCTAACAATCTTAACACAATTTTTAGACTGTATACAGCAATCATAGAACACAGGACTATAAGACTGGAAAGGACTTCCTAAATCACAGCGGTCCCCTGGTAACTTGGGCAACTATGTCATATAATCCCTTTCATAAATCCTATTACTTACCAATGAATTGCAGCAACCTCTTGGGAGAACACTGCAGATATTCAACAGTACATAGAAAAACACACAAGCTATTTAGAAATGAAGCAACCAACCTCCCTGAATTTTCCAGGACAGTCCTGGATTTCAGTGCTCTGTCTTAGTATACTTGAAAATCCTCAATAGGGAGATTTTTGTCCTGAATTTGAAAAAAGCCCCTGATCAGCTGACCTTCCCCTTCTACCCCAAATATTCTCATGGTGCAAGACAGCATAGTTGAAGGAAGGAGGAAGGAGTCAGAAGGAACCTGAGCAGATAATCAAGTCTGACCCCCTGCCATGGGCAGAAGTGAATGCTAGAATCAAATGAACCCAGCTATGTGGCTATCCAGCCTCCTTTTAAAGACCCCCAGGTAGGAGCGAGCCCCACTTCCCTTGAAAGTTGGTTCCAGATCCTAGCCGCCTATGCATCTGGATGCATCTACTCAGGGTACACCACAACATGGCTTGGCACCACTTGGATGTGGCCATATTGCTTCTGGGTTCAGAAAATAGCAATGGTCAACACATATTCATGTGGTGCTGCATTCAGGCACATTTTAGCTCTGCCTTTCAATAGAATTTCATTGCCATGTTAATGTGGCCCTGTGGAGAACAGAGCTGTTTAGTGCCTTACAGTGCTTCATGAATGCAGCTACAGTAAACAGAACCAAAACTACTGTGAACTACTTCCAATTGCAGAGGTCTGAGGAGGACCTGAGACTGCCTCAGAGATTGTCCCTTGAAAGTTGTTCCTTGGAAGTTGATGCTGTTCCAACTACAAAAGTGGTGCCGATCTTCAAGAAAGGGAGAAAAGAAGACCCAGGAAACTACAGGGCAATCAGTCTGACCTCAATCCCTGAGAAAATCTTGGGAAAATTATCAAAAAAACTGTTCTTGACAGGCTAACAGAAGGCAACACCCTGAGGGATAGCCGCCATGGGTTTGTTGCAGGTAGGTCTTGCCTGACCAATCTCATTTCCTTCTATGACCAGGTAATGTATCACCTGGACAAAAGGGAACAGATTTATGTCATATATCTGGACTTTAAAAAAGCCCGGTGTCCCATGATGTCCTCATGGAAAATTTGGGCAACTGAGGCCTCAGCTACTCCGCAGTCCCATGGCTGGGGAACTGACCCAAGGTCAGACCCAGAGAGTGGTAGTTGACAGAAACAAATCAACATGACACTTGGTGGCTAGTGGTGTCCCCCAGTGCCCTGTTCTGGGACTTGTACTCTTTAATGTCTTTATAAATGATCTGGACTCTGGTGTTAGAAACAGACCGGCTAAGTTTGCTAATGACACCAAACTTTGGGGAAGTCTCCACACTTGAGGATAGGTTGGTGATCCAGACCAACCTCGATAGGCTTGCAAGGTGGGCAGATGAAAACCTGATGGCATTCAATATGGAGAAATACAAGGTGCTCTACCTCAAGGGAAAAAAAACCTCACATCACATGTATAGGCTCAGCAATGCAATTGGGACCGAAAGAGACTTGGGGGTCATGACCACAAGATGAACATAAGCCACCAATGCAATACCGCAGCCGGCAAACTGAACAAAAGTCTGACTTGCATCTACAAGTGCATCTTGAGCAAGACCCGGGATATCATCTTCATGCTGTACTCGGCCTTGGTGAGGCCATAGCTGGAGTACTGCATCCAATTCTGGGCTCCACAATTCAGGAATGACATGAAGAAGCTTAAAAGAGTCCAGAGGAGAGCTACACGCATGATCAGAGAGTAAGACAACAGGCCTTATGAGGAGAGGCTATGAGGAGAGGCTGAGAGCTGTGGGACTCTTCAGCCTGGGGCAGCGCAGGTTCAGGGGTGACTTGATGGCAGCCTATAAATATATAAGGGATGTGCATTAGGGGATATAGGGGAATGCTTCTTCACCAGAAGACCCCAAGAGATGGTCCAATGGTCACAAACTCCTGCAAGACTGTTTTAGGCTTGGCATAAGGAAAAACTTTTTCACTGTCTGAGCCTCCAAGGCCTGGAACAGACTCCCCCCTCTTCCCCCAGAGGTGATGCAAGCACTTACTCAGGACACTTTTAAGAAACATTTGGATGCTTATCTTGCTGGGATCCTTTGATCCTTGGGCAGGGGGCAGGGGGCTGGACTCTATTATCTTACAAGGTCCCTTCCAGCCCTAATGTCAATTAAATCAATGAAGTCTGTGAAATCTATGAGTTTTTAGTAGTAAGGGTCTGGTTTCAGACCTGATTCCACACTTGCTTTCAGTACAGGTTGGGGAAAAGTGTCAAATTTATTTTCGATCTATCTCTTTTAAAAAGCTAAAACTTAATTATATGAACTGTGATTTGATCTGCATGTTGGCAGCTCTCAAAAAGTGTCACAGGGTTTTGAGTAATTAAGACCTATTTTATACATCACCTGAAACATACTTAATATTATGTTAGACTGCATTTATTCTTGGCTCCAGGAAAGATTAATCAATGGAGGGAAGGGAGAATAAAATAAATCCTTAGTTCCTGCTTGTATGGGAAATCAAATGCATTCATCTGTCATGCAGAGTTTTAAGAAATCCACATCTTTCCCAGAAACAGAAACTTCTGTTTAGTTTGCTGCTCAAGCTTTTAATTTTGCCTTATGGCTTTTCAAGTTGTGTATAAATAATCCATTTCCACTGGAAATGGCTCCTCTAAGGCCTGAACTCAATGGCATGGGAAGGGGATTAGCTGGAGTGGCTCACTGGGGCTGATAAGACTAATGAGGAAACAGTTTGCATTGTGCATTTTTATAGCAAGTGCCTTGCCTTTTAACTTTTGGTGTTTTCTTGCCAGTGGCCAATATTTGTGTCTGCATTCTCATAAGGGAAGCATAGTCTCTCATCCAAAGCTTCTCATGGTAGAGTGTATATGCATTATTAGGTGCACTGTAAGCAATAAATAATCATGGCATTTGAACCCAGGCCAGAAGCAGCTGCTGAGAGCTGATTGTTCCCAAAGCAGAGTGTTACCAGATTTGCCCATCACTTTGGGGTGCACTTATTTATTAGGGATACGTTTCTAGGGTTTTTATAATTATATCAATATGCTGCTTGTGTACTGGTGTTTCTATATGGAGCTGTATCTCTCCCTTCTGCAAGTCCTTACCCCTAATGAAGTTATCTTGCAGGACTCAGCTCAATGGGGCTGGGTTCCTCCAACCACCATATCAGTCACATACATACAGATCAGTCACAACACACACAGATTAACGTAACACACCTGACCAAGTTGGGTTGATCAGCATGGACAGGCTAACACCTTTATATGTCAGGAATCAGTTCATTAAGGTAACAATAAAATGCAGTCAGCACAAGCACACAGGTAAACAGAATGCCTCTGAATCCAGTTGGGTGTCCAGCTGACACCCTAATGTGCCAGCATTCAGTTAATTAGGGCACGTCTGACCCAAACTGGGTCAACCAGCCCATACAAGCTGATCCCCTTATGTGTCTTAAACTCAGCACGTCCCAATATTTGGCCTAACTGTCCTAGTAGTGGTAGCCTCTTGATGAGCAAACCCTAGTATTTTTAGGGTTCACAGGGATCTTTAGCTTAGGTAAAAGAAACATTGCTGCAGAGCAAGTGGGGAAGGGGAAGTAGAGAAGGAAAAATATACCCAGTTACCACCAGTTTGACTATAAAAGTTATTTATTGCTAAGTATATGACATTTATATAATATAATACTATTTATAGTAGTAATAGACATGCAAGGGAAAACAAACAAAAACAATTAAAATATTACCCTGGTTTCATTGAGTAGTCGGGAAACCTAACTTAAGTTTAACTAATACAATTTAGGTTCAGAAATCTATGCCTAGAGAGAAAAAAGAGAAAGAGAGAGAGCCAGAGCTGGGATCTCACCTTTCCAAAGCACTCGGTTTGTTTGCTGACAGGTAAAGTTCTTAGCACCATCATCGAAGGTTAAACAGATGACAGAAAGAGATGATCTGTTTCTTCCAGCTTCTCGAGAACAACAGTGGATGGTGTCAGAGAGATTTTTCCCTCTTGAAGCACACTGTTTGCTGCTTTTACAGCTTTTTATACCCTTAGTCCAGTCTCTTCAAAGCATTCTTTTAATTGTGTAAATAATTATCTTTTCTATTGACAAGGGGTTATCTGGTTTGGAACACATCAAGAAACTGGTTAACAACCAGGAAAAACATAAGGTTTTAAGGAGTAACCAGACACTTAGGAGCCAGCTTGAAATTCTTATGAATAGAAGATATACTGGATGTTGTATATGTTTCTTCTCAGATGGCTTAGCTATGCTTGAAGCATCAAGGTTTTGTATTTTACCTGTTGTAAATAAGCCTCAGTTTAGCATGACATCCAGATCTTACTTAAAGGGATTGATTACTTGGAGTGTTCATAAGCTTTGTGGGGAGGACTCCCACCAGTTATCCTGGGAAAACTATGACAGCATTTGTCGTCAGGGCTCCAACAGGCTGGACATTGTGATGAACCCTTAACCATTGTTCAACTGTTGCCCATACCCCCTCTGGCTTGGTTTCTTGACTCAGCATTCCCTAACCTGGCAACCGAGTTTTAGTCAATCAAGTTTCAATAGGCTTCCCAGACTGGGACTGGGGAGTGTATGGCCCAAGATGCCTATTAAACTTTCTTTCTACTTAGTTCTGGTTAGAGGAGGTATGTGTGTGTTGGGGGGGGATTGGGGAAATGAAAAAGTCCTTTGTAAGTCCAGAAACCTGGGTGCCAGGCCTCCTTCAGGAAGACAGAGCTGACAGGTAACAACACTTAGTTACAAGAGGAACCTAAACAAAGCAGAAATATTAGTAAATCTAGTCATTTAGATCAGACTAATTCACAGGTCTAATCTCTCTGGTGGAACTGAGGCACATCCAGACCTAGTGTGGTAAACAGGTGAAAGTTGACAGAGATGTTCTTGATTCCTACGGTGACCAGTAGGCATCTCCACCCAGTACAAACAAGGGGTATTTGCCCTAGCCTAAACAGTGCCTTGGACCCCTGGATCTGGTATCCAAACTTCTTGCAGCCGTGAAAGAGCAGGTACATGTCTTGAAGCATGCCTGGTGTCGTAGTTTGGTCTCTTACAGTCCTTTATTTGTTTTTCTTTCTCACAGAATTCCTGTGGATTGACAAGTTTTGGAACCAAGCCATTGATCATACTTGGGAGGGTTGTACAGAGTCGACAACTCAGCTGAACTCTACCCATGCTCCAATTGCACTGAGTGGTAGATCAAAAGTGCCTTATAGAGAGATTCATTCTTCTGGAGCAAATTCTTCACAGTCCACACCACATGTTATGCTTCTCCATTACTATGGGGGAAATGTGGACTGCTGGTGACATGTTGAAAGTCATACTGGGCTGCAAACTGCTTAAACTCAGCTCCAGAAAATGATCAGTTAATGCTTTTATCACTGTAGCATATTGCTTTTTCTCTACATTTGTAAGAGGCAGTAACAGCAGAATTTCATCAACCCAATCTCCCATAGAGTAGATAAGAGTACTCAGTTGGTAAGTTTCCGACCGTTTGTCCAGTCCCAACACTTACCTCAAGTGATTAAAACACCTGATCCACGAAGGCCACTTTTCAGGGGATTGGAAATCAAACTGTTCTGATTGTGCCACTTTGAGTGCCTGCACAGTCTCTGTAGCCAACCTCAGCACTGTACTGGGCTCTGCTGCAGGTAGAGGTGCCTAGCTCTGCTCTGCGCTGGATCTAGCTGCTGCTAGAGTCAGATCCATCAGCTGGGAATCACCCGTTTGATTTCCTGTTGGTGGCAGGATTCGCCATTACTGACACCACCTGTTATTCTGGATCTTAGGAAAAGGTAGGGAGACTCCTTGTTCTCATTAAGCCTTTATTGTAACAACTAACCTCTGACCACAGATGGTTGACCAACCACTTCCTCTGGATGACTTCACTCCTTAGTAAGGGAGTTAAACCTTACTACTACAGAGGGGAAGGGAGGGCAGTATATATACCAGACTGGCCAAAGTGAGCACCATATGCAATGCAGGTCCCAGAGTAGGCATTATATGCACTGGAGCTGGTATGTGGGGTATGGGGGCAAGGGAACCTGTGGACTTGATCTGACCTGTGGACTGGCCCTGTGCCACTCATCCAGATTGCCTACAGAGTCGGTTGAATTTGACACCTCTGAAGTAAATCGTACTGCAACCAAGGGAACATCATCACATTTCAGTACAGTGAGTGCTTACTCACAGTGCAGTAGCAGCAAGCACTACAAAGCATGTTAACTAAATCCACCTTATCTCTCTTGCCAGCTTTCCTCCTCCCCGTTCCCATTCCCACTGAACAGACATTAATTGAAAATTATGTTTTCAATTTGAAACCTTTTTCTAATTCAGTCTTGTTTAGAAGCATGTAAGGATCCTGTGGTTTGTTGTACTTCCAAAGTGCTTTGCATGAACTCCCTGGGTAAGCCAACAATGGGCACTGTCAGTATTCTACCAGCTGACAAGGGTTTCTACTCTATGCAGAATATTCATACGCTCCAAGGAACACAGATTCAAAAGGATGCAAGAGAGCAGCAGAGTTATAGCATAAAAGGGGAGAGGCTATGAGGCCTGTTTCTCTCTGTGCTTTTATGAACTCCCTACTGAAAAGAACTCACCCACCCTGGTCTCTGCCTAGTCCACTACAAAGTCACTGGGGCTTGATAGGTAAGAGTGTTCTTTGAAGCACAGGATTGCTAGTTCAGTTTGTTGTTACTAGTCATAAATACATACTTCCTTTTAGGCATCATATATATATATATGTATGTATGTATGTATGTGTGCACCATGTTGCATAATCTAGCATGTACTCACACAAAAGATTCATAAACTGACTGGAAAATGATGCTGACTTTATGGCATGTTATACCTGAGTTGAAAATACCTAAGTTCACACTGCAGATGATGATAACCTTCTTCCCTTTTAAAAGGCCTTGATCTCTCACCAATTAGCCTATATTTTCTTCTGTTAATTGTTTGTTCCCTACTCTTTTCTGCAGTGTCACAGACCTCCACACTGCTTTTAATCATCACTGTGCTTGCTTCCTCTTTCAGACCTGATAAGCAATGTGTCACATTTAAAAATGTTTCTAAGTCTATCCTAACCATACAATAAAAGATATTATCCACAAAAATTCTTGCTTTGCATAGTTCCTGGACCATTATGGCTACATCATTCCAACACTACTCACACACACTTAAGCATTGTGTGATATATTAGTACACACAGCACAAATGATGAACACAGCAAATGTCACACATACCTAAGGTCCCTTCCAGCCCTACTTCTCTATGATTCTGTGTACATATCAGAGCATCATGAGGCATCTGAAGACATTTTCCCCATTCTCCCACAGATATGATATCATTCATATACCCTCAAATGAATTGTATTGCAAACATGCCTACATATTGTTCACTTTCACTCTATGAATCTCATCGTATATGCACCTATTTGTGGACTGCCTCGTACATTAATGTCTACATGTCACATGTATGCATCAGAATAGGTATATATTCCAACCTACTGCAGCATGTATGGATGCACCAAAGATCACTGTTGGCACAGTTGTATACCTGTATATATCATATTGTACTCACATCACACAAACAACTGCATTGTAAATGCAGTCACCCTTTAACAAATCTGCATGTCTTATCATACTCAGGCATCAATCCATTTGACAACACATGTGCCCTCGGGCCCCGGGAGAGGCATGTCTGGGCCAGGGGTTAGTGAGGAGCTAGTTAGGGAACTACTGGAGAGGCTGGACGTGTTCAAGTCCGCCGGTCC
>JAGPOW010000304.1:76512330-76522832 GCA_030014935.1 Caiman crocodilus | reverse complement strand
ATCTGACCCCGGTGCTCTTTCCTGCCAAGGCAGGGGGTCGGACTAGATGATCTGCCCAGGTCCCTTCCGACTCTAGATACTATGATACTATGATACATTTGATATATGCAAATACACCTATTTTTCTAATGTAATGCAATAACAAGGAAAGTACTGATATAATACAAGTGTTGAGGGAGATGTCAAGAAGGTGGTTAGTTAAGAAGGTCCAGCAGTTGTCTGCCTAAACACTCAGATGGGCCTGAAGTCTGGCCCACCCTTAAACATTTGGCTGTACTGATTAGGACCCTGAAAAAATAACAGCCTTAGGCAGCATCAGCAATAACTCCCTTGCAGATGCAGCTATACAACAAAAAAGTCCTCTTTCTAAAAGAGGTTCCTTAAATTTGGAAAACTGGTATAGGTATCCCAGCAAAAGAACTGTTTTGCCAATATAAGCTGTGTTCCCCCTAGAAGGGTTTACCAGTAAATACTTAAAATAGAAGAGCTATACAAGAAAACACTCCCTAATATAGACATTAGGGTTGTATGAAGCTCCGGGTGCTGATTCAGTTCAGAGGAGATTCAGGCTGATTTGGTGGCCAAATCTCCAAATCCAAATTGAATCAGGAGACCAACAAAAAGTTCCAAATAGATTCGAAGCTCTCCAAATTGAGTCAGAAAAGATTTGGAGAGCTTTGGAGATATTCAGAAATTCGGGCACTCCCCACTCACTGCCACGGGGAGCTGCACCTGGACTCCCTGATGGTGAGTGGTGGGGGCCTGGAGGAGGGGGGAAGGGACCATGGGGGAACCCCTGCCAGGCCCTATCCCCTGCCTGCTTCCTCAGCACCCTGGGCAACCCCTAACTCCCACTCACTCTCTCAGACCTGTCAATGGCTGCCCTGCCTGGCCCCAGCCCCATCTCCAGCATCCTGACTCTTTAAAAAAAGAGCAGTGGCTACTGGGACTTCTGAGGGATCATGACAGAGCCCCCCACACAGCATGGGGCAGTGAGGGGCAGCAGGGATCACTCCCCCCACCTGGCAGGAGCCCATGAGTGTGGAGCTTTTTTTGTTTTTTGTAGAGTTGAAGAGCCAGGATGCTAGGGCTGGGAGAGCGAGTGGGAGATGGGGACTCATAGTATGCCAGTTGGGGTCAGTGGGGGTCGGTAAGTGTAGAAGTGTGGGGCTTTTCTTTTTTTAAAGAGCTGGGACGCTGGGGCCGGGTGAGGCAGCCTTTGATGGGGCTGGGAAAGCAGGTGGGAGATGGGGCCTGTTTGATGTGAAAATACGGTGATTTGGCGCCAGCTGAATCAATTCAGGACAGTGATTTGAATCACTGAATTGAATCACTGTCCCCCAAATTGGCCCAAATCCGAAGTGAATACTAGCTGCTTTGCACAGGTCTAATACATATGACCTGAATATGCTTAGATTTCTAGAAATACCTACTTCACATTAAGTAGCATGGGAGACAGCTCTCTAGGCAGTAGCACTACTGAGAAGAATTGCGGAGGAGTTTGGTAGATAACAGACTCAGCATGAGTCAACAATATGATGACAAATTCAGCAAATGCAGTTTTGGATCGCACTAACAGGAGGAGTATTGTATGTAAGACACAGGAGACGATACCATTCGGCATTGCTTAGTCTGTAGCTGGAGTACTGCATGCACTTTTGGTTTCTGCATTTTAAGAAAGATGTAGAGAAACTGGACAGGATCAAGAGACAAGCAATAACGATAAAGGAGTTAGGATGCAAGGTGTATGAGGAAAGGTTGGGAGAATTATGTACTGGGCCATCCCTAGGGGGTAGTGTATTGGGGCAACTACCCTAGGCCCCTTGCTTTGGGGGACCCTGTGGAGCTGGTGGGAGCAGCCACAGCCCCTCCTGCAGGGCCCACCTAGTGCTGGTGACTCTGCACCACTGCCACTGGCTTCGTGTCCAGCCACTCGCCACCCTCCCCCATCCCCTCACCTCTGCTCCCACCAGCTTCTTTATGTCTGGGCCCCACACAAGCTGATTTGCCCTGGGCCCTGCACCCTGCTAGGATTGTCTCTGACTAGGTATATTAGTTTGGAGAAAAAGAGATTAAGAAGTGGGGGCACTATAGCAGTTTTCAAATATTTGAAAGACTATCCAGGAAAATTCTAGAACCTCATTTAGTGGAAGTTTCAAGAAGCTGGATAAGCATTTGTCTGGGATGGTTTTACAAATAGTACCTGAGCAAAATAGGATTAATTTCTGCCACTGATTGGAGTAGAGGACCCTTACAGTTCTACGACCTGCTAGTGATATAAAGTGATATTACCTACTTGAAATTTAGTCTACACAAAATGTGGACTAGTCTTGTAACAGGGAACCCTAGCCCTGTTACTAGAAAGTAGGCTGTCCCCTTTAAGACCCGAACTTTATGGGCACAGCCTGCTGGTATGTAGGGGTTAAAAGCTGGCCCTGCCAGCTGATTAGGTGACTAGAAGAGGGCAGGCCAGAACTATAAAAACCCTGGGCTGAGCTAGCCAAAAGGGGCTTGGCTACAGAGAAGGTGGACTCCTGATGATTCCCAGAAAAGATGCGTGAGCCCTACAAGGAGCACAGCAGATGGTGGGAAGGAGAAGCACAGAGCCATGGAAAACTATGGCTAAAATTAAGGATGGCAGTGAACTAGCAGACTGCCATACTTAACTTTATCTTGGTTATAGCCCAGGGGTTTACTATTTGTGTTTGATTAGAATTATGGTGGTTTGTGGTAGAGGCTGTAAGGGAGGAGAAGGCCTCATTAGCATCCACAGGGTGCCACTGTAGGGCTAGAGAGCCCTGGGGCATAGCAGGGGAAACTATGCAGGGCACAGAGCCCAGAGTGTAGTGATGACCCAATATCAGGTCTTACCTAGTGGGCCAAGGCTGAGACACCTACTTAGAGAAAAAGGGGCAAAGTCAGGGAAGGCTGATGCCCCAACAACCCCAGAGCCACAGGGGCGCAGTGTTAAGGGATTGGTGAGCCTGGTGCCCTAGTGCAAAAGGACTAGGAGCCCAGAGTGGATTGTGGAGCTAGAGCCTTGAAGTCGGGTCCTAACCAGTGGGCCAAGGCTGGTAGACCCAGCTACAGTGATGGAAGGCAGAGGCTGAAAAGGCTGAAACCCCAGGAAAGGGACACCAAACTTACAACATCTGCGAGGCATGGGGCACATGTAGGGATGGTCAGAGCATGCAAGGACAAGCCCTAGTCATAAGAGCATACAATGGGCAGTCTCCCACTTGTAGGAACAACTAAACAATTTTTACATCAAGATGTGGAAGACGAGTAAAGTGGGCTGCAAGCCCAGAAACAGGAGGGAAGTATCAAAAGATTTCAAGGGTGCCCCTCACAGGCCACTAGAATGTTGCTGGGGATGGTAACCTGTTACATTGGTACATTGGCCAGGAATCTTCCTACACGGCGTACCCTAAGATGGTGGCTTGCCTGAATGAAAGAAAGAACCCTTGGGTCCAAAGAGAAGTCAGGAAAGCCTGTGCAGATGCTAGCCTCAGTTCTGGAGGCACAGCAACAAGCATTGGGAGTGCTGCACCAAGTAGTCCAAAGTCTGCAGGAGCAAACTGAAAGACAACAGGTGTTGTTGGAGAGGATGGTGGGAGGCATACAACCACAACAACATAATTGACTCCAAGATGAACATGAGCCAGCAGTGTAACAAGGCCATCAACAAAGCTAATCGCACCTTGTCGTGCATTAGCAGATACATGACTAATAGATCAAAGGAGGTGATGCTTCCCTTCTGTGCGGCGCTGGTCAGGCCGCAGTTGGAGTAGTGTGTCCAGTTTTGGGCGCCACATTTCAAAAGGGACGCAGGGAATCTCGAGAGGGTCCAGAGGAGGGCCACTCTCATGATTAATTGCCCTCATGATAGACCCTTTGGGGGGAGGTTGAGAGAGCTGAATCTCTTCAGCCTTCACAAGAAACAGCTGAGAGGAGATCTTGTGGCCACCTATAAATTTATTAGGGGAGGTCAATGAGGAATAGGGGAAGTGCTGTTTACTAAGGTGCCCCAAGGAGTGACTAGGAATAACGGGTGTAAACTAGTTGAGAGTAGATTTAGGTTAGATATTAGGAAGAAAATTTTCACAGTAAGGGTGGCCAGGATCTGGAATGGGCTTCCAAGAGAGGTGGTGCTATCACCTAGCTTGAAGATCTTCAAGAAGAGGCTAGATAGTCACCTGGCTGGGGTCATATGACCTCGATCCTGTTTCCTGTCGGGGCAGGGTTCGGACACAATAAGCCATTGTGGTCCCTTCTGACTCTACAATCTATGAATCAATGAATCTATGAAACAAGCACCCCGAGAGAGGATTTGTGGTTACAGGGCCAGGGTTCATTCTGAGCTGGGAGAGGAGCAGCCTGCACTGACAGTGGACATGAGGCTTGGGAGACTGGAAGATACATGCTATGCTGGACTCAGGCTCATTGCACACAATAGTGCAGAGAGCTGTGTTACTAGGAAGAGAGAGGGAAGTAGCAGATCAGATAATTGCTTGATGCTGGTGTGGGGAGTCCCGAAGACATAAAAGAGTGTGGGTCATTTTGCAAGTAGGTGAGAATACCCACCGGATGTTAGTCACGGTAGCTGAGGACTTACCCTATCTAATGATGCTAGGATGTGACTGGCCGGGGTTATTGATAGTGATAGCCCATGAGAAACAGAAAGAGGAAGCTGCAAGGCATAATTTGAGATGGGTGAGGAAGATTAGAGGAGCCCCACTGCTGCCACGTTCAGGCTGGAGGGAAAGCCTCTGAAGAGGAGTCAGAGGTGGAAGAAGGCCCCAGCTGGAGGCCACTGGAAGTAAGAATCCAAAGATGTAAGGCATCAGAGGCTGAGGCTGTACTTGAGGATGATCATATGGTTGAGGGCTTTCGCCAGCAATGCTAAACAACTTCCTTCAGAGGAAGAAGTAGAACAGGAGGTGGATGTTGCCATCTTGTGGGAGGACAAGCATTTCCAATTGCAACAGAGCCGACAGGAAGGATTTCAGTTGCATTCCAGGAACATCTAGCTTGGCAGAATGGGGAGGTGCTGCGACCAGAACTGATGAAGACAACCCTGAGATCTGAGGTGAGGAATTATCTCTGTATAATACAGAGCCGAGCGAGGAAGGCCGAAGGAGAAGTAGTGCAATTGCTGATACCTTGGCAATGCCAAAGGTAGCTCATGAACTCCCTATGGGCAGACTTGGGGAGGGACAAAATAGAAGCTTCCATTTAGGAAAGATTTTTTTGGCCAGGATTACTACAGGAAGTAGCGAGTTACTGCACTTCATGTCCCGCATGCCAAAAAGTAAACCCTAGTCATTCTCCAAAAGCTCCATTAGTGCTTTTGGGCTCTGTAAGCCTCATCCAATAAGACATTTTCTTTTGGCAAGCCAGTGCCATTTTCTGTTACCAGCTAAACAGTGCTCCATGCTTCAGTGCTGGCAATTGCAAGAGACTGGTGGAGAAGTATTTCACAATTTACCAACCTATGACTTTGGCTTTTTAAATCCATTGTGCTACCAAGTAGTTTTTACAGCAGTTAGGGGCATAGCAGTAGGATGAGGAAAAGGAGGTAGAGAACAGTATCGACCAGCTTGTTGTGAAGAAACTTTCCTTGCATCGGGTTTACCCAGCTCAACACACTTCTGGGCTCATGTGGGAAGCATCAACTTGTGGGAAAAGTTTCTGCTGCAGACATGGCATGACCAGAGGTAGCTTCAGAATTCCAGGATGACAAGGATATCGATGCAAAAAATCACCCAGAACTGCAGTGGTAGCACACCAACTTGAAGAACTCCTTAAACATTCAAAAACAAGTAGCAAGCATCTGAAAGCTAACCATCCTCAATTGCTACTGGTCAGGAGCTGACCCATTTGGTATGAGTAGATTAATCAATAGGCTGCTGCAACAGAGATTGTAAAACCTGAAGTGTTCAGTACAGGTTTCCCTCACTTTATTCTGGTTCTGTATGTGTGAATTCGCTCCTATGCAATGACCCTTTTTATACCAAAAATTTGTTATGTGCAAGCTAAATTCACTCTTATGTGATCAGTGCGGTGGAAGCCTGCAGTTAGCTGTTTTGTGCGGTGCATTGTGGGAGTGATGCACACCAAAATATAGTCTCCTTTGTGGATCTGTGATCCTTGCTTGTTGCCTGCAACACGTGCTTTTGTGGTTGCCATCCCCATTATGGTAACATTCATCATCACCCTGTGCTTGTATGCACTGTTTGCTGCTGGTGAGTACCAAAACTGTCTTGTAAAAGTGGTAGAAATGGGTCTGGGGGTCAGTACAGTCAAGGTCTTGGAAAATTTCCCTATTTGTTACATTGTAAAGTGGGCTCCCTTTATGTGAATTTGAGTTATGTGCCATTTTCCAGGAGTACATGTACAGCATAAATGGAGGGAAACCTGTATATCATTGACAGCATAGGGTTCCTAAACTGTCAGGGCAATTTTTGGAACTCATATTTCTATTCCTTGCCATCTTCACCAGGTCTTCAACATCATTAATAGAAAGAAGACTTTCTCCATTGTCCTACGGGGCCTGCTTGATCACTGTGGCAAATTCACTGACATTAATGCTAGGTGGTCTGGAAAGCTACAGGGAGTTTCAGGAACCCAACTGTCAAACGTAAATTCATTCCCACAGCCGGTATGGGCATTAATGATGTGAACATACCCACTGTAGCTCTGAGAAACCCAACTTATTTTTTAGTTCTCTGGCTAACTAAGCATTTTACTGAATACTAGGCTCCTTTAACTGTTTACTTATAGCTGAAACAGATGCAGGAATTGACATATGAAAATGTTTTTGAGAAAGTAAGAGGAGATGGTGCTTTCCCATGACAAGAACAGAGATCTCCTAGCAACCTGGGGTTATAACCCAGTGTTCTAACTGCCCACTGAGTTTTGCGCAATATCTGTGACACCGATGGAGAGAATTTTACTGTAGGTCAGGGGGAAAGGTACACAGACTTTTAGAATGCCAGCAAGATCCCATCTCCAAAATGACGATCACATGGGCATATGGTAAGGCATGTATTTGTGCTTTGAAAATAGAGTCTGCTTTTTGTGATTTTGCACTTATCTTTTATTAAACCCATGTTTGTGATGTTTCTTTTTGCTTTGTGTAATATTTCATGAATGCTGCCATGAAATGCCATGAATTTAACAAGGTATGGGGACTGAGGATTGCTCTGTTATGAATATTCTATGCAATTTCGTGAAATATTTCATAAAATATTGTATAAGAATTTTACAGGGGCTGATTTTTGTGATTCAAAAGTCATATTTTATTCAACTTGTGCAAATATTTCATGAGAATGTCAGGAAGTATTTCATGAAATATTCCATTGAATATTCATATGAAATTGCATGTCTAGGAAGTTCACTTTTAAGTTCAGGAAGTCTGCTTTCATGGAAGTTTTCTTTTGAAACTTGCATTAAAAATGTTATTAATCATATTTCAATAAACCAAACATTTATTTTTAATAAAGTGCAAATAAAATGTCACTGTGTATTTTTAGCTGTGCGAAAGTGTAAGCTTTTGAGCTACCACCAACAATGATAGATTGGAAGCTTAAATTAAAAGGTGCAGAATATAAAGTTTTCAACAAAATTCAAGACCACAAAGTGAAACCTGGTGGGACTCTACTCATGACTGGGTGGTAGGAATTGTGGGCTATAGATTGTATAGGAGAGAGAGAGGAGGGAAAAAAGGAGGGGGTATTGCTCTTTATGTCAAAGAACAGTACACTTCTTCCCTAATCAAACTGGGATCGGAGGATAGACAAGGAGAGACTCTGTGGGTTGGTATCCAGGGGAGCCAGGGGGAAAGGGACCTGGTGGTGGGGGTTTACTACAGGCCTCCACACCAGGAGGACAAGGTAGTTACGGGGAATTTTCCAGGCAGCTCTTAGGGGCTGTGCGGTCTAGAGATATGGTACTTACGGGGGACCTTAACTGCCCAGACATATGCTGGGAGGAAGAGTCAGCCAGATCTAACCACTCACACAGGTTCTTGCCCTGTATGCAGGGGTGACCTGCAGATTCAAGGCCACTTAGGGGACAGTGATCAACAAATGATAAAATTCAGTATCCAGAGAAGGGCGGGCATTATACCTAGCAGGAAACAGGTGCTAAACTTCAAAAAGGCTGACTTTAATAGGCTCAGGGGATTGGTTAGCAGGGTACTAGGAACCAAGAGCCTAAATGCTCTAGGGGTCAAGGATGGGTGGTCATTCCTCAAGGAAACCATTCTTTGGGCTCAGATTGAGACAATTCCATCCCAGAGGAAAAGGAGCAAAGGGGCCAGGAAGCCCCTTTGGCTAACCAGGGTCATCCAGGATACCTAAATGGCAAAAAAAAGAAGCATACAGGAAGTGGAAGCAGGGGGTTGCTAGCAAGAAGGAGTACACTTCCTTGGCCTGTGCCTGCAGGGAGGCAGTCAAGAAGGCCAAGGCAGCTCTAGAACTTAGGCTATCAGCAGGGATTAAAGACAATAGAAAGTCCCTCTTTAGATATGTTGGGAGCAAAAAGAGGGTGCAGGGTAGCATAGGACCCCTATGCAGGATGGGCAGGGGGGCTTAGTGATGGATAGCAGGGACAAGGCAGAGCTCTTCAAATGTTTTTTGCCTGTGTCTTCTTAAATAGGAATCTAGATGAACCCTCAATATGCATCACAGACACCAACAATTAATGGTCAGTGCCAACATGGTAAAAAGACACTTGGAGGGAATAGACATGTTCACATCACCGGGACCAGAGGGACTCCACCCATGGGTAATGGAGGAATTAGCGAGCGAGTATTCTAGCTGAACCACTGGCAAGGATATATGAGCACTCATGGTGCTCAGGTCAGGTCCCAGAGGTTTGGAAGAAGTCCAATGTCATTCCAATCTTTAACAAGGGGAGGAAGGAAGATCCAGGGAATCATAGACCAGTCAGCCTTACTTCTATCCATGAGAAAATCCTAGAAAAAATTATAAAGGAACACATCTGTGGGAGCCCGCTGGCTAATGTGATGTGAAGGGGTAACCAACATGGATTTATAGCAGGCAGGTCCTGCCTGACTAACCTAGTTTCTGTTTACGACAAGGCCACCAAATGTTTAAATGCAGAAGTCGAAGTGGATGTTATCTATCTGGAATTCAAGAAGGCCTTTGACACGGTATCCCATACCATCCTAATAAATAAACTGAAGAGATTTGCCTTGGATGATTATACGGTAGACAGGGTAGCAGGTTTAGATAAATTTGGATAGGGTGCTTCCCACCCCCTCATACAGATCACTGATGAAGATGTTGAACAGCACCAGCCCCAGAACTGAGCCCTGAGGAACTCCACTGCACACTAAACTCCATCCACCCATCCACTCTCTGAGTGCAACCCTTGAGCCAGAGTGGTAGGTTTAGGCTGGACATTAGAAAAAAGTTCTTCATGGTCAGGGTTGTCAGGATCTGGAATGGCCTTCCATGGGAGATGGTGCTTGCCTCATCCTTGGAGGTTTTCAAGAGGAGACTGGACAGGCACGTGGCTCGGGTCACATGACCCCAGATTTGGTGATTCTTTTTCTTGCCAGGGGCAGGGGGTCAGACTAGATGGCCCACTGAGGTCCCTTCCAACTCTAGAATCTATGAATCTATGAAAATATATATATGTTTGATCTTGGATGTATGACCCTGTGTAGGTATGGGCTTTCTGCCTATTTACTCTCCTAGTAATTTGTGGGCTGGAATTCCATGACAGAAAACCCCCAGATGGATTTGGACTTATAAAAGTGGTTTCCAAGGAGGCATTATTCTCATTACTCTAAGCTGTGGTTTGAGACCTGTGCTTGGGTGTGAACTGCTGTTCCCAGTATATAGAGTTCCCTTGCAACTGTAATACAGGAGTCAGTTTGTTATGCTTTAGAGAAGTCCCCTTGCGGCAGAAAGCTTTTAGGCACAGCATCTGACTGTTCATAATATCCAGAAGCTGCCTTTGCCTGTCCCCATTCTTTTCTTCAGTCACCTGGCATGTGGCAAGGTCTTGTTGAGCCACACCTTGTCCTTCTCAGCTGAGGGAAATCCCCTTGATTTCTGAAATATCTGATCTCACTTATTAAAGGCTACAAGGAATTTATCAAACATTTCCAGTTTGTCTTTCTCTTCTTCCCCTTCAAATTTGCCAGGCACTGAATGGCTGGTCAGGGCTCTGTGCTTGCAAATTAGGTTGGTTCAGGTTCAAGGCCTATGAGAGAAAAAAAATTGAGCAATAGTTATTGTTGTTTTGGTTTTTGGTTTTGTTTGGGGGGGGGGGGGGTTGAGGGGAAGGGGATTCTATAGCAACAACTATAAACTTCCCTTCCACTTAGAAATGCCATCCTCATAGTCCTTTCCCAATATTCATAGTATCTAGGGTCAGAAGGGGCCTAGAGCAGGCCATCTAGTCTGACCCCCCGCCAACTGGCAGGAAATGAGTGCCAGGGTCACAGGACCCCAGCCAAGTACCTA
>JAGPOW010000304.1:76485654-76512230 GCA_030014935.1 Caiman crocodilus | reverse complement strand
TCCCTCCTTCCAAAGATAGTATGCCTCCCTCTTTGCCCTCAGGGCCCCCCGAATATCCCTATTAAGCCACGGGGGCTTCCGGGCACCTTTGCCCCTCTTATATCAGGTAGGAACGGTCGCAATTGGTGATCTATGGAGTAGGTAAACTATTTTCCACCTTAATTTCCAAATGCCCAGATCCTTGATGCAATGAACCATTTTAGTACTCCTAATATGGTGAGTGTCTGGGTGGTTATTTGTTGTGGACTGTTGGCTTGAAGGGTCTGGCAGTACAGTCACTTTGTTAGGGCCTGGCAGTGGTTGGTTGTTAGGTTTTTGGGAAACTTGGAAACTGAGGGATGGTAGTGGAGGTAGATTACATGTAGGCAGTGGCAATGCATAGGGTGTGCATAGGGATGCACGTGCACCTCCTCGGAGCTCCAGTGCACCCCCTGACTGGCCACACTCACCACTTAGGCGACAGGTAGGATGGGCAGATGGTAGTACTGGTGCCCTACCTGCAAGCGCCAGCCAGGGAGCGGTGCTCCCAGAAATGGCCACAGCTACTTCCAGAAGCAGCCACAACGATTGATTGTCTTCCATGCGATTCCTTCCCCCTGGTCAACGAGATGGGCCATGGGGGGACCCCCCGCCAGGCAGTGACTGGTTGTCGTGCCCCCCAAGGTGGCACATGTCATCCCTGCATGTAGGCAGTACTTACACTGGAAGATGTGCTGCTGATACTAGAGACTAGAAAGCAGGGAAGATACTTCTTTAAGAAGATAAAGATGAGCTCAGCAATGTATGCAATGATGTTATTCATCAGAATGGGCCTCTCAAAAAATACTGCAGGATTGGAAGGGTATACCTATGTTGAAACAAATGACAAGGCAGCTCTCTGGTATTTTAATTAGATTTATGTTCACTGCAGACATGCACAAAGTACACTGTAAGCTAAATAGAGTTTTACTAGATGTATTCAGAGCCTCAAGTGTTAACAACATCCTCCACTTTTGCTTCATTTATGCCATACTACACGTATCTATTTTTATGGGTAGGCAAGTTTATTCTGTGAAATATTCCCCCCAAAGAGTTCACCTCCTGCTAAACTGCTGTGCTTTGTGCCAGATGAAATGTCTTGATAAAATGCTATGAAATGTGCCTGTTAGAATTGTATGATAAAATGCTGTGGAGTACATCTAGTACAATACTATGATACAAGGAGCTACAGTGCATGCTATAAAACCCGAAACCTCAAACAAGTCATTGAAAGTGGAAGGAAATTAATTTGGATGGATCTTGCTTTTCACGAGTCAACTGACATATTCACACTATAAGGTTTTATTATTTCAATCTACTGGGCAACAAGAAGGAAGCAACATGAGATAGTCATTTTGAGCATGTAGGGAATAGAGGGAGGGGAAGAGATTATCATGGGGTGTCTCTACATGAGACATTTACTGCATAATAGACTAATTAGCTGTGCTGTAAATGTTGTGTAGTACTTGTCAATAAAATTCCTGCAACACAGTAAAATACCCTGCAGGAGCTCATGTGTAGACGCTGCCCCAGCTGGTTGGGGCACCAGGCTACCTGCTGGCTAGCCCCACACTGAAGCACCCTTGTGTTCCAACCAGTCCGTCTGCAGCACATTGAACCGGAGGGAGCAGCCCAAGACTGACCTCCCTGAACCTTGTGCCATTCGGGGCTGCTTCAACCCAGCTCAATGTGCTGCAGTCCTGGACATATGTGTAAACATGTGTCCTGAAGCAATAAACTCTGATGCAATAAGCACTGGAGTTTATTGAATCGCATTAATATGTACATGTAGACATGCCCATGGTGATCAGCTGGAAGTCATATAAAGAAGAGGGGAATGGGTATTTCAGTGGTTGAAATCAGCCTGTCTGGGGCAAGAAAACTCTTGGTAACAGTGTTTTAGAATTCATCTCCTTCTGCGCCCCTTTGAGAACAGAAACATGGAAGTAAAAAAAAAAAATTATGGTCATTTCCTCATGTCTGCTCAAATGGCTCACTGACCTGAACAAGACTAGCATAAGCTGTATCTTATAGCATCTAATACTTCTTACATAGTGTGGTGGGTCACAAGAAAGAAAGAACGTAGTTCCCTTCCGGGTTGTTGGGTCGGGTGGCAACACTGGCATCCAACCAGCATGCCTCTGGCTGTTATGCTGGGAAGATGTTCTAGCTTTCAGGCAAGATCTCCTCATAAGTCATGGTGAGTTGGAGTTGCTGATGTTCTCATTACCCTCTGCTGTAAATTGCAGCTAAATAAGTGGCATTCCAAGACAAAAATCTTCTGCAATTCTTCATAAAATGGACAAATGGCATTAGCATTGACAGAGATTCTAGTGTTAGTTCCTAGCTTTTTTGAAAGCCTTATTCAGGTCTGTGACCTTGGCCACCACTGCCGAGGATCTTGAATGTAACCACAGCTATGCCTTTATTAATTCTGATGTTTCTTCACATAGAGTACCTGAACCTTTGCCTCTCTCCAAAAGATGATGGGTTTTAGGACCTCTGTCTGGGTCCTGGCAGGCACAGGAACACAATGGTGCACTGTGGTGTTCCAGAGCACTAGCAAAATGATGCTGACTCTGGGACTGAGCAACAGCATGGTAAACAACACAATCTTTGCCACATGCCAACATTTAAAGAGGGTGATACCAGGTCAGCACAACTGCAAAACATTTTAAGACAGCCAGGTAAACACCTTGCTTGGTCCTGGCAGGTGGCAAAGCATTGTAGGATGGAAGCTAGAGAACAATAAAATGAGTGTGAAGTAGAACTTCATCCAAGTGAATATTAGTCTGTACTAAATGTGCTGTGATCTTAATACAGTTAATTCATCCTAAGAATTGCTTTGTGTGGGTGGAGGTCATTTCAATGCAAATAAACTAAGCCTATTGCAAATGAACCCCTTTATTCTCCAATCTTATAGACAATACCTTAGTTTAAAGAAAATCCTGGTGTTACATCCACATCTAATTCACCTTGCCAAGTACACATCTGGCAACCATTTGGTGTGTTATATTCACATTTTTCATTTTCATAAGGTTTCCTTTGCCTCCTATTCATTTGTGCATGTCCAAAGCAAAGAAGGGAAACCAATTGATTATGTCAAGTGTTGTCTTGCATTTTTACACAACAGATGTAACAGGGAGAAACCACTCTATATTATATGTGGCCCAAATAATGGTGTTTACCAACTATATACAACATGCAAGGCTCAACTACCTACACAGTGTTCCTCTAGTAGACCTCTGATAGATTCTGAAGATAGTAAGGCTTAAAAAGTATTTGAAGGGGAACTCCCCTATTCCTATATGCTACACTAGGGTAAACAGTACAACCGATCCTATTCAAAGTGCTGTAAAAGGTATGAAAAGAATTAATTTGGAAAAGAGAGGAAATTATTTTCTTTTTCCAATGTCTTTCAGTTATTAAAAACTGAGCTGTCATTTGAAACAATAGTAGGTGTAACATTTTTCAGGTATAAGTACAAGACTGAAGAGAAAGGGTCCAGTAAAGACACACATTATTATTAACTTTTTAAATATTATTTAATGACATTGTTTTTGGCTCATTTGAGATATTTTTAAAATCTTTTCTCATAAATGTGGAAATGTTAGACATTGTAGACAATGTCTGGGGGGGTACATGGGATATGGAAATAATGGTTAGAGAGTGCCACCTACTGGATTTAAAAAACAGTAGTTAATCACAGGCACAAAGGATGACCCTTTGTGAGCTTAACACACACATACACACACTGAGAATAGATGCTGAATGAGAAGCTGTCATCCCTCAAGAAAAAGATCTGGATATCCCTATGAGAGTGGATGTCTGCTCTCTGGGCTACATCAATTTAAGAAGCAAAGACAATACCATGATGAATCCAAAGGAGCCTGCAATAAACATTACACTTTCTAGTGACAGTGAAACCTAAACCAGAACCTGTAAAAGCTACAAACCTGGTCAGGTCATAACATTTCTATCGTCCCAGCATGCCTTATGGGGAATTTTGCACATTTAGTCTTTATAAACCAGAAACTGTCTAATTGGAAATGGAAAGGAAATTTGGAGGACATTTGTAAAATCACCCAGGAATAACAGTAAAAGTAATTATTCTGTATGTGAGCATACAGGGTGTAAGCCCCAATCAGAGGGCAGAGGCTGGGCAGATAACTTCAAACAGAGGGTCTGGGACGCTCCTCCTGAAAGGCAGAAACTTGTCTAAACTGGAACTTTTCCCCAGTTCCGTGTGATTCTGCCTTAGAAAGGTTTCACTGTAAGAGTTAAGAACTGGAATAGATTACCTGAGACTGTTGTAGACTCTTCAGCATTGAAGATTATATAAGACCAAGTTAGGCATCTGTCAGGAATGGTTTAGCTATACCTGATCCTGCCTTGGGAAAGGTAGAGGGACTAAATGACCTTTCAAGGTCCATTCTGCCCCTGTATTCTATGTTTCTCTGATATGACTATATGGTACAACATCATCTTAATTCATGCAATCTTGGTTACCTTGTATCAAAAAAGACATCATTCTAATATAATAAAAGGCTTAGTCTGTCTGTCTGTGTGTTTGTCTATCCCTAATGCTTTTGGCAAACTGCATGCGCCACCAAGAGGGCAGGCAGCGACTGACTGCATGAGCCCAAGTTTGAGCCACTGCCAGGGAAGTTTGTGTCAGTGGCAATCACACCCCAGCTGCCCAAGCAGCGGGGCTTCCCCACACCTCCTGCCTGCAGGCAAAGGAGGGGATCATGGTGGCGGCATCCCCCCCGCCATCTGGCCCCACTGCCCCCCAAAACAGGTGGCAGACAGGGAGGAGATGGACACAGGCCAAGCAGACACAGAGCAGCAGGGTGGGGAGGTAGAGCAGAGCCAGACCAGGAGCACCAGGGGAGGGGTGCGGGGCCAGACACAGGGCTCCGTCCCTGTCCACCTCCTCCCCACCACCATTTTTCATGGGCAATTTGCTAGTATAAATAATAAAAATCAAGAGAAGGGCAATTAGAACAGTTAGAGATACCAGTGAAGAAGTAGTAAAAGCTTATTTATACATTTTATGTTTGTGGCATATAGGACATGCTTAATGCATAACCAGTAAAAATATTTTTACCTCCACATCTTATCAGCCATTCACTATCTGCTTTCTGTTTTATGGTGGGACTATTTTAGAAATGTCTGAAAGCTCTAAAAAATATATATTTGAGGGGGGATATTTTTATGTCCCTTTTCTTTTAAATCAAGTTACCTTAATGGTTTTCTGTTCAGAGAGGGAAGGAAGGAGAAAGAAAGAAAGAAAAAGACTTTGACTTTTAAGAAACGTTTATTCCAGGGAGGGTGACAAATGGGGGGCAGTAGAAGTCATGTACAGGTTGGCCCAAAGATCTGGGCCTCAAGGACAAGGCCTGGGCTCATGGCCTGCAAGGCCTGCCCATACACTTTAGACAAAAATAAAAAACCCCACAAAGAACAAAAGAAGTATTTACATATATTCATATATACAGTTCTTGCCAGCGGGGATGCCCAGGGGGGCCTCAGGACATCAGGGGTCAGCCCACATGGACAAAGCCCAAGGTCTCAGCTAACTGGATGGGCCTCTACACCTTGAGCAGCTGGTGGCATCACAGGTCAAGGAACCATGACTCGGCACAGTGCCCCCTCGGCAGCCCAGTGTTCCTCAAAGGTAGACACCATCCGCCAGAAGACCACGTGTCCAAACTCAAGCAAGAGGCAGGCCCGCACCAGCAGGTGAAAGAGCTGCAGGGCATTGTCCATCCCAGTCCCGGTGAGCCGATTTTGCCAGCTCTTCAGGGTGGCCATCTTGGCCTGGCCCAGCAGGAAGTTGGCCAGGCTGACTGCAGCCTGCTCAGCTGCCCGCTACAGGAAGGAGTAGATGTAGGTGTCTTCCGAGAAGTCCTGGCCCAGTGCCCAAAGCAGCACTCCGAGGGTGGCAAAGAGTGGCTGCAGCCAGGGGCAGTCAAGGAAGGCATGGAAAATGTCCTTGTCCAGTACCGCCAGGCAGAAGGGGCAGGTTGCCGAGGCCACCAGGTCCAGGTGGCACACAAGGTGCCAGTGGCCAGGATCTCCACTGGAGATGGCCAGTTTTCTTGGCAGTGGGTGACTTGCACAGCGTGCACCATGCTGGGCTCCCAGGCCACGCCAGGTGCTGCCACCATACAGTGTCAGGGTGGCCAGCCAGCACCTGGGCATGCCGGGTGCACACCACCCACACGTAGAGTCCCTTCCAGGGCAGTCTGCCAAAGGGCACACTGCTGGGCTGGTCAGCAGATCCGTGGCCACCGCTGGGATGACCGGCAGTGGTGGGAAGGCGTCACCTGCAGCGTCCGTGGTGGGGAGGGCATGGTGAGCCTGGAGGTAGCCTTCTAGGGCAGTCACTGCTTCCGTTGGGAGGGTGGCCCTAACAGCCCATAGAAGCCAGCCTATGGTGCAGATGGAGTACAGTGCCAGTCAGGCAGCCAGGGCTTCAGCTGACAGCCAGCCCAACTAAGCAGGGTCCAGGAGGTGCCTCAGGCGGGTGGTGTACACCTCGAAGAAAGCAGCGATGAGGCTGACGGAGGCCAAGCTCGGCCCAATATGTTGTAGAACCGGGTTGTGAACCAGGGGCTCCTGAAGCAGTTGCAGGAAACGCAAGCACCTGGCTTGGGGACAGAGATGGAAGACAACCTGCCAGGCCTGCACCATGCTGCGGTAGAACGGGGGAAGGACCGCCCCATTCAGGAAGGTGAAGTTCAGCATAAAGAACTCCCAGTTAAAACCAAGGCCCCCACTCGGTGCAGGAACCGGTGTGCCAGTTGCCACCATGAGTGGTGGGCCTCGGCATACAGGAGCCACTGGAGGGTTTGCAGGTCATAGGCAACCACCGTGCTGGCCAGGTCAATCAGGGCCTGGCCACCCTCACTGGTGGCAGGTAAAGGGCAGCTTGCAGGAGCCAGTGCCATCCGTCCCAGAGGAAGTCCACTAGGAGCCACTGCAGTCTATCAAGTAGCTCCAGTGGAGGGTCCAGCACAGTGCAGTGGTGCCACAGGGTCGCCGCCACCAGGTTGTTGGTGATGAGGACCCGGCCACGATAGGAGATGGCTGGCAAGTGCCAGCACTGCAGGCAGGCCTCCACTCTCTCCACCAGGTCCTCCCAGTTGTGGGCTGCAAAGGCCGGCGGTCCCAGGAACACTCCCAGGGCTCTGAGGCCTTCCTAGTGCCAGATGAGGACCCCCGGCAGGTCCAGAGGTGGTTTGCCAGTCCACGTCCAGAGCAGGAGTGTGTTACTCTTGCCCCAGTTGATGTGGGCTGACACAACGAGCTCATAGGTGCATTGGCAGTCCACTAGGGCCTGCACATCCTCCTGGCTGCCCAGAAAGATTATCATGTCATCTGCGTATGCCATCAGCCGGATCGGGGGGCCGGTGGTCAGGCCCGGTGCCAGTGGCAGGGCTAAGCCGGTCAAGCGACATCGCAGAGTGTGCAGCAGCAGTTCGATGGCCAGGGCATACAGCATGCCCAACAGGGGGCAGCCCTAGCGTATGCCGCAACGCACCAGAAATGGGGAGCACAGCATGCCATTCACCTTGAGCAGGCTGGAGGCATCATGGTACAGGACCCAGAGTGTCACGATGAAAAGAGGCCCAAAGCCAAAAGCCTCGAGCAGATACCGGTGGTCAACGCGATCGAAGGCCTTCTCCTGGTCCAGCGAGACAAACCCAATGTCCAGCCCAAAGCACTCTCCAGCCATAAGCAGGTCACGCAGCAGAAACAGGTTGTACTGGATGGTCCTATCTGGGACGCGGTAGCTCTGCTCAGGCCCGATGATGGAGGCCATGATGGTGGGGAGACGGTTCACCAGCACCTTCACCAGGATCTTATAGTCGGCACACAGAAGGGAGATGGGCTGCCAGTTCTTAAGGCAGCCGAGGTCCCCCTTCTTGGGCAGCAAGATAAGCACTGCTCAGCGGCAGCTGGTCGGCAGGGTCCTGTCGGCAAGGCTCTAACAGAAAACACAAAGGAGGCTGGGCCCAAGGAGGGGCCAGAAGGCTTTGTAAAATTCCATGGGCAGTCCATCAAGGCCCAGGGCCTTGCCCAAGGCAAACCCCACCACAGTAGCCTCAAGCTCTGCCAGGGAGAGTTTGTGCTCCAAAGCCTCAACCTGTGAAGCACCAAGGGATGCAGGTCCTTATGCAGCTGCCGAGCGGTCTCCGGACAAATGGGGTCAGCCGCAAACAAGTCCCAATAGAAGGTGACGGCATGCTCCCGCAACTTTCCTGGGTCTATGAGCAGCCATCCCTCCGGGGTGATGAGATGGTCCAATGCCTTTGCCACAGCCTGCCACCTCTCTAGGTCAAAGAAGCCAGTCAAAGCACTGGCCAGCTCCTGGCAGTGGGCATGTACCCACGGGCCGTGCCCTCCGCCAGCTCCCGCAGGCATTTCTTGTGGGACCAGAGGCTCTCGAGGAGTGCCACATCATTCTGCCATGTCCTCCTCCAGCTCCTGGGTGCAGCAGCAGATCTCGCTTGCCACCATCTAGGAATACTGCTGGCAGAATGCCTAAATCTAGATCTTCCCCATGTCCCACCACAGCTGCCAGGAGTAGTCTGCTTGCGCAGCCTCTCAGAGGTTGGCAAAGCAGTCCCTGAAGTGGGTGTCCTGCAGCCGGCTGATATTGAGGCACCAGTAAGGGGCCTGTGTGTGTGCTCTGCCAGGCAAACTCAGTTTGCAGCAGACCAGGGCGTGGCCTGAGAGGCCCAATGGGATGATATGGATGCCATGCAGTAACAGCAGATGGCACTGGGCGATACAGAGGTGGTCGAGGCGGGCCATGGTGATCCCACTGGCACTCATCTTTGCCCAAGTATATTGATGCGAGTCAGCGTGGAGGACCTGCCAGGCTCGAAGAGATCTGCTGCCTCCAGCACGGTCTGCAGCTTGTGGGCCGAAGGCAAGTGCAGCTCTGGCCCCATCCGGTCTAGCAGCGTGTTGACGGTGCAGTTGAAATCCCTGCCCATGAGGAGCAGGTCATCATTCTCACTGACATCACGCAGGAGGTCACCCAGGGTCTCTATGAAGGCTACCCTCTCTCTCCCCTCAGTGGGCACATAGACGTTGATGAGGAGCAAGCTCTGATGTGCCAGGGTGACATGGACAGTCAGCAGCTGGCCAGGGATGACCACTTATGCCACCGCTGAGTCATACTGCAGCTGCGGCAAGAGGAGGGTCGCCACTCCTGCACTGAGGTTGGTGCTGTGGCTTAGAAACAAGCAGCCTCTCCAGGCAGTGCGCCAGTCAGCTTGAACACGCACATCACTGTGCATCTCCTGGAGAAAGGCGATCGCCAGCTGCTTCTGACACAAACCCTCCAGGATGGCCATCCACTTCACCGGGTCCCTGCAGCCGTTGGTGTTCAGCGAGGCAACTGTAGTAACCGCCATGAGCAAGAAAATAGAGAAGAAGGATAGGCAGGGTACAGGTGGAAGAGGAGGTGACAGAGCAAGGCAAAACCACAGAGACAGGGGAAGGCCTATCCTTGCCCTACCCTATTCTGCAGACCTGCCTCAGCCCCACACCTCCCTCACCCAAGTCACCAGCTTCTCAAGCTGGAAGACATGTTGACGCATGCCCAGGTCCCAGCGCATGAGCCTCATTGTGTCACTAGTGGCATGGACAAACTGCACAGGGTCTGGGCACCATTGCCGGATACTCTCTGCCATATTCCTCTGGCCCTTGGTCTGTTCTAAGAGGTTGAGGAGGCCTCCATAGCTGGGGGCCTCTCGGAGGTTGTTCTCCAGCAGGAGCTGGATGTTGCTGACCAAGAACCGGCAGGGCTGTACTCTGGGAGGGGACCTCCCAGTGAGACTAGTGAAAGTGCCCTCAATGGCCAGGATCACTACCAGGCCCTGCTCAGTATCTGGGTAGAGGATGGACTACAGGAGATCAATCCCCATCCGCTTTGGGGGGCAAATGTCATCCCACTCCGGGGGCTGCTTGTGGCACTCGGAGGGCAGGCACTCCATCTCCTCCTCATTGGCCTCAGTGGGCAAGGGAGCGGGCACAGGACCCTCTGCTGTCTCCTGTGCCTGACCCTGGGTAGGCAGGCACTCTGTCTCTGCCTTGCCGCTCACAAGCCCCATGAGCTGGGATAGGGGCGAAGGGTTGCCAGACGTGGCTGGGACACCCTCAGTCATGGGTGCGGCAGGCAGGGTGGGGTCAGGTTCCCTGGCTACATTTTCCCCGGTGCTGTCAGAGGCAGGCCCCAAAGGGGCAGGTGCTCCTTTAGAAGGTCCTTTTTGCCTCTTGCTTTTGGCTTTCTTGGGAGCAGTGGGCACCTCCCCCGTAGGAGGCGGGCCAGACTGGGGTTCACCACCTCAACTGAGGCAGGGATGGAGTGAGGTGGAGGGGAGCTCTCAGTTTTTCCACCTGATGGGGGCCCCAGCACCTAAGATGCTAGCCACCCCGGGTGGAACTGGGACAGGGAGGGACTGGGAGGATATCTCAGCCCCTCCACCAGGTGAAACCCCGACACTGGGGAGGGCAGCCCCATCAGGCAGGGGGAGGGAGGCTGAGAGGGGACACGGTAGTGCCACCCAGTGGTAGCACTCAGGGCACCAGCTGTCCCAGAGGGGACTGGGCAGGAGGGGGCCAGGACTCCACAGCCTCTCCACCGGACAGGGCATCAGCCATGACAGAGGCAGGAGAAACCTGAGAGGACATCCCAGGCCCACCCCCGGGCGGCATACTAATGCCAGAGCGGTCAATCCCCCCAGATGGAGCAGGGGTGAAGAGGGGCTTGGAGGATCCCCCAACCCCACCCTTTGATGAGGTTAGCACACCAAAGGTGGATGCGCCATTCCTGTGTGGGTGCAACAGCCAGTGTCCCAGCTGACTGCCCCAGTGGGCACTGGACAGCCAGGTGGGAGTAGCCACTGCACCGGCGGCATGAATTCCCACCCTGGGAGAAGTAGACCACACAGGGCCTCCCATCCACCATGAAGGTCATGGAGAGAGACAGGGTCTGGGTGCCACCCATGAGGAGCATGAATGCCTACCCCCGAAAGGACTGGACATGCCTGAACCTGGAGTCCCTGCTCCCCATGGTCAGCCTGTGCCAGGGGCTGATGAGGACACCATAGTGCTCGAGCACTTTCGTCTGGCAGGTGTGGGGGGATGTTGGAGGCTACCATCCACACTGCCAGGGTCTCCAGGGGCGTAACCAAGTAGTGGACGCCCAAAATTTCCAGTCCTGACGCACATACCTCCCTCACCAGGCTGGGAAAGCTCAAGTATATGACAGGCAATGAGTTTACATGGGAGGTGTACCAGATGCTCCGGCTTTCCAGTAGGTCCACCAGGGCTCCAGCGCAGTCCTCCACCCTGACATGGAGAGGGGCGTGCACCCACAGACCATGGCTGAGGGGAGGGTCCGCAGAGACATCCCCATACAAAGTGCTCTGGCTGCTGGCAGCCATCCCGGGCAGGAGAGGGTTAACTCTCCCACCAGGCTACTAAAGACAAAAAAAAAAAAAAAAAAAAGCTTCAGACTGGGAGGGGGCTGAAACAGCCCCAAATTGGCCTTAGGGGGGGCAGAACAACCCGGCAGAGGCTGAAGACAAGGCCTAAGGCAGGAGGAGATGGCAGAGATCAAGGTAAGGGGCTCTGGAGGAGAGAGGCAGCCGCAATCAAAGGGAGAGCACAGGTGGAGTGGGGGAGGGGCAGAAGCAAACCAGGCTGTCAGAGCCCAGGGGGAAAAAAAACCTCAGGAAGTGGGGGAGAGGCAAGGTTTGGGGGCGGGGGGAGGACACGCAGCAGGGATCTGAGCTGCAGGAGCTCAGAAGGTCTTCACCTGTCAGCGACCATCTTGAAAGAAAGAAAGAAAGATCCTGGGTCCTTGGCTGGCAGAAATTTGTAAACTGATTTGCCTGCAGCTATCTCATTTTATTCCCACTAAGGGTCTAGCCCACAGTTTGAAAACCTCCATCAATCATCCTAAATAGTTTGTGTGCTTTTCAAGATGCTCCAGACCTCATAGCAACTATTGCCCTATGATGAAACTGGGATATGCTATTTTTAGGCATGTCAATCTTCTCTTTCTATTATCATTTGGTTACAAAATAACTAAATTTAATTCTCTTGCTGGCACGGCCCTAGATGCAGCTCATCCTCCGCCAATAACTAGGATAAGCTTGGGATGGGGCGATACATTCTTCCATGGAAGGGAAAACAGAATTGTTATGACATGGTACTTCATTTAAATGGCATGTGAGAAGCTTTTCATTTGGAATAACTGAAATAGTCACAGCATAAATGGATTGGTGGGCAGGTAAGGATGTCAAAAGTACACAATTACTGTTAATTATCAGATGGCACTGCAATTTATCACATGGATAACACCAGCTCATGTTTGTGTTCTGGACTGTAAGGAACCTGGCCTCCCACTTGGATCCACCTTTGATTAACTGACATAGCTTACACAACGCATCACATTCTGAAGCAGCTAAGCTCTCATTAGAAAAAGTACATTTCTGCTTTTGAGGATTGTAAGATATCCTTCCAAACACTATCTGTAACTGATGCAGTGATGCCTTCCAAATGGAATTTGCAGACCTCTTGAAACAACATCTCTGCGAGTCCTTCATTAATCATCCCTAGTCATGTTAATCACCCAGCCACATTGACCCTAAAGCCTAAAAATGAAAACTCAAACATCAGCATTAGCACTTTTACTGATGATGACTTCTATGGGAGGGGGTGGAAGTTGAGCCCCTGCACATTTCAGGAAAAGAGAAAGAGGAAGAAGAAGAACAATCCACCCCCCATAAAAGGGAAGAAGGAGAAAAACCGGTAAAAGGATAAGCATAAAAGGGAAGAAGGAGAAAAACAGGTAAAAGGATGAGTATAAAGGAAAACAATGCATATCCAGAAAAATCCCACAGAGCAATACTTGAATGGAAACTTCTCGTGTCTTGAATCCTTCTTGTTGCTATACATTCTGTATCCTGTTTAGAACAGAGATGAACATAACACTACAGGTGAGAAAGGGCCTACTGCATTATATATGTCATTATAACATTTTTAGAACTGTTCTTATCTTCCTTTCCTCATATTCTCTCCCACCTATAAATCTTTCAAAGGGTTGCTCTGCTTTTCTTCAGTATCTCACTGTCTTCCATCAAGGTCAAGACAGCTATGATCCTGCCTCCATGTCTGCCTGGTTGCTTTAGCACCTTGTTAAACTCAAGGTGCACCTTGGAAAATGCCAGATTAGAGCTTTTACTCATTTTTTGACTATGAAAAAAACTAAAACAATTCTTCTGTTGCAAAGAACTCATAGAGCATAGCAGGTCAGAATGTTTTCCTATTTGATATTTCTGGATTTATCTTGTGAATCATGTGTAGGTGTTCACACACCTAACACTAATAGTGAGCAGCATCCCACATTATCCGTAAAGAGATTTTGCATCACCCTAGTTGAGAATAATGGCATTAGAGACTAACTGGTACAGAGAGGCATAAGTTTTCTGCAAGTTCATTCATAGCAGCTGATGAAGTAAGCTGTCACCTGTGAAAAATTATGCCTCTCTGAACCAGTTAGTTTCTCAGGGTGCCTATACATGTGCTCCAATGTATTCTAATTAGAATGTATCAGAACAGACTTGATTAATTGAATCTGCTCCATGTTCTATTTAAAATGCCTTAGCATCACAGCAGCATCATGTGTATAAGTCCCTTGGGTTTAAAAATGGCTGCGGGGTGAAAGCGTCCCATGGCCATTTTTAAATATGTGGTGGCTTAATACACATGACACTGTGGCATTTTAATTAGAGTGGCTCTTTGGGAACCACTCTAATTAAAACATGCCCCAGCACCACCACCACCACTACTCCCGAGCATGTGTATAGGCATTCTCAGAAGACTGGATATGAACACAGGTAACAATTTCTCTCTTAGAAGGCACAGCAGGATGGTACCATAAAACCTTACTCATTAGGAGAGGCATAAACTTATGTGGGCAACAATCAACTTTGTTAAATGCTAGCTACTTCTCTCTGGTAATGATTTATGAACACTGTATGATGAAACAGCTAATAGGATGTTTACTGTATGAATATGTTGGCTCAGTTTAATAGCAGATTATTGAAGAAACAACAGAAAGGCAAGACAGTACCTTCAAATAAACACCTTCAGGTCAATACTGCAGAAGAATTAAGATATGATGACTCTCTACTGTTAAATGTGCAGATCCTATTTATTTGGCTCCAGTCAGGTTATATAGTTTGTTTTGCAAGTGCTGGAAATCAGCAGATCAAAAGGACTACTAACTGTAAAAAAGAAAGAGGAGGCCTTTGCTGGGAGTTGTTTGATGGTGGGGAAGGAGTGACATCTAGTTATCCATCAGTATATTTGCCTAACTGTTCCTATGGGAGGGCAGGGTGGGACAGATCAGACTGGGGGTCAGTTATCATTGAAGAGTGTAGGCCAAAATAACTCCACTTTGTCCAGAGCCAACCAGTGATGATTTCACTGCCACCAAATTGCTGTTGATATGCTTGCAACCCTGTCCACCACCAAATGCAGCCCACCTACCTCTGAATCCAATCTGCAGGCCATAGGTTACTTAGCCAGGCTTAGATACAGTACATGTTCATGGACATCTTTTTGTTATTTATAAAAGCTTTTCTCTTAGGCCATATTTTGTTTTAAGGAGGCTTGCTGGGTTAATACTTCTGGCTAAATGCTGCCAAAGGGATCTGCTGGTGCTTATAGGAAATTGTAACCTGGACCTATTCTAAGTGTAGAAGTGCCATAAGATCTCATCCCCAAAAGGTAAAGGCAGAAAGTTTAAGACCAGAAAGGTGTCAGTGGTGTTGGTTAGCCTTGTAACTGTGATATCTGTTTTATAATCGTATACATGAAAAAATATGCAAACAGAAAATCAGAGCTAAACGTTTACACCCATGGGTCTGTGGTACACACTTACTACTGTGTGGCGCTCTCTACAGCAGAGGTGGGCAAAATGGTGGATCTGGCCTGTGGCCAGACTCCATTTCCCAGCAGCCCCTGCTCATGTCACTTCCATGGAGACTGCAGCAGCAGTGGAGCAATGACAGTGTGGGGCCAGGGTTTCCATGGAGACCAGCCACAGCAGCCCTGGCAGAGCACATGGCTGGGCAGGGAGCTGCTCCAGGGCCAGGGCCGGGGCCTTGAGGTAGTGACTATATAGTCTGGAGCTGGGGCAGAGCCATAATCTGCTGCCTGCACGCCCCTGCCTAGGGCAGTTCTGGCCCAGTTCTGGACCACACTGTCACTACCGCAAGATCCTAGCCCCAGTCCTGGAGCAGCTCCCTGACCAGCTGCATGCCCTGCCAGTGCTGCTAGGGCCAGTTTCCACAAAAACACTGGCCCCGTGCTGTCATGACCCCACCTCCATGGAAACTGGCTGCAGGCAGCGGCTTCTGGGAAATGGAGTCCACCACAGGACCCTCATCCAGCCTGCAGGCTGAACTCTGCCAAGCCCTGATCTACAGCGTGCATCTTCATCCCCTGAGGAAGATGCTCCCCAGAATAAGCCTTCAACATACTGGAGAGAATCAGGTGAGGAAAATGCCATCTGTTTTCCTTAGCTATGCCTCAGACTGAAGTTCTAAGGAATCCTCTTTGTTACCAAACTCCTCTGAAATCAGCAGGAGGTTAAAGCATCATGAGAGCTGGGGAAGTTGCTGTTGCTGCCTTTTACCTCTTGTTACATTTTACAGGTCATTTGAACCTAATGTCTGCATGCTCCCCAGAAAGACATTAGCTTCAGCTACTCCAGTTTCCATATGCTGGAATTCGGGGCTCCTCACCAAATAACAAAAAATCAGTTTCCTTCTGGCACTGGTTAACTCAAGCAGCAATATTAGAGACTTCCAAGAGCTTTTGAAAGTATTCAGCATATGAAATCCCAGAGAGGGAGGAATAAACAGTGAAAGCAGAAAGAGAGAAACTGTGTAGAGAGAGAAATCAAGAAGGTGAGGAGGAGAGACAAGAAAAGAGAAATAGGGAAGGAAAAATCAAAAGGACTGGGAGAATGACAGGTAGGAGAAACAGAATTTTTTTTCTTTCTCATTTGGGACTCATGGCCAAGCCAAATTAGTTCTGCCTAAATTTGAACTACTTCAACAATGAGGGCACTTGTACACATGATGGGGATTTAGTCCCCTAAATTAAAATGGTGTGCTTTTAATTGTGATGATTCAAAACCCACTGTTTCAAAGTAGGGGCTTCCATTACCTCCCCCTCTATGCAACATTGGTCAGGCCGCAGTTGGAGAACTGCGTCCAGTTCTGGGCACCGCACTTCAGGAGGGATGTGGACAGCATTGAGAGGGTCCAAAGGACAGCCACTCACATGATCCAGGGACAGTAGGGCAGATCCTAGGAGGAGAGGCTGTGGGGTGGGACCTTAACCTACTCAGCCTTCACAAGCAAAGGCTGAGAGGGGACCTTGTGACCATCTGTAAACTTACTAGGGGGAACCAGAGGGGAATGGGAGAGACCTTGTTCCCCCAAGCGCCTCCCAGAGTAAGAAGGAATAACGGCCATAAGTTGTTAGAGAGTAGGTTCAGACTAGACATTAGAAGGCACTACAGTCAGTGCAGCTGGGATCTAGAACCAACTTCCAAAGGAAGTAGTGCTGGCTCCTACCTTGGGGGGTCTTTAAGAGGATGCTTGATGATTATCTAGCTGGGGTCATTTGAGCCCAGTTTTCTCTCCTGCCCAGGGCAGGGGGTTGGACTAGAAGATCTGCAAGGTCCCTTCCAACACTACATCTATGAATCACTGTTATGGTGAGACGCCTGATCCTTTTTTTTTTCCTGCAGAGCCTGCCCAAGAATCCCCCAGCCAGGGGGTAGCTGCCAGTAGACCAAGTGGCCCCTGAGCTGTAGGGGACCCTGGTCCTTCTCTCCATTGCAGGAGTGCCCCCCTGGGGCTGCCCAGGCAGGATGCTAGTGGGCCAGGGGCTGACACAACTTGGAGGCAGCACCCTACTGGATCCAGGTCTTCCCTGAGCCCACCCAGGGAGCAGCTACAGGGGCCTTTCTGCCAATCAGCACTGCCAAGCAGCCAGTAGACAAGATGGCATCTGCCTCCTTGTGGGCTTCCAGTGGTCTTCCAATGGTCAGGCTCAGGGAAGAGCTGGATCCAGTGGGGTTCTGCCTCTGAGCTGGGGCAGCCCCTGGCCCACTTGCACCCTGCCTGGGTGGCCCCAAGGGGTGCCACCACTATGGAGGGAAGGACCAGGGCCCCCCAAAGCTAATGGGCCACTCAGCCTGCCAGCAGATCACTCCCTGCCTGTGGATGAAGCGGGCAAGCTCTGCAGAGAGAAAAAAAAAAAGAAGGATTGGGCCCCTCACTGCTGCTGCCTTCAACCTGCCGTTCCCATAGAGGGTGGGGAACCTAACTGTCAAAAGGCTGCTATGTTGCAAACTAAATTACATGCAGATGTAGTTTAGTTTGCAACAAAACAAATTCATTTAAATCACAAAAAAACTCATACATGTACAGTGTACAATTAAACCACAAACATGGGCAATTTTTGTCACGTGTACAAGTGTCCTAAATAGTTGAAAGTGTGATTTGTGCTTTACTGAATTCATGAACTGCTTTGGAAAGATTGTGCAACAAGAGCAGCAGAGAGGAAGAAAGAGAAAATAGCACAAACGACAGAAAAAGCAGAGAATTTTTTCTTTTTAAACACCAGGAGCTTAAAACCAGGGTGGAAGGACAGAGGTAACATTTTAATGAAACTCAAGAAATGAACTACCATATTCAACCAGACCAATGTTGTTTAAAATTAGAATAAAATCATATAACTAGAAGGGACCTCAGAGGTCATCTAATCTAATCATCAAAAAGCACCCCTTTCTTCCATGGATTCAAACCCTGATCTGCCATGTGACATATGAGGATATTCACCACTGCACTTAATAAACTGTGAGCAAGTGCCTGTCCTGGGTATCTGGTAATCAGATAACTTCCCCCCAATTCCCGCCTGCCACGACTTGATCTAAATGAGATTTGTGGAGGGGGGAGTATTAGTTGTTAGATGCCGGTACCCCAATAATAACTACACAGTTCAGATCTTCAGTGTAGGTGCTTTATTAAAGTAAATCAGGCTTTCTTCTCCCTCCCTTGTACTGGGATTGCCCTGTCTTGCTGCAGTTCACACAGTCTGCCTTCTTGGAGTGAGGTAGGGCTACTGGTTGGCTTGATACATAATAACCTGTCCTCAATGAGGCTAATTAACACCTGTTGGCTGCAGGCACAGGGATTACCCTCTGAGCTGCAGTTTTGTGCCAGCTTCTCAGCCCAGCTTCTTCAATTTCCTCTCATACACTGATCAGCAGTTAAAGGTCAATTAACAGCTGTTTGAGGCTGATACCGGGATTCCCCCTCCAGCTTGGCTTGTGCCAGCTTCTAAAGCCTGGCTTCGTCAATTTCGCTTTTTTTCTCCTTCTTTCACTTTCCACAGTCTCTGTTTCCCCTTTTTCTCTGAGGACAGCCTGGAGTTACTGGGGCTTACAGGACCCTGTCAGGGCTTTTCCTCCCTTTTCTCTCTGTCTCCTCTTTTCTCTTTCCCCCCCCTCGCTCAGGCAATTCCCATGCTAAGCTCCCTCAGATCTGCGGTTGGTTCCCGCGCTGCCACACAGTGGATAACTCACCGTCGAGGCAGTCTTCTATCGCCACAGGACGGGAGCAGGGGAAGGATGTCTCAATTTCTCTCAAATTCTCTTATTTCTGTTTGGAGTATTTCTCCTGATTCCTCTCTGTGAATGCATGCCCGAAGGCATCTTCAGTAAGTCTTCTCCTCTCTTTTATTATCCCCTTCTGGCTTCGTATTGGCTGCCCGGGTTATTCGTCACTTTTCTCATTGTCTTCCTCCCCGACAGCTGTTCCCCCTCTTTTAGTAACCGCAACGCAGCTGCAGCGCTGTTACATATACTAAAATTGAACCATTTTAGAAAACAACATGAATCTCACTTTTGTTCATTTTGTTTTTAAATGTATTTTGAAGCCATAACCAAACCAGCAGTATAAGATATTTGTCTACCCTACTTGGGACCTACAGCCAGAGCTGTCCTTTGGGGGGAGAGCAAATTGGGGTGACTTCCCTGGGCCTCACACTTTGGGGGACGCCACAGATAGTGCTGTACAGGCCCCATGGACAGCGCCGTTGGCATGTCCCGAGGGCACCACCACACACCGCCAGCTTTGCACTCGGGCCATTTGCCACACCCCTCATCCCCTGGTCTACACTCCAGCCACTCGCCAACACCTTCCCTGCACAGGCTGATTTGCCCCAGGCCCTGCACACCCCTAAGGTCAGCTCTGCCTACAGCATATGAAAAACTGGTGGTGGACTCCCAATGTTAGTACCACATACGATAGTACAACACACTGTCTCCCTACACACACACACACACACACACACACACACACACACACACACACACACACACAGTTTAACAGCCCATCCTATAGGTCAATAAAACTATAGGCCTTGTTGCATAAGACTCTAAGCACATTTATTTAGATTCTAGTGAGCACTACTGTGCTATATTAAAAGTTAGCATGAGTTCTGAGCAATCATAAGAGTAACATACTTGTTATGATCTCAGTCTGCTCTAAACTAGGCTGAAGCTAGTATAACCCCTGCTCCCCCCACTTCCCACCCTGAACACTAGACTCCAGTACTGAGCACCACAACTCATATGTATATATATATATATATGTATGGCAGGAGTGGGCAAAATGTGACCCGCAGGCTGAATGAGGCCCACTGGGCTATTCTGTCTGGCCCACGGGGCCCCTAAAAAATTTAGAAAATTAATATTTATCTGCTCCTAGCTGCCTGTTGTGCGGCCCTGGATGGCTTACCAAAACGCAGTTAAGTGGCCCGAAATTGGGCCACTTACATACCCACCCCTGATGTCAGGTATGGATATCTACTCAATTTGTGAGTTCAAGAAGTTTGCAGAAACCTCAAAATCCAAGATTGTCTGTGAAATTAACTTTAAAAAAAAAATTAATAAAAATAAAATGCTGGCTCCCCAATTGGTGCTAGCGGTCCTTGCTGCTGCAGTGTGCCCTCACAACCTTGCTGGGGAGGAAGATGCTGGCTGGCGGAATGGCACAAAGGGCAGCAGACAAGATGGCAACTGCCCCTTTTTCCTTCTGCCCCCTGCAGGGAACTTTCTGCCAATCAGTGTTGAGGGCCACGGCCACATGAAGGCCACATCAAGAGATGTCAGCTGCCTCCTTGTCCCTCCTCCCCAAGTGGGACCTCTCTATAAGTCAGTGCCAAAGGGTGGAACCAATGGAGAACATCCAGGAAATAGCTGCAAAATTTTCTTTTTGCCGTGACCCACAAAAACCCATGAAAATTGTTTAGCCTCACCGCAATTTAAGTAGGTCCCTACTCATATGTCTGCCCATGAGGATGTACAATCCCCATACCCAGAGCTTGCCGCACACCATGCTGCCTGCCCTGTACAATCCATCTCAGCAGCACCTGTCTTTGGATGCGCAGACACTAGTGTTTTTAGGTGCAGTTAATATGTCCTAAGTGTAAAGCCCAATATGACCAAGAGTCTGCTAAAGTGAAAAACCAAAGGCAGCATTACTTTAATTAAATTCAGTTGTCAGGCTAATTTGCCCAAATGCCTCTGCACAGGGGTAGAAGTAACAAGGATATAACATTGCCCCTGAGCTTTTGGGTGCTGTGTTTAAAGTGAAGACCCACTACCAGGCAGCAAAAACAATGTGAGAGTTACTCTAGCCAGCCCACTGCTGCCTGACATATTTGACACGACATATCAGTCTACCAGACCTCTAGAGACAGTGACTGCAGGAAACAGCTTGGTTGCATCTGTCTATGGGCAACCTGCAGACCTCTCTCGTCTCTGTCGGCTTGGAATCTGTGTGATGGTTTAAATTGTCAAAGATCACAACTACCTGAACTCAGTCTAGCTGCTGACTCTACTGAACACTATCCTCCTGTGTATTGCAGTCAAAAAACTTCCTTCTTTATCTTCAGCAGCCCATGTCGAGAAGGCCAATATACATATAGTCTTAGAAGGTCTACTAGGCTTTGAATGTTACCCTTGTTATTTTGAGATATCTTGTGGTTTTTTATTGGCCAAAGTGAGACCATCTGAGCAGACACAACAATGATCTATAGTGGTATACCAACCTCTCTTCCCAGCCTAACAATTATTCTTATTGATTCACAGGTGACTTCATTTGGAAGAAGCCTAAAGAGATCCTCATTAGAGAGATGAAGAAGAGCATCTGCTCACTATCAAGCACACAAATACACTGAAGAGGACATGCTCTTTGAGACTTTATGGGTCTTGGAGCAAATACAAAGGATACAAGCAAGTGGAGTGAACAGCTGCTGAAGGTGAGAGAACAAAGAGATATGCTGCAGCTACTGAAAGAGAAGACCTAGCTACATAAACAACATTTTCACCAGGAAATATTACAGGCACCACTGAATTGGTTCCCAAATAGAGCTTCCCTGCATGGATAAGAGGAGAATGAGAGACCTCCATAAACACCAAGTGCCACCTACTAGCCCTTAGGATCATTCAGCCAATTTTTTTTTCTTTTAAAATGGTCAGGAGGCTGATAGGTACTTTAAGATTGATATGCAGAGTTTATTTTAAAAAGAGAGAAGGCATATAGAAGTTATGAAATGTTTTCAATAAATCTTTGAAAGATCAATGAAATAGTTATGTAATGACACTGTAGCAGGGGCCAAGCTGAGCCCCATACTTACTGGGACGAGGACAGTTGGCATACTCCTTGGGTAGCAGATCCTCAGCCAGACCCGGGGAGAAGCAGTGAGCCCACGCACCCAGGGCACGCTTTGCTACATTGCCGGACAGGCTGCCAGACTGCAGCCAATACTCGCCAGGTTTCACTCCAGGAATGGAGTCAGACCCTAGCCTCACGAAAGAAGGCAGGCGGCTGGTGCAGAAGGTGCCACCTAGGGCCCAAAGGCAACAGACACAGGAATTAATGGGCCAATTTAGGTTTTTCAGCAACTGTCAGCTGCAGTGGGAGTGAGCAGGGGTCCAGATTGGCTCAGACCAACCCAGAACCCCTCATGTAAGAACAAGTGGGGTGGGGAGGAGAGGAGTGTGCAAGCACAAGCAAAGCTGTGCTCCTCCCCAGGGGCAGAAGACCCAGAGCTGAAGATCTGGATCAGCACAGCTCTCTGGAAGGACTTGTGACCATCATTCTACCATAGAAGGTCAGGTACTTCTAGGGGTTATTCTGGGCTTTGTAGCATCACTGACCCCACCTTGCAAAAAGGGCTTGGCCCAGGACAGAACAGCCCACTCTGACTGAACTGGTACACAAGGCAATCCGTGAAGAGCTTGGGCTGCCTGAGAGAAGGCAGCCAAAATACACTGCCGGGCAAGGAAAGGCCTGAAGGCAGGCTTGGACATGCCTATTTAACATAGATTATTTATTTCCTTATGTGGGCCATGCACCCCATACCCAGAATTGCAGCAGGGCTCAGAAGGCTCTGACTCTGAGAAACACAGTTTTCTTTCCATTATGGATTCCTCAGCCTGAGGAATCCATAATGGATTCCTCAGCCTGAACAACAAGGCCTGAACACTTAATATAGCCAGGTGACCTCATCAAGCTTCAATAGGAACACCTGAGTGGAAAGGGGTGGGGTGTCGGGGAGGAGGAGCCCCACAGAAGAGCTGTATACATTGTGACCCACAACAGTTTCAGCCATCTCCTTCTCCGATCAGGTACCACCTCCTAATATCCTTCTCATGGTTACACCAAGTAGAGGCAGGCAAGATTTAGAATAAGAGAGTGAGATGTCCACCAAGCATACGGCGCACAGGCCCCATCCCAGTGTAGTCACTCAGCTTGGGTCCCTCTACAGACACTCTATCTGGTGACTAGCTTAGGTAGAATATTTTCTGCTAGGAAATCTGACTGCCTCTCTCATCTTTCATCTTTAGTGTCTCTTCATTTAATAACCTGTCTGGCCTTGTGTCTAATGTCCTAGTTGCCTAAGAACCAGTGTGACGTCGGGACTTCACAATCACTAGTACCTTCTCATGAGTTACCCCGCTCCCTCGTCTCGCCTGCCACAACTTTGATGGGATTTATTTTAGAAGAAGGGGTTCAGTGGAGATCTTAAATACCATACGGGCATCCCCCTCGAGGGTCCGATGTTCCACGAGGCTCCACCACCCCTACACCTTGTCCACACACCAACCGGTCACTCGTTGGTTCATCACTTGAAAGATCTTGGTCTGATGGTATCAGGATCCTTGGTGACTGGTGTTGTTTGGGCCACTTATACCCGGCCAAAAAATTCTTTATATCCAACATTTTTTTCTTTTTCTTAAAAAAAAAAAAGGACTCTGCAGTCCCAGAGGGACTTTCTAGGGCAGAGTCTCGTTCTGGCTGGCTTGCGGTAGCAAGCCCAGCCAGAGTACCTGATGTTATGTTAAGTTCTCCCAACCACTGTGCTGGGAGAGTATCTCTTGCATGCGGGGCAGACCCCTCAGGGGCTGTAGTATTTCCTCTCTGCAGCCTTCCTGTCTGCTCCGCTTCACTCCCTCTCTCTTGCTCCTCCTCGCCTCCCCAGCTGCAATGCCGGCCAGAGTTTTTAAACATTCCCACGGCAGCCGGCGTGGCTGCCGCGATTGGCTCCGCTCTCCCCCTCGTTAGTATTAGCCGCTTAAATGAGCGGCGCGGGAGCGGCTCGTGCGGCCGCAATGGCGTCGGCTGCAGCTGCTGCTGCCGTTTTTCTGTTCCTTGCCCCATCTCTTCTGGTAAGTACGCTTTCTTTCCTTTTACTGGTCCCCTGGGACCTTCCTCTAACTTGCCCAGTATCCCTAATGGCGGCACGCCGCCTTCACAACCAGAAACTGAATGACTAGAAACAAGACATGAAACTGGCCAAACTACTTTCACCAGCTGCTGAGACAAGCAGAGAAAAGAAATAGCAGCAAAGATGGAAAGTAAACTGAGCTTGAAAGCATGAGTGCTATAATCAGTAGTAACATTATTTGGAGTTTTTTTCAAATAGTTACAGTTTTTCTAATGTACAGTGTTACTAATAAAACAAAGAAATGCCTTATATATACTTTGTGTGTCTTTGTATATTCATTTGAGACATGAATATTAAGAAGCCCATCATGATTACTTGGTATGCAATATGTGCTAGATCTGATGTGGACTTCACAATATGAAGTCACAGACTTATCTAGGAGGAAGCAGATGAACCATCATCTCTTGAATGGTCCATAGAACAATTCCACAACTTCCCTACATTACTCAGCTGCAAATCTGTCTGAGTGGGCATGCATCGGATTTCTTTGGAGGCAGTTTTGTTCGAGTTGTTCAAACCTTTAAAAATATTGCTCAATTTAATATCACATTCACAAGCCATTTCTATTGTCTTTTTAAATTTTAGCCCATTTTTACAAAATTTTAACCATGTAAATGTTTTGTCTTCTTTGACTTTCCCAGTCCTGCCTTTGTACTTCTTTTACTACATAGCTTGGTGAATTTTTGTTCTAAATTTTAAGTATCTCTTCGCCCTCATTCTTTTTTATCTTTAATGTTAATTATTATTCACTCTTTCCTTTTAATGCCTCCCTTTCTATTCTAGTGTTTTGTTTGGGAACTGTGAACTGTTCTTCAGTTCTTTCCCTAAATTCTTTCTGTTTCCCTCTCTCCCTTTGCTTAGACATCTTTGTTCAGTACAGTGGTAATGCTGCAACTCTGGGATAGTCCATCAAGCAGCTTTGGTGCAGACAGGAAGAGATGTGCATCATGGTTCACAAGATAAACCCAGAGGTTTCAAATCCAGTTCCAGAGTTGTAGTCTTTCTGATTTCTTTGCCATAGAGAAAAGAGCTCTATTAATTTTTCTGTAGGCAAAAGAGTGAATGCTAAGAGGGGGGTGGGGGGAGAAGTCTCTAGTCTATCCAGGGGTATCTTGAGTCTAAAGAGGTTAAGAACCATTTGGGATCTGGTCAGTAGACCAACCCCATGATCTAATGTATCAACCCAACCCCTGAGTGCCAAATACAGCCATGTTAGCCCAACTCTGTCCCAACATATTCTAACATTCAGGGCCACATTATCTCACCTGGAGAGCTCCCCACAGGGCCAGAAATTTGACTGCAGGGGAATGACAATTAATGCTGCCATTGTGCCCCTGCCAGCAAATTTCCAGACCCACGGTGGGGGGTTGGGGGGAGGAATCCTGCAGGCTCTGTAAATTTACAGACCCCACATGGCCCTGGGAGACAGGCTTAGAGGTTATGAGGCACAAGTAGTCTTCTCATTGGTCCTCCCGGTCAGCGGTCGCAGCCAGCACTACAGCAACTTCATTGGGGAGGTCAACTCATGGCTTTGGAGTTGGTGCCACCATGCGGGGTTCAGCTTTCTAGATGATGATCTGTACTTCCAGGATAGGACCCTGATGGAACGTGATGGTCTACAACTCTCTCCAAAAGATAAGAGTCTTATCTTACAGGTTGGCAGACCTCCTACGTAGAGTGTTAAACTAGCTTCATTAGGGGATGGAGATGTCAAAATCAAGACAAAAACAGGGAAGACAAGCCACAAACGAACTGCATACTAGAACTGACCCAGTAAGTACTGAGGGGCCCACTAAGAAACAGGACAGGGGAGTTCTAAGGGCACCTATTGGGGGGCTTAGGTGCCTCTAAACTAATACTAGAAGCAAGAGTAACACGCAGGAGAAACTTGCACTCCTGCTTGCAAACACGTGGCTGGAACTAAAAGAAACCTGGTGGGACCCTTCCCACTACTGAGCAGTGGGCATTGAGGGCTACAGGCTATATGAGAAAGATAGATTGAGGGAAAAAAAGTGTGTGTGGCGGGGGGCATTGCTCTATATAGTTTCATAGTTGGGAGGGTTGGAAGGGACCTGAGGACATCATCTAGTCCGACCCCCTGCCGTGGAAGGAAAGAGTACTCGGGTCAAACAACCCCGGCCAGATGTTAGGCCAGCCTCCTTTTAAAGACCCCCAGGGTAGCAGCCAGCACCACTTCTTTTGGAAGTTGGTTCCAGGTCCTAGCTGCCCTGACAGTGAAACAGCACTTCCTAATGTCTAGCCTCAAACTACCTTCCGCTAGCTTGTATCCGTTGTTTCTTGTAACTCTCAGGACTGCTCCGGGAACAGGGACTCTCCCAATGCCTGCTGGTACCCCCTTGACTAGTTTGTAGACTGCCACTAGATCCCCTCTCAGCCTTCTCTTTTGGAGGCTGAACAGGTTCAGGTCCCTCAGCCTCTCTTCATAGGGCCTGCTCTGCTGACCCCTGACCATGCACGTGACCCTCCTTTGGACCCTCTCCATATTGGCCACATCCCTCCTGAAGTGCGGCACCCAGAACTGGACACAGTACTCCAGCTGCAGCCTGACCAGTGTTGCATAGAGGGGGAGGATCACCTCCTTGGACCTGCTTGAGATGCATCTGTGGATGCACGACAAGGTATGG